>JACYXH010000300.1:1487500-1577500 GCA_026745465.1 Lota lota | reverse complement strand
AATACACACCTGATCTCAATTTGAGAGCACACATTTGTCTGAATACAATTATGGATCTCACACACACACACACACACACACACACACACACACACACACACACACAGTACTTGAGGTGAATTTACAACCATCTCTCTGATGCATGAGCTCTCTCTCTCTCTCTCTCTCTCTCTCTCTCTCTCTCTCTCTCTCTCTCTCTCTCTCTCTCTCTCTCTCTCTCTCTCTCTCTCTCTCTCTCTCTCTCTCTCTCTCTCTCTCTCTCTCTCTCTCTCTCTCTCTCTCTCTCCCTCTCTCTCCCTCTCTCTCTCTCTCGTTTAGACCAGTGCATACACCACAACGGACCAGTCTAGACCAAATCAGTACAGACCAGACCAGTATAGACCAGACCAGTATAGAACAGACCAGACCAGTACAGACCAGACAAGTACAGACCAGACCAGTATAGACCAGAAAAAACTGTTAAAGACCAGACTAGTATTGACCAGACAAGTAGAGAATAGACCAGACCAGTATAGACCAGTCCAGTATAGACCAGACCGGTATAGACCAGTCCAGTACAGACCAGACCAATATAGACCAGACCTGTACTGACCAGAAAAGAATGGTAAAGACCAGACCAGTATAGACCAGGCCAGTAGACTAGTTCAGACTAGTACAAACCAGACAAGTACAGACCAGTACAGATCAGACCAGTTCCAGACCAGAGCAGTACAGACCAGATCAGACCAGTAAGTCGGTCTAGACCAGTGGTTCTCACCAGGTAGGCTGTATGCTGTTAGCTCAGGGCCCCAGGTAGGCTGTATGCTGTTAGCTCAGGGCCCCAGGTAGGCTGTATGCTGTTAGCTCAGGGCACCAGGTAGGCTGTATGGTGTTAGCTCAGGGCCCCAGGTAGGCTGTATGCTGTTAGCTCAGGGCACCAGGTAGGCTGTATGCTGTTAGCTCAGGGCCCCAGGTAGGCTGTGTGCTGTTAGCTCAGGGCCCCAGGTAGGCTGTATGCTGTTAGCTCAGGGCACCAGGTAGGCTGTATGGTGTTAGCTCAGGGCCCCAGGTAGGCTGTATGCTGTTAGCTCAGGGCACCAGGTAGGCTGTATGCTGTTAGCTCAGGGCCCCAGGTAGGCTGTATGCTGTTAGCTCAGGGCCCCAGGTAGGCTGTATGCTGTTAGCTCAGGGCCCCAGGTAGGCTGTATGCTGTTAGCTCAGGGCCCCAGGTAGGCTGTATGCTGTTAGCTCAGGGCCCCAGGTAGGCTGTATGCTGTTAGCTCAGGGCCCCAGGTAGGCTGTATGCTGTTAGCTAACATGACCAGAGGATGCTGGGGCAGCATTATGGGACAGCAGCCAGTCTGCTCTGGTTCTGTACTGAGAGCTGAGAGTCCCGGCTAGCAGAACAACAACAAGAGAGGCGGGGAATAATTATGAGCTTTTTGACAAAGCAACCGAAACATGAAACGGAAACAGATAGGCCTTTGTCGGAACTCCTTTCCTCTCTCTCGCCTCTAGACACCCCCCCCCCCCCCCCCACATACACACACACCATCATCATCATCATCATCATCATCATCATCATCTCTCGCTCCCTCACACCAAACTTCTTCTCTCTAATAAATGAGAGTTGGCGGGTGTAGCCTCCCTTAGAGGCTAACGAGCCAATTAAAACTCCTGTTTATTAAGACAACTGACCTACTTAGGTCACAATGACATCATCCTCTCACTACCACCCTCACTCACCCTGTCACTACCACCCTCACCCTCTCACTACCACCCTCACTCACCCTCTCACTACCACCCTCACCCTCTCACTACCACCCTCACTCACCCTCTCACTACCACCCTCACCCTCTCACTACCACCCTCACTCACCCTGTCACTACCACCCTCACCCTCTCACTACCACCCTCACTCACCCTCTCACTACCACCCTCACCCTCTCACTACCACCCTCACTCACCCTCTCACTATCACCCTCACCCTCTGACTACCACCCTCACTCACCCTCTCACTACCACCCTCACCCTCTCATTACCACCATCACCCTCTCACTACCACCCTCACCCTCTCACTACCACCCTCACCCTCTCACTACCACCCTCACCCACTCTCTCACTACCACCCTCACCCTCTCACTACCGGACTCAGTCCTAAGACCAGGACTCAGTCCTAAGACCAGGACTCAGCCCTGACCCGGACTCAGTCATGAGACCAGGACTGAGTCCTAAGACCCGGACTCAGCCCTGACCCAGACTCAGTCATGAGACCGGGACTCAGTCCTAAGAGTCCTGAGTCCTGAGAGCTGCACATCTTGACCATGACCTGGACCTATGATATCACATGAAATATTGTTTCATATTCATATGTAGAAATACAAACAGCTGTCAGACGAACCATGAACTGGAGCATATTTAAGAAGAACAGAGTAATATGATTGTATTAATGTAGAACCATCTTCATCATCAGTATGCGTGTTATTAGGCAGTGCAGATGACACTACGACAGTGATAATGACAATAAGTACAGGGAGTCTTCAAACTGCACAGACGGAGGTCCGTTTACCTCCACCAGCGACCCGCTACAACCCGCCTGCTACCCAGCGAGGGAGAGCCCTCCCGGGCCAGGGACACAGCGCTGCCCGGCGCTCACGGAGAAGAAGCAAGCCGCTCACCTCTCAGCCAGATGCCAACATCAGGAGGGTTCCGGTCCGCTTCTAAACAACACGCTCCGGTCCTGCTCGTAACATGTGAAGGGTCCGGTGTTCGGGGTCCGGTGGCTGACGGCTCATCTCCAGGTGTGTTCGCGACACGGTGTTGAGAAACCGGATTGTACCGGGGGGGGGGGGGGGGGGAAACTATCGGAGTAGTAGAAAGAAGCCCAGGTTGGAGGAAGTTGTGATGATGAAGAAGAAGAAGAAGAAGAAGAAGAGGATAGTCCTGGTGTTTGGAGGAGCAAGCATTCTTCACCAGACACGGAGGGAGAAGAAATATCCGTCGCTCCGATAACCGTGGCGCAACGCGCAGCGCGTCCTAAACTCTATCGCCCCCTAGACCCGCTCCCCCCCCCCCACCCCCCACCCCATAAACAGCACTCAGTACGGGAGGAGGACCCGGGCGGGAGACGCGGACGACGGCTGCATGGTCAGGGATTACCGATCTGAAGACACCGGAGACACGAGGCGGTCTGTCAGCTCCGGTACCGACAGCCGGTTGAAGAGGAAGAGAACACGTGAGGAAAGTGAGGGCACGCGCATGCAGGAGAGAGAGAGAGAGAGAGAGAGAGAGAGAGAGAGAGAGAGAGAGAGAGAGAGAGAGAGAGAGAGAGAGAGAGAGAGAGAGAGAGAGAGAGTTTGTGTGTGTGTGTGTGTGTCTGCCTGGTCGCGCATGTAAAATAGGAAAGGGAAAGATACACGATGGTGTGTGTAAAGAGAGAGAGAGAGAGAGAGAGAGAGAGAGAGAGAGAGAGAGAGAGAGAGAGAGAGAGATAGAGACAGAGACAGAAAGAGAGAGATAGAGAAAGAGAGAAAGACACAGAGAGAGAGAGAGCGACAGAGAGAGAGAGAGACACAGAGAGAGAGAGACAGAGAGACAGAGAGACAGAGAGAGAGAGAGAGAGACACAGAGAGACAGAGACACAGAGAGAGAGAGAGAGACAGAGAGAGAGAGAGACACAGAGAGAGAGAGAGAGAGAGACAGAGAGACAGAGAGAGAGAGAGAGAGAGACAGAGAGAGACAGAGAGTCCCAGCTGCAGGGGTTGTCGTGGCGACCGTCTGTCCCTCCAGAGGTCGTAAACATTGAGTCGAATATTTGAAGCAGTATTACGGCCGTGCACACGCACAGACACACACACACACGCACACGCACACACGCACACGCACACGCACACGCACACACACACACACACACACACACACACACACACACACACACACACACAGGGTTAATAATTGAAAGTGTCCTTAGCTTGTAACATTGAACTAGTGATGGGTGCATCATTTATAGCTTTGTTCACTTAACATAAAATGTTAAAACTTCTAACTCTTATAACCTAAAGTTATACATGACTTAACTTACAACTTAATACACATACGTATAGTTATATTTCAAAAACGTATAAAAAGAAGTTATAGTTCTAGATATTTTTGTTAATAGTTCTAAAGGATATCATAAGGGCCAGTATATAGTATATTGTATTTAGTATAAAGAGTATTGTGTTCAGCATGTATTCACTATAGAGAGTATTGTGTTCAGCATGTATTCACTATACGGAGTATTGTGTTCAGCATGTATTCACTATACAGAGTATTTGTTCAACATGTATTCAGAGTATTTGTTCAACATGTATTCAGTATTCAGAGTATTGTGTTCAGCATGTATTCAGTATTCAGAGCAGCTCTATGCACTGACATCAATGATGCTCTGTATTATTATGCATCGATCCTAATATGAGACTGATCAATCACAGACAAATAGATCAAATCATTAGACAGATCAATATCATCACATTCCAAAGGCAGAAACAGGTGCCAAGTTTGACAATTAATGAACTAAAAGTGTGAATGAACTCTTAAGATGTCAAAGTGTCTGAGGAGAGACATACACACTGTGGCACACGCAGGCAGGAACATGTAGACCGAGTGTACCTGTGACAGCATCTATCTCGTAGGATGATGTCCGGACAGTTCACTTGAGCACACACAGTCAAAACCAAACCCTTCTTCTTTAACATAACTTAAGTTAACTAAACTACACACTCTGTAGTGTGTAGTTTACATAGGACTATGTATATATTATTATGAGGTACTACGTGTCTATTATATTAAAATATATTAACATTGAGAGAAAGAAAGAAAGAAAGAAAGAAAGAAAGAAAGAAAGAAAGAAAGAAAGAAAGAAAGAAAGAAAGAAAGAAAGAAAGAAAGAAAGAAAGAAAGAAAGAAAGAAAGAAAGAAAGAAAGAAAGAAAGAAAGAAAGAAAGAAAGAATTGAGGACAGGAGCCGCTCTATATAATTCAACTCTGACGGACTGGGGGAGAGAGGGGGATGAGTGGGGGAGAGAGGGGGATGAGTGGGGGAGAGAGGGGGATGAGTGGGGGAGAGAGGGGGATGAGTGGGGGAGAGAGGGGGATGAGTGGGGGAGAGAGGGGGATGAGTGGGGGAGAGAGGGGGATGAGTGGGGGAGAGAGGGGGATGAGTGGGGGAGAGAGGGGGATGAGTGGGGGAGAGGAGGCGTATTGTTGGAGAGAGGAGGAGATGTCAGGACGACGTATGCTGATCCTCTGGGGCTCCTCCCGGCTGCTCTCTGCTCTCATGCTGCAGGTGGAGGTCCCACCACCCTAGTCTCTTCATATTCCATATCATCCTGAACGGTCCTAACTCTGCCAAAATCAGAACCACCAGCTATAGATCTGATTTTAACACAATTGTCTATTTAGCATGCATTATTTCAAGTATCTTTGATGAAAACATGTATACTACATATTATACTACATTTATTGAACTACATACATACTACAAACACACTGCAACTCATCTAGTGCTACAGAAACACGAGAGAACAACAAATTGTTGTAGCAGAAATCAAAAGGAGTGAACTACAGAGTGGGCAGTCAGAGGGAGGGATTATGGCTACAGGATGTGACACGTCCGATCACTTCCTGATCCTTCTGGAGGCATTTTGATGCTAGATCAGTAGTGATGGTACCTCACCATCTAGCCAGATAAGGTGCAATAAGATGCTAGCAGTAGAATCATGATAATATGAAGAGTTAAGGGAGCCAGTATTGAGCTCTGAGGGACACCATGGGTTCCTCAGAGGTGTACCCCTGGGTCTGCTCATTTAGAGAAGATCAAGGGCTAGGACATCAGATCAAGGATATGACACACAGAGAGTTCAAAGGAGAAAGTTAGAGGACCTAAGGGGAGACACTCACAGGCCGCAGACACACATGGAAATCAAGCAACGTACTGATTATGAAAACTACTACTTCTTTTCAGCAGGGTTTGCTAAAGCACTACTTTACCTTTTGCGCATAAAAACAACAACCAAGACCTAGGCTTAGAATAATATTATAATAACGTATTTAAAGTCTCGGCAGAATCAACGAGGGCTCCATGCCAAATCATCTCCTCCACGTCTAAACCTTGAGCCTGCTGGGAAATGAAATGCTTCATATTTTGTGCGCAGTGTTGCCCAGAGCTGATAACCTCCACGGGGTTCTGTAATGAGTTTTACTTTAGAAAAGTAGCGTTTTTTACTGATGTCTATCTGCTCCGATATAAAAGCTCCTATTTATTCTAAAGTTCTAAACATTATTAACTCCTTTAAACTTCTACGACTGATAAGTAGCCTTCTCCGGTAATTACACTGGAGCTAATCCTCTTCTAAAAACCCATTGTGCAGCCAGGTTATCACGGTGGTAAACTACAACATCAGCTAAAGAGATGCAGAAGAGATTCTGACAGCACACGTTCCCCTCGAGGCCTCGTGATTACAGTGAAGGTCAAGACACAGAGCAGGTGAATCCAGCCAGGATGGAGACTCCAACACCTGGCTGGACAGACAGACAGCATAGCAGACAGAGCAGGTGAATCCAGCCAGGATGGAGACTCCAACACCTGGCTGGACAGACAGACAGCATAGCAGACAGAGCAGGTGAATCCAGCCAGGATGGAGACTCCAACACCTGGCTGGACAGACAGACAGGATAGCAGACAGAGAACTTCCATCACGGAGAGAGCTAGAGGCAGAGAAGGAGAGAGGGGGAGTAATGTGGAAGAGGAGAAGAGGAGAGAGGGACAGAGAGGAAAGATGACAGGTTCTCACTGTTCCTCAGAAAAGTGTTCTCACAAAGAGAACCAGAGGGACCCATCCTCATTCACTGAGCCTTGCTGTATCATACAGAACCAACAACCTTGTGTTGCTCTGCTGGGTAACTTCAGGGAACAGAACCAGCAACCTGGCTAGTGTAGGAAGGCAGTGGGGTGGAGGAGGCGGAGAAGAAGAGTGGTGGAGGAGCTAGAGAGGTAAAGGTGAAGGAGGATGAGGAGGTGGTAGAAGACAGAGGAGGAGAAGGTAGAGGCAGAGGTGGAAGAGGAGGTAGAGAGGTGGAGGAGGAGGAGGAGGAGGAGGTGGTAGAAGACAGGAGGAGAAGGTAGAGGCAGAGGTGGAAGAGGAGGTAGAGAGGTGGAGGAGGAGGAGGAGGAGGAGGTGGTAGAAGACAGAAGAGGAGAAGGTAGAGGCAGAGGTGGAAGAGGAGGTAGAGAGGTGAGGGGGAGGTAGAGAGGTAGAGGAGGAGGAGGTGGTAGAAGACAGGAGGAGAAGGTAGAGGCAGAGGTGGAAGAGGAGGTAGAGAGGTGAGGGGGAGGTAGAGAGGTGGAGGAGGAGGAGGAGGAGGAGGAGAGGAGGAGAAGGAGGAGGTGGTAGAAGACAGGAGGAGAAGGTAGAGGCAGAGGTGGAAGAGGAGGTAGAGAGGTGAGGGGGAGGAGGAGGAGGAGGAGGAGGTGGTAGAAGACAGGAGGAGAAGGTAGAGGCAGAGGTGGAAGAGGAGGTAGAGAGGTGAGGGGGAGGTAGAGAGGTGGAGGAGGAGGAGGTGGTAGAAGACAGAGGAGGAGAAGGTAGAGGCAGAGGTGGAGGAGGAGGTAGAGGGGTGAGGGGGAGGTAGGGAGGGTGAGGGGGAGGTAGAGGGGTGAGGGGGAGGTAGAGAGGTGGAGGAGGAGGATCAGGAAGTAGATAAGAAGGAGGAGGTGGGTGAGGCTCTCTAGAGATGAGAACAAAATGAGGTGTGAAACGTCTCACCCTCCAGTCAGCCTGACAAGGAGTAGGTGGTTCGCCTTCATCCTCATAACTCCTGCCCTCTCATCACCCCCATTACATTATATAGCAACACTGGGTGTAGTGAGTGTGTGTGTGTGTGTGTGTTGTTGTCTAGGTGTGCGATTTGGCCTTTATGTTTTTGTTGCCTCTGGTTACCCCAGGACATCCAGCATCAAACACCATCGACAACACAGATGCAGCGGCAGCAAAACAAACAGTAGCATCCCCAGCTTCAGCAGCATCCTTAGCACTATTAGCATCAACAACAGCATTAGCGCCATAGATGCAGGCAATAGCATGTGGCTATGCTAACCAGCCTTAGCAGCATTAGCATCAACAACAGCATTAGCGCCATAGATGCAGGCAATAGCATGTGGCTATGCTAACCAGCCTTAGCACTATTAGCATCAACAACAGCATTAGCGTCATAAATGTAGGTAATAGCATGTGGCTATGCTAACCAGCCGTAGCAGCATTAGCATCAACAACAGCATTAGCAACAGCAGTCCAACTAACAATCACAACATAAACAAACAGTAGCAGAGCAACAACAGTATAAGCATAACCCGTAGCAGTGTTAGCATCATGTGAGTCATCTTACTCACCTGTCTGCTGCCATGTTCTGACTGGACAGCTGGGAGGGGGCGGGCCTATTTATCACCTTTGACCCTATGGCCCTCCACTGCACTTCTTTAACTCCCAGAAAGGCCCAGGAAGCAAATATGGAACTACAACTACATAGATATAGATATAAATACATATAAATATAGACCTACAGCTAATGTCTGTCTACTAAATATATAGAACTACAACTACATAAATATAGATATAAATACATATAAATATAGAACTGCAACTGTATATGTCTGTCTACTAAATCTAGATATAGCTTCTACCATAACAAGAAACAAGAACAAGAAATCCCTCCCAGTCTCAGGGCTTAAGGAAGAGTCTGGTGCGTTTAATTCAGCGGTCTACCTTATTGTGGGAATGGAACTCACAACCCTGCAGTAGCTGCTCTTTAGCTGTCCTCATTAACACACTTTGATCCTGCATGGAGCGCCTCCATGCTGCTCTCTCCCTAGCTGCTCTTTCCCTAGCTGCTCTCTCCCTAGCTGCTCTCTCCCTAGCTGCTCTCTCTCCCTAGCTGCTCTCTCTCCCTAGCTGCTCTCTCCCTAGCTGCTCTCTCTCCCTAGCTGCTCTCTCTCCCTAGCTGCTCTCTCCCTAGCTGCTCTCTCTCCCTAGCTGCTCTCTCTCCCTAACTGCTCTCTCCCTAGCTGCTCTCTCTCCCTAGCTGCTCTCTCTCCCTAGCTGCTCTCTCTCTCCCTAGCTGCTCTCTCTCTCCCTAGCTGCTCTCTCTCCCCAGCTGCTCTCTCCCTAGCTGCTCTCTCCCTAGCTGCTCTCTCTCTAGCTGCTCTCTCCCCAGCTGCTCTCTCTCCCTAGCTGCTCTCTCTCCCTAGCTGCTCTCTCCCTAGCTGCTCTCTCTCTCCCTAGCTGCTCTCTCCCTAGCTGCTCTCTCTCTCTCTCTCCCCAGCTGCTCTCTCTCCCTAGCTGCTCTCTCTCCCTAGCTGCTCTCTCTCCCTAGCTGCTCTCTCCCTAGCTGCTCTCTCTCTCCCTAGCTGCTCTCTCTCCCCAGCTGCTCTCTCCCTAGCTGCTCTCTCCCTAGCTGCTCTCTCCCTAGCTGCTCTCTCTCTCCCTAGCTGCTCTCTCTCCCTAGCTATTCTCTCCCTAGCTGCTCTCTCTCCCTAGCTGCTCTCTCCCTAGCTGCTCTCTCTCCCTAGCTGCTCTCTCCCTAGCTGCTCTCTCTCCCTAGCTGCTCTCTCTCTCCCTAGCTGCTCTCTCTCTCCCTAGCTGCTCTCTCTCCCCAGCTGCTCTCTCCCTAGCTGCTCTCTCCCTAGCTGCTCTCTCTCTAGCTGCTCTCTCCCCAGCTGCTCTCTCTCCCTAGCTGCTCTCTCTCCCTAGCTGCTCTCTCCCTAGCTGCTCTCTCTCTCCCTAGCTGCTCTCTCCCTAGCTGCTCTCTCTCTCTCTCCCCAGCTGCTCTCTCTCCCTAGCTGCTCTCTCTCCCTAGCTGCTCTCTCTCCCTAGCTGCTCTCTCCCTAGCTGCTCTCTCTCTCCCTAGCTGCTCTCTCTCCCCAGCTGCTCTCTCCCTAGATGCTCTCTCCCTAGCTGCTCTCTCCCTAGCTGCTCTCTCTCTCCCTAGCTGCTCTCTCTCCCTAGCTATTCTCTCCCTAGCTGCTCTCTCTCCCTAGCTGCTCTCTCCCTAGCTGCTCCCTCTCCCTAGCTGCTCTCTCCCTAGCTGCTCTCTCCCTAGCTGCTCTCTCCCTAGCTGCTCTCTCTCTCCCTAGCTGCTCTCTCTCCCTAGCTACTCTCTTTCCCTAGCTGCTCTCTCTCCCTAGCTGCTCTCTCCCTAGCTGCTCTCTCCCTAGCTACTCTCTCCCTAGCTGCTCTCTCTCTCCCTAGCTGCTCTCTCCCTAGCTGCTCTCTCTCTCCCTAGCTGCTCTCTCCCTAGCTGCTCTCTCTCTCCCTAGCTGCTCTCTCCCTAGCTGCTCTCTCTCCCTAGCTGCTCTCTCCCCAGCTGCTCTCTCCCTAGCTGCTCTCTCCCTAGCTGCTCTCTCTCTCCCTAGCTGCTCTCTCCCTAGCTGCTCTCTCTCTCCCTAGCTGCTCTCTCCCTAGCTGCTCTCTCCCTAGCTGCTCTCTCTCCCTAGCTGCTCTCTCCCTAGCTGCTCTCTCCCTAGCTGCTCTCTCCCCAGCTGCTCTCTCCCTGACACTCTAGTCCTTTCTTGAACAGTTAATTTAGACCTTAAACCAGGAATGAGTTCGCTGATCTATAGATCTACAACATGCACAGCGTTGTACAGTCTGGTGGCAAAACAAGCCACCCTTTTCTTATTCTGTGTCTTCATTAGGTATTCACAGAGTATCTGTAGACAGACAGACAGACAGACAGACAGACAGACAGACTCTATGGAACCCCTAACTCTGGCGGTATGGTCTGGTTTGAACTGGTCTCTACTACTACTGGTCTCTACTCTACTGGTCCTGACTGCTGCTTGCTGTCTCTCTCCACCTCCTGCTGGAGGCAGAAGCAGCATGTCTGTCTCTCTCCACCTCCTGCTGGAGGCAGAAGCAGCATGTCTGTCTCTCTCCACCTCCTGCTGGAGGCAGAAGCAGCGTGTCTGCTTTAATCAGAATCAATTGTCCATCAAATTGCAGCAAAATGTTCTTCCTATTCCCCTCCTTCCTCCCTTCCTCCGATCTCCTCCCCATCTTCCTCTCCTCCCCTCCTTCCTCTCCTCCTCCCCTCCTCCCCTCCTTCCTCTCCTCCCCTCCTCCCCTCCTTCCTCCCCTCCTTCCTCTCCTCCCCTCCTCCCCTCCTTCCTCTCCTCCACCCCTCCTTCCTCCCTTCCTTCCCTCCTTCCTCTCCTCCTTCGTCTCCTCCTCCCCTCCTTCCTCTTCTCCTCTCCTCTTCCTTCCTCTCCTCCTCCCCTCCTTCCTCTCCTCCATCCTCTCCTCTTCCCTTCCTCCTCCTCACCTTCCTCTCCTCCTCCTCTCCTTCCTCTACTCCTTTCTCTCCTCCTCCTCTCCTTCCTCTCCTCCTCCTCCTCTCCTTCCTCTCCTCCTCCTTATCCTCTCCTTCCTCTCCTCCTCCTCCTCCTCCCCTCCTTCCTCTCCTCCCCCCTCCTTCCTCCCCTCTCCTCCTCCCCTCCTTCCTCTCCTCCTTCTTCTCCTTCCCAACAACAAGGAGGAGGGAGGAGAGGAGAGGGATGAAAGGAGAGGGAGGAGACATGAGGAGAGGGAGGAGAGGAGAGGGAGGAAAGGAGAGGAAGGAGAGGAAGGAGAGGAGAGGAGAGGAAAAAGAGGAGAGGGAGGACTGCGGAGGAGGTAACATATGAGGTTGAGCTGTAGTGGAAATCATTAGTTTTCTTCATAATGGATGGAGACCTTGGAATATCGAGTCACATTAATGAGCCTCTTCATGTAGACTCAAGTCACATTAATGAACCTCCTCATGTAGACTCAAGTCACATTAATGAGCCTCTTCATGTAGACTCAAGTCACATTAATGAACCTCCTCATGTAGACTCAAGTCACATTAATGAGCCTCCTCATGTAGACTCAAGTCACATTAATGAACCTCCTCATGTAGACTCAAGTCACATTAATTGTAATAAGTTATTAGTGCACTGCTACTATACTGTACTATGATATACTATTATATTACTACTTTAATACTACTGCACTACAGCACAGTACACCTTAACTCTCATTAACTTAAAGATGGCTTCTAGCATCTGAACCAGTCTGTTTTTAGCAAACAAAAAACTAAACAGCGAAAAGAAAGGATATACAACCTGGACCAACCTGTATTATTGAGTTCTTTTATATTCAGGCTTTCCATGTATTTAAGCCTCTGTGTGTTACATTGTGCTGCTACACCACCCCTAATGTCTCCGCTGATGGAAGATGTTTGATTCCCTCCTTCCTCCTCCCGTCTCAGGCCTCATGCTGTGCAGCTATTCTACCTGGAGCACATGCTGTGTGTGTGTGTGTGTGTGTGTGTGTGTGTGTGTGTGTGTGTGTGTGTGTGTGTGTGTGTGTGTGTGTGTGTGTGTAGTATATAAACAGTGCAGCTGATACTAATACTGATAGTAATTATCTCATCTTAACTTCCTGTTCATTTCCTGTCCTGATACTTAATTTCCTGTTGAGGTGCAAGGTGGACACCATGCTGTTGAATTACCTTCTCATTACTCCCCCCCCCCCCCCACCCCCCCCCCCCCCCCCCACCCCCACCCCATCCTGCAAACACACACTCCCACAGTTTGTATTTTAGGCTGCTATATAAATATAATTGAGTTCAACTTTTAAGTTCGGTTTTTGATGGTTTAGTAGCTATCTTTAAGACCCTAGTAGCCATCTTTAAGACCCTAGTAGCCATCTTTAAGACCCTAGTAGCCATCTTTAAGATGCTAGTGGCCATCTTTAAGAGCCTAGTAGCCATCTTTAAGACCCTAGTAGCCATCTTTAGGAGCCTAGTAGCCATCTTTAAGACCCTAGTAGCCATCTTTAAGACCCTAGTAGCCATCTTTAGGAGCCTAGTAGCCATCTTTAAGAGCCTAGTAGCCATCTTTAGGAGCCTAGTAGCTATCTTTAAGATGCTAGTGGCCATCGTTAAGAGCCTAGTAGCCATCTTTAAGACCCTAGTAGCCATCTTTAGGAGCCTAGTAGCCATCTTTAAGACCCTAGTAGCCATCTTTAAGACCCTAGTAGCCATCTTTAGGAGCCTAGTAGCCATCTTTAAGACCCTAGTAGCCATCTTTAAGACCCTAGTAGTCATCTTTAAGACCCTAGTAGTCATCTTTAAGACCCTAGTAGTCATCTTTAAGATGCTAGTGGCCATCTTTAAGACCCTAGTTGCCATCTTTAAGATGCTAGTAGTCATCTTTAAGACCCTAGTAGCCATCTTTAAGATGCTAGTGGCCATCTTTAGGAGCCTAGTAGCCATGGAGAAAGTGGTTCTCTGAGAATGAATAGAGAAACAAACATCACTTGCACACCTCGGAATATTAAATCTGAATATTAAAATTTTTATTTTATAACAGAACAAAGTTCTGCAGTCAGGGTCAAAGTGTGAAACCGGTGGAAGACCGCCGTTGGTTCAAGTGAAGAAAACGCTGAACCACTTGGCCAAAACCATACGCCATGTCATTACCATGACAACCAGGTAAAGGAAGACCAGAGCAGAGATGAGGGGGGCTGGACAGACACATAAACACAGACACTTACAGTGTGTGTGTGTGTGTGTGTGTGTGTGCGTGTGTGCGTGTGTGCGCGTGTGTGTGTGTGTGTGTGTGTGTGTGTGTGTGTCTTCGTCATTTCTGATCCCTCTCTCTCTCCCCATTCGTCCTCCCTCATCCTCTTCTGTCTAACCTCGTTATTCTGAGTTCCTCGTGTTCATTCTGTGAGTCTGTGTATTCCAGGCCTAAGAGTTGTGGCAGGTGAGAATCAGACGAGGTAGATGAAACACATAACTGATAGATGATTAAGATATTCACATCATTACACTCACTCCTTCATCTAATAAACCGAATATTCATGTAACACAAAGGCTTGAGGATAAAGATACATAGCCTGGGTCTTCATGTTGGCTAATGATGATTTGTTTAATGAACCGCTAAAATAATTGTGATATTGATCTATGATTCAAGTTCTTTCTAAGATGAGGCTTGTGAACATGAAGCGATCTGAATAGTGAGGAACCTTTTAGATCCCAGTGGTCTCCGAGCCCTGAAGGAATCTCTGATGAGCCGCGCTGAGGAAAACCTATCAAAGGTTCAAGACGAGATTAAAGCAGCATTCATCTCCATGGTGATAAGTGAGATGAGTAACGAGGAACACATGCTAGAGACAACTTCTGAAATCAAAGTTCTGTTCTACTGAGTGTTAAAACAGAACCATGTGATCTCTCCATGGATCCGCTAACCCTAACCCTAACCGCTAACCCTAACCCTAACCCTAACCCTCTACTGAGCGTTAAAACAGAACCATGTGATCTCTCCATGGATCCGCTAACCCTAACCCTAACCGCTAACCCTAACCCCTAACCCTCTACTGAGCGTTAAAACAGAACCATATGATCTCTCCATGGAGCTGCTAACCCTAACCCTAACCGCTAACCCTAACCCTAACCGCTAACCCTAACCCTAACCGCTAACCCTAACCCTAACCTAACCTAACCCTAACCCTAACCTAACCCTAACCCTAACCCTAACCCTAACCGCTAACCCTAACCCTAACCCTAACCCTAACCGCTAACCCTAACCCTCTACTGAGCGTTAAAACAGAACCATGTGATCTCTCCATGGATCCGCTAACCCTAACCCTAACCGCTAACCCTAACCCTAACCCTCTACTGAGCGTTAAAACAGAACCACGTGATCTCTCCATGGGTCTGCTAACCCTAACCGCTAACCCTAACCCTAACCCTAACCCTCTACTGAGCATTAAAACAGAACCATGTGATCTCTCCATGGGTCTGCTAACCCTAACCGCTAACCGCTAACCCTAACCCTAACCGCTAACCCTAACCCTAACCGCTAACCCTAACCGCTAACCGCTAACCCTAACCCTAACCCTAACCGCTAACCCTAACCGCTAACCCTAACCCCAACCCTAACCGCTAACCCTAACCGCTAACCCTAACCGCTAACCCTAACCCTAACCCTAACCGCTAACCCTAACCGCTAACCCTAACCCTAACCCTAACCGCTAACCCTAACCGCTAACCCTAACCCTAACCCTAACCGCTAACCCTAACCGCTAACCCTAACCCTAACCCTAACCGCTAACCCTAACCGCTAACCCTAACCGCTAACCCTAACCCTAACCCTAACCGCTAACCCTAACCGCTAACCCTAACCCTAACCCTAACCGCTAACCCTAACCGCTAACCCTAACCCTAACCCTAACCGCTAACCCTAACCGCTAACCCTAACCCTAACCCTAACCCTAACCCTAACCGCTAACCCTAACCGCTAACCCTAACCGCTAACTCTAACCCTCTCCATGGGTCGCTGCAGTTCTGCTCTGGTATTCATTCAAGACATAGCCCCACCTATACCTTACACCACCTAACCCTTACACCACCTAACCCCACCTAACCTTCCTCACTTCCTAACGTTGAGATAGCCCTACTTAACCCTAACTAGCCCTAACCCCCTTAACCCTAATCCTAACCCTACCTAACCTTAACTCCTTAACCGTACATAACCCTAACCCTACCTAACCAACCATAACCCTAACTAGCTAACCATCCTAACCCTTACCAACCCTAACCCTGCCAACTCTTAACCTAAACCAGTCTTACCCAACCCTTCCTAGCGTCGCCTCAGCCCTACTTAACCCTGGGATAGTAGTTTAATCAAGTGAGCAGCAGTTTTTATACTCCTCCCTCAGGCTTCAGATTATTATTACCCACAATCCCCCTGTGCCCTCCAGGAGGAATTCAAAAATATCTCAAAAGGACTGGTTTCATCTTCACCTTCCTGCCTTTGCACTCAGAACAGAACAATGTTCGGATCTGCCTGTCTAGCTATCTCAAGGTAGACAGACAGACAGACAGACAGACAGACAGACAGACAGACAGACAGACAGACAGACAGACAGACAGACAGACAGACAGTTAGTTCTGTGGGTCCGGTCCCATATTTACTAGGTACTGATCCCAGCCCTAAAGCATTAGATCCCAGCCTGGCCCAGGGAGGTGATAGCAGTACTACAGTATGGTATACAGCATACAGTATACAGTATACAGTATACAGTATACAGCGCCAGGTGTGGAACACTAAATACCATGTGATTGTTTTCCTCGAAGGTCACCGTCCCAGAGCAACGAATCACAGAGCTCAGGAGCAGCCGTTCTTCTGGGCTCAGAGAGAGAGGATATGAGGAGATCAGGGCTAAAGTCTCTCCGCTTATTATGGGATGTGCTGTCTCTAGAGTTTAGTGTCCAGGGATGGACTGTAAAGCCGTCCAGCTTTATCTGATCTGCTCGTCCAGGGAGCAGGTAGGACTTCTTGTTCGGAGATACGAGGGGGATCAGAAGATCTGCTTTAGCTATCTAGTGTGTAGAAGATCCCAGCCCTAAACCCAGAAGGAGTTGATCTCCTCCGTTTCACCCTGGAAGAGGTTCTGTAGAACCAAACAGCTAATTAATGACTAATGAATAACATATCAATCACGATAATTAACTACTAACGACTAATTAATAACGTATTGTTCATGATTATTATTAACTACTAATGACTATTAATAACATATCAATCATGATAATTAACTACTAACGACTAATTAATAATGTACTGCTCATGGTAAATAACTACTAATGACTAATTAATAATGTATTGCTCATGATAATTAACTGCTGATGACCAATTAATAATGTATTGCTCATGATAATTAACTACTGATGACTAATTAATAATGTATTGATCATGATTACTATTAACTACTAATGACTAATTAATAACATACCAATCATGATCATTATTACCTACTAATGACTAATTAATAACATTGATCAGGATCATTAACTACTAATGACTAATTAATAACGTAGTGATCATGATTATTATTAACTACTAATCACTAGTTATCAACGTATTGAAGGGAAATGAAATCAGCTGAAACCAACTTTTCCCGCTAATCAGAGAAGTGAGCAGAATGCCTTGCTCAACTGCCAGGGAAGACCTGAGATCACAGTAGCAATGACACGCACACACACCCACCCACCCACAGCAAACACACACACACACACACCCACCCACAGCAAACACACACACACACACACACACACCCACCCACCCACAGCAAACACACACACACACCCACCCACCCACAGCAAGCACACACACACCCACACACACACCCACAGCAAACAGCCACCATGCACACACACACACACACACACACACACACACACACACACACACACACACACACACACACACACACACACACACACACACACACACACACACACACACACACACACACACACACACACACACACACACACACACACACACACACACACACACACACACACACACACACTAGAGCAACTGATGCAGGAAATGAAAGACAAGAGCAAGGCACCAACACTGCAGGGTTAGGGGTTCCATTCCCCCTGGTAGAGCAAGGCACCAACACTGCAGGGTAAGGCGTTTGACCCCAGTTATCTGATTGGTGCGGGAGGGGAAGAGACTTCCTGTCCAGCAGCCATTCAGCACTGCGATGATGAAACCATGTGACGTTAGTTTATGTTGTGTTCCAAAGCACTGGAGCAGCTAATTAGTGTGAAGCTTATTAACACACAAGTCAATGATGAACCAACTAGAGGAGGAGCCACGCAGTACAGATACAAATATCTAAATACTTTAGAAATCTAGACAGTACAGAGACAGGTCATTAAGGAGCAGGTAGGGGTTAGACAGTACAGACAGGTCATTAAGGAGCAGGTAGGGGTTAGACAGTACAGAGACAGGTCATTAAGGAGCAGGTAGGGGTTAGACAGTACAGAGACAGGTCGTTAAGGAGCAGGTAGGGGTTAGACAGTACAGAGACAGGTCATTAAGGAGCAGGTAGGGGTTAGACAGTACAGAGACAGGTCATTAAGGAGCAGGTAGGGTTAGACAGTAAGACAGGTCAGTAAGGAGCAGGTAGGGGTTAGACAGTACAGAGACAGGTCATTAAGGAGCAGGTAGGGGTTAGACAGTACAGAGACAGGTCATTAAGGAGCAGGTAGGGGTTAGACAGTACAGAGACAGGTCATTAAGGAGCAGGTAGGGGTTAGACAGTACAGAGACAGGTCATTAAGGAGCAGGTAGGTGTTAGACAGTACAGAGACAGGTCATTAAGGAGCAGGTAGGGGTTAGACAGTACAGAGACAGGTCATTAAGGAGCAGGTAGGTGTTAGACAGTACAGAGACAGGTCATTAAGGAGCAGGTAGAGGTTAGACAGTACAGAGACAGGTCATTAAGGAGCAGGTAGGGGTTAGACAGTACAGAGACAGGTCATTAAGGAGCAGGTAGGTGTTAGACAGTACAGAGACAGGTCATTAAGGAGCAGGTAGGGGTTAGACAGTACAGACAGGTCATTAAGGAGCAGGTAGGGGTTAGACAGTACAGGTGAAAGTGCAGAATGTTGTGGTCCTGGTTAGTTTTCCGATGTGACTCCAGTGCCCGGTTCACATTAAGGAATCATTTATTCAGAGTTTGATCCAAAGCGAGTACGGTTCACCGTGGACAAACGCAGACCTGTTCCCCAAAGTCACAGATCAATATGAAGTGTGAGAGGGAAACGAGTTAAAGGCTGGTCATTCTATCAGTGTGTGTGTGTGTGTGTGTGTGTGTGTGTGTGTGTGTGTGTGTGTGTGTGTATGTGTGTGTGTGTGTGTGTGTGTGTGTGTGTGTGTGTGTGTGTGTGTGTGTGTGTGTGTGTGTGTGTGTGTGTGTGTGTGTGTGTGTGTGTGTGTGTGTGTGTAGTCATCGACCCGTTCTCAACTGTACATCTCTCTCTGGTTTAGAGCCTTCCTCATTCTCACTGAGATGTCTCCTTCTCTCCTCCCCTTTCTTCTGATGGAGAGCAGCCGAGGATGGGAGCGCAGACAGAGGAGAAGGAGAGAGAGAAGGAGAGAGAGGAGAAGAGAAGAGAGAGGGAGAGGGATCGAGAAGGAGAAGCAGAGAGAGGAGAGGGAGAGAAGGAGAGAGAGGAGAGAGAGAATGAGAGAAAGAGAGAAGGAGAGAGGAGAAGGAGAGAGAGAGAGAGAAGGAAGGAGGTTTCAGGAGAAGGAGTACCTATGTGCTGTCCGTCTCAGGGATGGCAGCCATGATGTTCCCAGGCTTCCACACCCCACCTGAAGACTTTCAGAGACGAAGTCTGCTGCAGAAACATGAACAGCTCGTGATGGAAGGGCCAGAAGGACAATACAGACAAAGGAGAACAGGTGTTCCCTCCTGAGGGGTTAGACCACAGCGTCTCAGTCAGAGGCTGTAGAACACCACACCTATACACTGACTGACTGACTGACTGACTGACTGACTGACTGACTATAGGAGGGAGTCAAGGAGTGTGCTTTAGTTGGATGAAGATTTCTAGGTCTGAACAACACACACACACACACACACACACACACACACACACACACACACACACACACACACACACACACACACACACACAGTATTGTAGTACTACAGTATTATAGAGTAGTACAGTAATACAGAGTAGTAGTACTACAGTATTATAGAGTAGTTCTACAGTTCATTAAAAAGCTTGAAAATATTTTCCTAAATGATTTGTTCATGGTCAAAGAGCTCAATTAGTGATTAGTGATGTAAGAACTTTGTTTTCAATCTAAAGGACGTGTTTTGTTTCCAGATTGCTTCACGGTGATGCATGATGGTCCATTTTAATCAGCAGGTCCTCACAGACACAACGCAGCTATTCCACTAATTCACAACGCATCCATGAGGAGTAAAGTTAATGGTTACGCCTGGCCCATGTTGCTCCAGACAATGTTCTCACCACCGCCATCTTCTCATGCGATGAGAACATCACAGCATGAGAACATCACAGCAAGAGAACATCACAGCATGAGAACATCACAGCAAGAGAACATCACAGCATGAGAACATCACAGCAAGAGAACATCACAGCATGAGAACATCACGGCATGAGAACATCACGGCATGAGAACATCACAGCATGAGAACATCACAGCAAGAGAACATCACAGCATGAGAACATCACAGCAAGAGAACATCACAGCATGAGAACATCACGGCATGAGAACATCACGGCATGAGAACATCACAGCATGAGAACATCACGGCATGAGAACATCACGGCATGAGAACATCACGGCATGAGAACATCATGTGTCAGTATCATGAACAGTCAGTGGCTGGTGTGTGTGTGTGTGTGTGTTACTGAATTAAACCAATTATTAAATCAGAAATATATGAAACCCCTCAACAGCTTTTTATCATCATCATCAGGAGAAAGGGAAGAGGAAATGAAGCAAGGAGGGAAATTAGGAATGTTCAGGAATAATCCGGCAATATTGTATTTGTAGGGAGATATTTCTAGAACTAGATATTTCTGTTTGTAGTATTTTACTACAATTTAAACTAACTACATTTTAAAACTTATAATGTATTAATAAGTATTTTCTAGCTTTATAAGTCATTCTTCTCTTATGATGATGACGTTTTGAACCCCGCTGGTCAGACCTTCAACACTGAGGGTTAGGCAGTAGTTTAGGATTTAGTTTTGTCGCTCCTACCTTTATCTGCAAGGTCACACACACATCAGAGAGCTGGTGGAAATAACTCCTCATCCCTCCTTCAGGACCTGTACACATGAAGGAGCCGGTAGGGGTTAGACAGTACAGAGACAGGTCATTAAGGAGCAGGTAGGGGTTAGACAGTACAGAGACAGGTCATTAAGGAGCAGGTAGGGGTTAGACAGTACAGACAGGTCATTAAGGAGCAGGTAGGGGTTAGACAGTACAGAGACAGGTCATTAAGGAGCAGCTAGGGGTTAGACAGTACAGACAGGTCATTAAGGAGCAGGTAGGGGTTAGACAGTACAGAGACAGGTCATTAAGGAGCAGCTAGGGGTTAGACAGTACAGAGACAGGTCATTAAGGAGCAGGTAGGGGTTAGACAGTACAGAGACAGGTCATTAAGGAGCAGGTAGGGGTTAGACAGTACAGACAGGTCATTAAGGAGCAGGTAGGGGTTAGACAGTACAGAGACAGGTCATTAAGGAGCAGCTAGGGGTTAGACAGTACAGACAGGTCATTAAGGAGCAGGTAGGGGTTAGACAGTACAGAGACAGGTCATTAAGGAGCAGCTAGGGGTTAGACAGTACAGACAGGTCATTAAGGAGCAGGTAGGGGTTAGACAGTACAGAGACAGGTCATTAAGGAGCAGGTAGGGGTTAGACAGTACAGAGACAGGTCAGAGTTTCCTCAGGAAGAGGAGGGGTTGTTGACATTTTGAGAAGAATATATAACTGTTGGGTTTGAAGGTGAGTCTGTGGTCGGATGTTCACCACTGGTACACCACCAGCTTCGGGTGGTGGAGGTGGGGTCTCTTCAGCAGGGTACACCACCAGCTTCGGGTGGTGGAGGTGGGGTCTCTTCAGCAGGGTACACCACCAGCTTCGGGTGGTGGAGGTGGGGTCTCTTCAGCAGGGTACACCACCAGCTTCGGGTGGTGGAGGTGGGGTCTCTTCAGCAGGGTACACCACCAGCTTCGGGTGGTGGAGGTGGGGTCTCTTCAGCAGGGTACACCACCAGCTTCGGGTAGTGGAGGTGGGGTCTCTTCAGCAGGGTACGCCACCAGCCTCTGGGGGGTAGAGGTGGGGTCTCTTCAGCAGGGTACGTCACCAGCCTCTGGGGGGTAGAGGTCTTCCACTGGTCTGCTGCCGGCCTCACACCTTTGGAAAACAGCCAGGCAGAACAAACAAAACGAGTTTCTATTTGATGTTTTAGCTACTTCAGGACTTGACGTCCATAATCCTTTTCAATATTTCCATTTCCCCAAACAATCTCTTATATAAAGAGTGTTTAAAACTATTTTTAATCTGTCGCAAAATACAGTGCGTTTCACTCTGCAAGTGGGTCCCAGTCAGACCATTGTGGGTCCCAGTCAGACCATTGTGGTATCAGAGCTCTTACGATAGAACCCTGTCAAACCCCTGGAGTTACAGAACATCATCTGAATAAGGTGTGATAGGATCCACATGAGGGACAAGACGAGTGACCAGCAGCTCTACACGTTCTGAACAAACTCACGCATGCTTCTCCAAACCAATTACTAAATAATTAATGAGAAAACACACCTGAGCCACACACACCAGAGACAGTGAAAAATGTAGCAATCAAAAGAATGAAGCAGAGGCCATGCAGTCCAATTACTGCTGAAGCATTGCTGGGCAGAGACACAGGACAGCTGATTGTTATCCATATATTAGAGATCACACACACACACACACACACACACACACACACACACACACACACACACACACACACACACACACACACACACACACACACACACACACACACACACACACACACACACACACACACACACACACACACACACACACACACACACCTAACTGGACTACAACCAGAACTAACTGGACTACAACCTGAACTAACTGGACTACAACCTGAACTAACTGGACTACAACTTGAACTAACTGGACTACAACCTGAACTACTACTACGACTTGTAAAAGATAAACATGGGATTACATCGACTCCTGCTGTCATTGTTATTATGAAGCTCAGTGGGAAGTATTCTCCCAACAAACCATTTACTACAGACAGACAGACAGACAGACAGACAGACAGACAGACAGACAGACAGACAGACACAGAGACAGACAGACAGACTATACTGTTACATGAGAGGAGTAGGTACTAGAGTGCTGCAAGTCCTCTGGATGTGAATTCAAAGACACGCTAACAGCACAATGCAGGCTAGCCCTCATACTGTGTGAAGGGCTCAACGCGAGCTGCTCTGATGACTTAACGAGAGCTGGTATTCCTGCTGAAGGCAAACGCCATTGAATTCAGACGTGGTGCCACAGCGCCACCTGGTGCTAAGACTCGAGACAAACACTGCACGTCAACTGTGGAATAAACTTCCGGCTCAAAACATTTGTGTTTGACAAGTTTATATCATGTTTGTTCTCTTTTACAGTATTGTGTTTTAATGATTGTCCTTACGTTTTTAACGGATTCCTGACGATGAAAACATGCGGTAAAGCAGCGCGCACCAGGCCAGCAGGGGGCTTTTTAACTTGAACATGAGAGCGGAAACTGATCATCCACAACAAGCAGCCAATTATAAGCTTTCACCAACTAAGATATGACGACGTTTGTTAACACACTTGTTAACCTTTCAAACGATTCGTTAACAACGGAACCTTTATAAATAAATCGCTGGCACAACAAAATCAATAAAGAAGCAACCCTACAAAAGATACCGTAGGACGGATCCAATTCTTCTCATTTTCATGTTTACAGTCTCGGCCTACAGTATAATCATGCTTCATATCATGAAGTCAGACTTCCGTGGTCACCTTGGCTCACCTGACGGACGGCTCGTTCCGGTGGGCGGGTTTTGAGATGACTGCAGACTAGTGGTTCAACTTAACAAAGATTTAGTCACGTGCTGCTGCCCACCTGGTATGATTGATTAGGGTCACCAGGTGAGTAACTGGCAGAACTTCAAAATAAAGGCGCTAATGGTTCTACATTATATGGAGAAGATAGAGGATATAGAGAAGCTAGAGGGAGGAGATAGAGGATATGAAGATAGAGGGTGGAGTAGAGGGAGAAGATAGAGGATATGGAGAAGATAGGGGGAGATGAGGGGGGAGAGAGAGAGACAGGTAGTTGGGAGATGAGGGGGGAGAGAGACAGGTAGTTGGGAGACGAGGGGTGAGAGAGAGAGACAGGTAGTTGGGAGACGAGGGGGGAGAGAGACAGGTAGTTGGGAGATGAGGGGGGAGAGAGAGAGACAGGTAGTTGGGAGACGAGGGGGGAGAGAGAGAGACAGGTAGTTGGGAGACGAGGGGGAGAGAGAGAGACAGGTAGTTGGGAGACGAGGGGGGAGAGAGAGACAGGTAGTTGGGAGACGAGGGGGGAGAGAGAGAGACAGGTAGTTGGGAGATGAGGGGGGCGAGAGACAGGTAGTTGGGAGACGAGGGGGGAGAGAGAGAGACAGGTAGTTGGGAGACGAGGGGGGAGAGAGAGACAGGTAGTTGGGAGACGAGGGGGGAGAGAGAGAGACAGGTAGTTGGGAGACGAGGGGGGAGAGAGAGACAGGTAGTTGGGAGACGAGGGGGGAGAGAGAGACAGGTAGTTGGGAGATGAGGGGGGGCGAGAGACAGGTAGTTGGGAGATGAGGGGGGAGAGAGAGACAGGTAGTTGGGAGACGAGGGGGGAGAGAGAGACAGGTAGTTGGGAGACGAGGGGGGAGAGAGAGACAGGTAGTTGGGAGACGAGGGGGGAGAGAGACAGGTAGTTGGGAGACGAGGGGGGAGAGAGAGAGACAGGTAGTTGGGAGACGAGGGGGGAGAGAGAGAGACAGGTAGTTGGGAGACGAGGGGGGAGAGAGAGAGACAGGTAGTTGGGAGAGAGTACGAGGGGGGAGAGAGACAGGTAGTTGGGAGACGAGGGGGGAGAGAGACAGGTAGTTGGGAGACGAGGGGGGAAGAGGAGAGAGACAGGTAGTTGGGAGACGAGGGGGGAGAGAGAGAGACAGGTAGTTGGGAGACGAGGGGGGAGAGAGAGAGACAGGTAGTTGGGAGACGAGGGGGGAGAGAGAGAGACTCATGATTAAAAACAAGACTCAGTTAGCATTTATTTATGGTTTTATGTACAAATCAAAACGACAAACACAAGACCAGGAGGAGGGATGGTGGGGGTGGGTGGTGCTGACGGAGCTACAGGCTGTGCCGGACGGTGCGGCTGCGGAGGCTGAGCAGGTGTGCCTGGGCCTGGTCCAGACCTGATGGGGGCACCACCCTGGGAGGAGAGCCCTCCACCAGCTTGACGAAGTAGTGGCAGTACACCTTGTCCATGATGCCGAACATGCCCCGGCCGTGGTACCGGATCCGCTTCAGGTACTTCCCCTTACCGGAGTGGGACTCCGCTGGGGGAAGGGGTCAAAGGTCACAACAATAATAATAATAATGTGGCCCTCTACAGATAAGCGAACGCGGACACGGACGAGGCGTAGGAGCTCATGAAACACGGACTGCTTGGTGAGCCGACCTGACCAGCATGTCGCCTTCTCTCCTCTCTCTTGTGCTCCAGCACTAGACGCTCCTGCTTATTCATGTTTGGCTTTCAGACAGCATGGAAACCCCACCCACCGCTCTAGAAGCCTGACGGTGTAGTCAGCTTGAGGGTTGTAGCCTGACGGTGTAGTCAGCTTGTGGGTTGTAGCCTGACGGTGTAGGTGTAGTCAGCTTGTGGGTTGGAGCCTGACGGTGTAGGTGTAGTCAGCTTGTGGGTTGTAGCCTGACGGTGTAGGTGTAGTCAGCTTGTGGGTTGGGCTGACGGTTGTAGGTGTAGTCAGCTTGTGGGTTGTAGCCTGACGGGGTGTAGGTGGTGGGGGAGTCAGCTGTAGCCTGACGGTGTAGGTGTAGTCAGCTTGTGGGTTGTAGCCTGACGGTGTAGGTGTAGTCAGCTTGTGGGTTGGAGCCTGACGGTGTAGGTGTAGTCAGCTTGTGGGTTGGAGCCTGACGGTGTAGGTGTAGTCAGCTTGTGGGTTGTAGCCTGACGGGTAGGTAGTCAGCTGTGACGGTGTAGGTGTAGTCAGCTTGTGGGTTGGAGCCTGACGGTGTAGGTGTAGTCAGCTTGTGGGTTGTAGCCTGACGGTGTAGGTGTAGTCAGGTTGTGGGTTGTAGCCTGACGGTGTAGGTGTAGTCAGCTTGTGGGTTGGAGCCTGACGGTGTAGGTGTAGTCAGCTTGTGGGTTGTAGCCTGACGGTGTAGGTGTAGTCAGCTTGTGGGTTGGAGCCTGACGGTGTAGGTGTAGTCAGCTTGTGGGTTGGAGCCTGACGGTGTAGGTGTAGTCAGCTTGTGGGTTGGAGCCTGACGGTGTAGGTGTAGTCAGCTTGTGGGTTGGAGCCTGACGGTGTAGGTGTAGTCAGCTTGTGGGTTGGAGCCTGACGGTGTAGGTGTAGTCAGCTTGTGGGTTGAAGACTCACCGATGTACAGGTTGGACTTGTATTCTACGTTGTGGTTCCTAACCGCCATGTCCTGAGCTTCTAGAAGCACCTGGAGATGAAGACAGGAAGTAGCTCAGAAAACCAGTAGAAGATTGTGGTTGTACTGGGCAGCTCCCAGTAGAACCAATAGTAGACTGGTTGTACTGGGCAGCTCCCACTAGAACCAGTAGTAGACTGTGGTTGTACTGGGCAGCTCCCAGTAGAACCAGTAGTAGACTGTGGTTGTACTGGGCAGCTCCCAGTAGAACCAGCAGCAGACTGTGGTTGTACTGGGCAGCTCCCAGTAGAACCAGTTGAAATGGATACAGCCAGTGTTTATTAGGGAAAAGGAGGCTATATTAACTTTATAAGCTATAGAAACCATAGTATCCATATCAACTATCCAGACTATTTAAACGATATAAACGTTATTTACTATATAAACTTTTAACTATATTAACTATATTAACTATTTAAACTATTAACTATATAAATTGCATACACTATTAACTATATTAACTATTTAAACTGTATTAACTATCTTAACTATAGCTGTATTTCCAGTCTGGATCAATGAAAGAATCCATCTGATGCTAACGTCTGGACTCCACCTCTTAGCTCTTCCACTATCTTGATGCTAACGTCTAGACTCCACCTCTTAGCTCTTCCACTATCTTGATGCTAACGTCTAGACTCCACCTCTTAGCTCTTCCACTATCTTGATGCTAACGTCTAGACTCCACCTCTCAGCTCTTCCACTATCTTGATGCTAACGTCTAGACTCCACCTCTTAGCTCTTCCACTATCTTGATGCTAACGTCTAGACTCCACCTCTCAGCTCTTCCACTATCTTGATGCTAACGTCTAGACTCCACCTCTTAGCTCTTCCACTATCTTGATGCTAACGTCTGGACTCCACCTCTCAGCTCTTCCACTATCTTGATGCTAACGTCTAGACTCCACCTCTTAGCTCTTCCACTATCTTGATGCTAACGTCTGGACTCCACCTCTTAGCTCTTCCACTATCTTGATGCTAACGTCTGGACTCCACCTCTCAGCTCTTCCACTATCTTGATGCTAACGTCTGGACTCCACCTCTCAGCTCTTCCACTATCTTGATGCTAACGTCTGGACTCCACCTCTCAGCTCTTCCACTATCTTGATGCTAACGTCTAGACTCCACCTCTTAGCTCTTCCACTATCTTGATGCTAACGTCTAGACTCCACCTCTTAGCTCTTCCACTATCTTGATGCTAACGTCTAGACTCCACCTCTTAGCTCTTCCACTATCTTGATGCTAACGTCTAGACTCCACCTCTTAGCTCTTCCACTATCTTGATGCTAACGTCTAGACTCCACCTCTCAGCTCTTCCACTATCTTGATGCTAACGTCTAGACTCCACCTCTTAGCTCTTCCACTATCTTGATGCTAACGTCTAGACTCCACCTCTTAGCTCTTCCACTATCTTGATGCTAACGTCTAGACTCCACCTCTCAGCTCTTCCACTATCTTGATGCTAACGTCTAGACTCCACCTCTTAGCTCTTCCACTATCTTGATGCTAACGTCTAGACTCCACCTCTTAGCTCTTCCACTATCTTGATGCTAACGTCTAGACTCCACCTCTCAGCTCTTCCACTATCTTGATGCTAACGTCTAGACTCCACCTCTTAGCTCTTCCACTATCTTGATGCTAACGTCTAGACTCCACCTCTTAGCTCTTCCACTATCTTGATGCTAACGTCTAGACTCCACCTCTTAGCTCTTCCACTATCTTGATGCTAACGTCTAGACTCCACCTCTTAGCTCTTCCACTATCTTGATGCTAACGTCTAGACTCCACCTCTTAGCTCTTCCACTATCTTGATGCTAACGTCTAGACTCCACCTCTCAGCTCTTCCACTATCTTGATGCTAACGTCTAGACTCCACCTCTTAGCTCTTCCACTATCTTGATGCTAACGTCTAGACTCCACCTCTTAGCTCTTCCACTATCTTGATGCTAACGTCTAGACTCCACCTCTTAGCTCTTCCACTATCTTGATGCTAACGTCTAGACTCCACCTCTCAGCTCTTCCACTATCTTGATGCTAACGTCTAGACTCCACCTCTTAGCTCTTCCACTATCTTGATGCTAACGTCTAGACTCCACCTCTCAGCTCTTCCACTATCTTGATGCTAACGTCTGGACTCCACCTCTTAGCTCTTCCACTATCTTGATGCTAACGTCTAGACTCCACCTCTCAGCTCTTCCACTATCTTGATGCTAACGTCTGGACTCCACCTCTTAGCTCTTCCACTATCTTGATGCTAACGTCTAGACTCCACCTCTCAGCTCTTCCACTATCTTGATGCTAACGTCTGGACTCCACCTCTTAGCTCTTCCACTATCTTGATGCTAACGTCTAGACTCCACCTCTTAGCTCTTCCACTATCTTGATGCTAACGTCTGGACTCCACCTCTTAGCTCTTCCACTATCTTGATGCTAACGTCTAGACTCCACCTCTCAGCTCTTCCACTATCTTGATGCTAACGTCTGGACTCCACCTCTTAGCTCTTCCACTATCTTGATGCTAACGTCTAGACTCCACCTCTTAGCTCTTCCACTATCTTGATGCTAACGTCTAGACTCCACCTCTTTCACTATCTTGGCTCCCTTCTTGTCGTTGAACTCCAGCTGGGCGATGGCCTGGTCGATGCTCAGGCCTCGGATCTGTTCACAGGGTCAGAGGTTAAAGGTCACACAGCCACACATCAGCCGTGTGTAGAGCCACCATCTACAGAGAACAGTGTGGCGTCTCACCATCTTAGCGAGATACCACATCTTATCTTTGCTGTACTTGATCTGTCTTCTGCAGTGGTGGACCTCCTGTAGAGCAGGAAGATAACAGATCAACAGACAGACAGACAGATCAACAGACAGACAGACAACAGAGTCAAACCGTGGACACGATCAACACGACAGACAGACAGACAGATCAACAGACAGACAGACAACAGAGTCAAACTGTGGACACGATCAACAGACAGACAGACAGACAAACATGACAGACAACAACTTCCTTTGTATTACTTGAATGGCTGCTCTGCACTCGGTTCAGAAGAACTTCCTGTTTCTCTGATCATATGCATCGATTGTTCTCCAGATAAAGTGATAAATGACTAAACAGATGAATGTACTGATATTGATCTGTGTTGATAAATGACTAAACACATGAATGTACTGATATTGATCTGTGTTGATAAATGACTAAACACATGAATGTACTGATATTGATCTGTGTTGATAAATATACAAATGCACACAGGCACACACCCTTTGACCTCTTGACCTCATCACTACATGATGAGTGCATCACAGCAGGACCCAGTCCTAGCTTGACCTCTTGACCTCATCACTACATGATGAGCAGGACCCAGTCCTAGCTTGACCTCTTGACCTCATCGCTACATGATGAGTGCATCACAGCAGGACCCAGTCCTAGCTTGACCTCTTGACCTCATCGCTACATGATGAGTGCATCACAGCAGGACCCAGTCCTAGCTTGACCTCTTGACCTCATCGCTACATGATGAGCAGGACCCAGTCCTAGCTTGACCCCATGACCTCATCACTACATGATGAGCAGGACCCAGTCCTAGCTTGACCCCATGACCTCATCACTACATGATGAGCAGGACCCAGTCCTAGCTTGACCCCATGACCTCATCACTACATGATGAGCAGGACCCAGTCCTAGCTTGACCTCTTGACCTCATCGCTACATGATGAGCAGGACCCAGTCCTAGCTTGACCCCATGACCTCATCACTACATGATGAGCAGGACCCAGTCCTAGCTTGACCCCATGACTCACGGCTGGTCTGCGGGGCTCCTCTGGGAGCTGAGGGGGGTACAGCTCCAGATTCCTCCTCTCCCAGTTCTTGTTCACCTCCAGAGAGGCGCTGGTGTGGAGTCTGCCAGCTGGGACCAGCACCCTGAGAGACAGACAGGGGGAACTCAGCTCATGGTTTCTCTTCATGTTGAGGAATTACATTTGATGTTGACGTCAGAGCGGTGTCCCTCAGACGGAACGATTATGTCAGGAATAAAGAGTGCTTTATTCTGCTTAAATCATTTACCAACAGTGCTTTGGATATTATTTACTTTCATCCAGAGCATCATTGGGTTTATATCGACTGAATCAGCTGAAATCGTCATCAAATTTCTTCCGCAGTGCTGTGAGCATTTAGTCTCTGCTTGATTGTTTCTAGCTGTCAATAGCTGGCCCGCTGTGGTTAATGTTGGGTTTGGAGCGCATTGATTCTGAACTGTTAAAAGGCAGACGTCTCCCGTTATTGAAATAGAATGCCCACTTTATTGACCAATCAGGATCAAGTATTTAACAACACTGCGGTAGAATCCCATCTAAATACATTCTATACTTTCTACTCCTCCTGACTCCAGGAGCTATTCTAAGCCTCGTTGGTCCGGTTGTAATATGTTCATGTAATGTACATATTAGATTAGAGCAGATGATGAAGGACAGAGGAAGCATGAAGTGGTGTCCTCGGTCTCCGTGATGTCTCCAGCCTTACCTCACATGACCAGTAAGACTCCTCAGGAAGGAAACCCCTGAGGAAAACACGCGGATTCACATTAAACTACAAGTAGTCATATATTATCGCTGTTGTTTAGTAAAGTATATGCTTTAATAATAATAAAACAGATGCTCACCACGACCTGTGCTGGCGGTCGCCATGTTCAACGGTTTACGACAAAAGGTCGATCCGATTTACGTTAATAGACTGCGGAAGTATTAAAAACTAAAGCTGACAGTGATTAATACCTGTATTCTATATAAAAGTCCAACGTCTTAAATTAAACGCCATTTTAAGTGTAAATATTAACTACACTGATTGTTCAGGGGGAAATGTTTTAATTTTGACTCTTGTAGGGGTCCGTAGTCCGTCAACCGGTATTTACGACAGCTCGTTGACAACACGGTAATCGCTGAGAAAACGAACAAGCATGGATGTTGTGGTAGGAGTGTGTTAACCTGGGCTGTGTGTTTTCACTTGGGTTGACATCTCTGTATTTCATCGATTTATATTAAAAGCAATCAGTTGAAAGTTATTATGCATGAACGAGTGATTCCCGCGTCTCCCAACTGGTACTGCGGCCGCTGCAGCGACACCAACCAGAGAGGCGTGATGGGCTTCGGAGCCCGGAACACAGTCTACCTGCTGGACGTGTCTGCAGAGTCCTGCACAGTGCTGGGTGAGTAGGTCTCACTCTGATCCACAGTGCTGGGTGAGTAGGTCTCACTCTGATCCACAGTGCTGGGTGAGTAGATATATCACTCTGATCCACAGTGCTGGGTGAGTAGATGTATAACTCTGATCCACAGTGCTGGGTGAGTAGGTCTCACTCTGATCCACAGTGCTGGGTGAGTAGATGTATCACTCTGATCCACAGTGCTGGGTGAGTAGATGTATCACTCTGATCCACAGTGCTGGGTGAGTAGATATATCACTCTGATCCACAGTGCTGGGTGAGTAGATGTATCACTCTGATCCACAGTGCTGGGTGAGTAGATGTATCACTCTGATCCACAGTGCTGGCTGAGATCACTCTGATCCACAGGGAGGGATTGATAAAGATTTCTGCCCCAGATGAGGACGACTAGAAGATTCAGTGACTCCACCACTGTCCTCATTTAAACAATATTACATATCTCTATCCCTAGATCACTATATCTAAAACCTCACTGGAACGTTGTTAACATGGTCTGACTCCAGACCAGCTCTATAAATGAAGGGTATTGTTACCAGGATGGCTGCTCTAGCCCGTGTCTGACTCCAGACCAGCTCTATAAATGAAGGGTATTGTTACCAGGATGGCTGCTCTAGCCCGTGTCTGACTCCAGACCAGCTCTATAAATGAAGGGTATTGTTACCAGGATGGCTGCTCTAGCCCGTGTCTGACTCCAGACCAGCTCTATAAATGAAGGGTATTGTTACCAGGATGGCTGCTCTAGCCCGTGTCTGACTCCAGACCAGCTCTATAAATGAAGGGTATTGTTACCAGGATGGCTGCTCTAGCCCGTGTCTGACTCCAGACCAGCTCTATAAATGAAGGGTATGGTTATTGTCTGTCTCCCTGCAGGGAGTCTGTCCGGTCACAAGGAGCGGGTGTCAGGCTTCTCCTTCTGCCGGGGCGCCGGTCTGGACCAGCTGTGTGCCAGCAGCTCTGACGACGGCACCGTTAAGTTCTGGGACTCGGATGACAGAGTTGTGCTTAAAGAACACAGCGGGCATCAGGTGTGTACCCGGTGTGTACCCGGTGTGTGCCCGGTGTGTACCCGGTGTGTACCCGGTGTGTGCCCGGTGTGTGCCCGGTGTGTGCCCGGTGTGTGCCCGGTGTGTACCCGGTGTGTGCCCGGTGTGTACCCGGTGTGTACCCGGTGTGTACCCGGTGTGTACCCGGTGTGTACCCGGTGTGTACCCGGTGTGTACCCGGTGTGTACCCGGTGTGTACCCGGTGTGTGCCCGGTGTGTGCCCGGTGTGTACCCGGTGTGTACCCGCCCCCGCTACACAGCAGGGTGTACTTAGTGCCAACACAAGACATGAAGTCTGGATCACAATCAGGTGTGTGTGTGTGTGTGTGTGTGTGTGTGTGTGTGTGTGTGTGTGTGTGTGTGTGTGTGTGTGTGTGTGTGTGTGTGTGTGTGTGTGTGTGTGTGTGTGTGTGTGTGTGTGTGTGTGTGTGTGTGTGTGTGTAGGGCAGCATCGTGGCGCTCCACTGGTCTCCAGCAGATAAGAACCTGGTGGTGTCTGGTGATGACAGGGGGGCAGTGGTCTGCTACTGGTTCAACACCGGAGACTGCAGCAGCTTCCTCCCTCTGCCCAAGGCCTTGTTCTCCCTCTCCTGCTCCCCCCACTCCTGGAAGCTCCTGGCCCTGGGGTGAGCATGTTCTTCATATCATGTTCTGCTCACATGTTCTTCATATCATGTTCTGCTCACGTTCTTCATATCATGTTCTTCATATCATGTTCTTCTCACATGTTCTTCATACCATGTTCTTCATATCATGTTCTTCTCACATGTTCTTCATACCATGTTCTTCATATCATGTTCTTCATATCATGTTCTGCTCACATGTTCTTCATATCATGTTCTTCATATCATGTTCTTCATATCATGTTCTGCTCACATGTTCTTCATATCATGTTCTTCATATCATGTTCTTCATATCATGTTCTTCATATCATGTTCTTCATATCATGTTCTTCATATCATGTTCTGCTCACATGTTCTTCATATCATGTTCTTCATATCATGTTCTGCTCACATGTTCTGCTCACATGTTCTTCATATCATGTTCTTCATATCATGTTCTTCATATCATGTTCTTCATATCATGTTCTTCATATCATGTTCTGCTCACACAAACACCGCAGAGTGGATGGTCAACAGAACCAGATTAAGAAGAGCCTGGAGGGCGTGGACCCCCCCCCTGACAGAGGATCCTAACATGCAGCCTCCACTCCAGCCCTCATGTTTAACCACATAGTGAGTGTCTCCTCCTCCATCCTCCTCCTCCAGGTACAAGCAGGGCATGATCCTCCTGGTGGACGTGTCTAAGAAAGGGGAGGTGCTACAGCGTCTCCGTGGCCACGAAGATGAGATCCACTCCCTCTCCTGGTCCCCCAGCAGCCCCGCCCTGGACCAAGGAGACAGCCCCGCCCTGGACCAGGGAGACTGCCTCCCCCAGGACCAGGGAGACAGCCCCGCCCAGGACCAGGGAGACAGCCCCGCCCAGGACCAGGGAGACTGCCTCCCCCAGGACCCACCAGGGGAGGAGGAGGGTAGGGTTCTACTAGATGTGGGTTCTGTGTGGGCCTTCTGCAACACAGTGTTTCAGGGTTCTGGTTGACCTCTGGACAGAAGAGGCCAGTAAAGCAGGACCATGTTGGGTCTGAGGTCAGCTGACCGTGGATTAAAGGTTTCTATTGTACACTATGTCCTCCAACACGTGGTTGTGTTTCCTGTGTAGATGTGGCGAGGGGGAGGGGGGCGTTTCTGGCCTCCGGGAGCAGAGACCAGACCATCCGGGTCTGGAGCACCGCCACCGGGAGAAGTGAGATCCTCCACACCTTTAAATACTTACTACTGCACCTTTACTACTTAACTACTGCACCTTTAAATACTTACTACTTAACTACTGCACCTTTAAATACTTACTACTTAACTACTGCACCTTTAAATACTTACTACTTAACTACTGCACCTTTAAATACTTACTACTGCACCTTTACTACTTAACTACTGCACCTTTAAATACTTACTACTTAACTACTGCACCTTTAAATACTTACTACTTAACTACTGCACCTTTAAATACTTACTACTTAACTACTGCACCTTTAAATACTTACTACTTAACTACTGCACCTTTAAATACTTACTACATAACTACTGCACCTTTAAATACTTACTACTGCACCTTTACTACTTAACTACTGCACCTTTAAATACTTACTACTTAACTACTGCACCTTTAAATACTTACTACTTAACTACTGCACCTTTAAATACTTACTACTGCACCTTTACTACTTAACTACTGCACCTTTAAATACTTACTACTTAACTACTGCACCTTTAAATACTTACTACTTAACTACTGCACCTTTAAATACTTACTACTTAACTACTGCACCTTTAAATACTTACTACTTAACTACTGCACCTTTAAATACTTACTACTTAACTACTGCACCTTTAAATACTTACTACTTAACTACTGCACCTTTAAATACTTACTACTTAACTACTGCACCTTTAAATACTTACTACTTAACTACTGCACCTTTAAATACTTACCACTTCACTACACCTTTAAGTACTAGGCAGGTGGGGATGGAACCCAGAACCTTCTGCTGGGTGTCCAGCGGCCTCACCACTAGACCCCATGAGGTAAAGGATTCTTCTTCTCCGGTGGTAAATGCAGGCATCATGACGTTGAAGCTGCCCTACCTGAAGAAGAGAGGGGGTGGAGTCGGCGCGGGGGGCGGAGTCAGTGGGGGGAAGGACCGCCTCTGGCTCAGTGTTCATTGGCCGGACGACCGCCCCTCCCAGCTGTTGTCCAGCTGTTTCAGGTGACCAGGAACATCTGCCTCTACTCTAGTGATGGAGCTAACCTGCTCGTTTTGCTATAAAGCTAGCCTTGTGGTTATGCTATAGAGCTAACCTGCTAGTTATGCTATAGAGCTAACCTGCTAGTTATGTTATAAAGCTAGCCTTGTGGTTACGGTATAGCGCTGTCTTGCTAGTTATGCTATGGAGCTAACCTGCTGGTTATGCTATAGAGCTAACGTGTGTGTGTGTGTAGTGGAGAGCTGGTTCTGTGGGACCTGGGTGTGAGTGGGAAACAGAAGTGGAGTGTTCTGGGCTCAGGAGATCAGAACCACAGCCGCATCGTGTTCAACATGAGCTCCGTCCGTCTGGCCAGCGGGCGCCAGCTCCTCCTCACCACCTCCATGGACCGAGAGGTACCTTAATCCAGATCCACTCATCATGGTAATCCAGATTAAATCAGATGTTAATCCAGGTGAACTCATCATGGTAATCCAGATTAAATCAGATGTTAATCCAGGTGAACTCATCATGGTAATCCAGATTAAATCAGATGTAAATCCAGGTGAACTCATCATGGTAATCCAGATTAAATCAGATGTTAATCCAGGTTAACTCATCATGGTAATACAGATTAAATCAGATGTTAATCCAGGTGGACTCATGGTGATCCAGATTAAATCAGATGTTAATCTAGATGAACTCGTATTAATCCATTTTTACTCATGATTTGAATCCAGATTCATTTGTCAATCCAGATTAACTCATATTAATCCAGATCATGTTAATCTGGATTAAGATCTGAGATAAACCAACAATGGATGATGGTCATCCAGATTCACTCATTTTGTTAGTGAGATTAAAGTGGAGGGAGAAACCAGCCAGAGTAAATCCAGATTGCATGGTGTTGACCTACATGGATCTGTTAATCCAGATTAAGTGCTGGGACCTGGCTTCCCTGGAGTGTGTGTGGACGCTGCCCACGCTGGGGGGCTCAGTCTACGCCCTCAGCTTCTCCCCGGTGGCCACCGGTGTCCTGGCGCTGGGCGGGGCTGACCAGATGATCCGGTCCTGGGACACGCTGTCCCTGCAGAACCCCTACCTCACCAAGACCTTCTGGCAGGGCATCCGCTCCAAGATCACCTGCGGTACGTCCAGGTTACACATCAGAGACCTAGGACTCAGTGGTTAGGGTTACACATCAGAGACCTAGGACTCAGTGGTTAGGGTTACACATCAGAGACCTAGGACTCAGTGGTTAGGGTTACACATCAGAGACCTAGGACTCAGTGGTTAGGGTTACACATCAGAGACCTAGGACTCAGTGGTTAGGGTTACACATCAGAGACCTAGGACTCAGTGGTTAGGGTTACACATCAGAGACCTAGGACTCAGTGGTTAGGGTTACACATCAGAGACCTAGGACTCAGTGGTTAGGGTTACACATCAGAGACCTAGGACTCAGTGGTTAGGGTTACACATCAGAGACCTAGGACTCAGTGGTTAGGGTTACACATCAGAGACCTAGGACTCAGTGGTTAGGGTTACACATCAGAGACCTAGGACTCAGTGGTTAGGGTTAGGGTTACACATCAGAGACCTAGGACTCAGTGGTTAGGGTTACACATCAGAGACCTAGGACTCAGTGGTTAGGGTTACACATCAGAGACCTAGGACTCAGTGGTTAGGGTTACACATCAGAGACCTAGGACTCAGTGGTTAGGGTTACACATCAGAGACCTAGGACTCAGTGGTTAGGGTTAGGGTTAAACATCAGAGACCTAGGACTCAGTGGTGGTCACGGGTTAAACATCAGAGACCTAGGACTCAGTGGTGGTCACGGGTTAAACATCAGAGACCTAGGACTCAGTGGTGGTCACGGGTTAAACATCAGAGACCTAGGACTCAGTGGTTAGGGTTAAACATCAGAGACCTAGGACTCAGTGGTTAGGGTTAGGGTTAAACATCAGAGACCTAGGACTCAGTGGTTATGGTTAGGGTTAAACATCAGAGACCTAGGACTCAGGGGTAGTCATCAGAGACCTAGGACTCAGTGGTGGTCACTTCGGGGAAAGCGAAGTATAACGATGAATACAGTTGTTTTGTCCGCTAGGTGGAGGTTTGGCTCCCTCCAGTGGTTTAAATGGACACGACCAAAAGTACAATAATACGAGGCATTGTAGTGCAGTCCCAACAGTGATGTGGTTCTGTGTTGTGTTCTGCTCAGCTGGTCTGGCACCCCAGCAGGGAGGGCTCGCTGGCATTCGGGACGGACGACGGGAAAGTGGGAATCTACGATGCCTTCTCCAACAAGTGAGAGGAACCGGTTAATCCAGACCCAAGGACCCCTTAGGGAGTAAAGTACATCTTAGTTAATCCAGACCCAAGGACCCCTTAGGGAGTAAAGTACATCTTAGTTAATCAGACCCAAGGACCCCTTAGGGAGTAAAGTACATCTTAGTTAATCCAGACCCAAGGACCCCTTATGGAGTAAAGTACATCTTAGTTAATCCAGACCCAAGGACCCCTTAGGGAGTAAAGTACATCTTAGTTAATCCAGACCCAAGGACCCCTTAGGGAGTAAAGTACATCTTAGTTAATCCAGACCCAAGGACCCCTTAGGGAGTAAAGTACATCTTAGTTAATCCAGACCCAAGGACCCCTTAGGGAGTAAAGTACATCTTAGTTAATCCAGACCCAAGGACCCCTTAGGGAGTAAAGTACATCTTAGTTAATCAGACCCAAGGACCCCTTAGGGAGTAAAGTACATTTTAGTTAATCCAGACCCAAGGACCCCTTAGGGAGTAAAGTACATTTGAATTAATCCAGACCCAAGGACCCCTTAGGGAGTAAAGTACATCTTAATTAATCCAGACCCAAGGACCCCTTAGGGAGTAAAATACACTTTAGTTAATCCAGACCCAAGGACCCCTTAGGGAGTAAAGTACATCTTAGTTAATCAGACCCAAGGACCCCTTAGGGAGTAAAGTACATTTTAGTTCATCCAGACCCAAGGACCCCTTAGGGAGTAAAGTACATTTTAGTTCATCAGACCCAAGGACCCCTTAGGGAGTAAAGTACATCTTAGTTAATCCAGACAGAATCATCTCTTAGATTGAATGAGATCCTGTGATCCTCTTCAGATGACCAACCTCCTCCTCCTCCTCCTCCTCCTCCTCCTCCAGGCCTCCTCAGATCTCCTCCTCCTACCACCAGAAGACCATCTACAGGCTGGCCTGGGCCCGCCCCCTGCCCCCCCTCTCCTTCGGTGAGACACACACACACACACACACACACACACACACACACACACACACACACACACACACACACACACACACACACACACACACACACACACACACACACACACACACACACACACACACACACACCCCCCCCCCCCCCCCCCCCCCCGAGTGAGGTGGCGTTCTCCCCTGCAGGGGGTGCTGGTGAGCGTGGCTCCTGCAGCCTGTACAGCTGTGGGGGGGAGGGCTCCATCCTGCAGCACGACCCCCGCAGCCTGGCCTCCGACGCCTGCAACATCGACAAGCTGATCAGAGACACCAACAGCATCAAGGTAGCGTCCAGCGCCGCCTAGCCTAGCACAGCCTAGCACCGCACAGAAGTAGCACAGCACCGTGTAGTGTAGCCTAGCACCAAGTAGCCTAGAACAGCCTAGTGTAGCACAGCACTAGCAGAGCACTGTGTAGATTAGCACCTTGTAGCCTAGCACATTGTAGCCTAGCACCGCACAGAAGTAGCAGAGCACCGTGTAGTGTAACCTAGCACATTGTAGCCTAGCACATTGTAGCCTAGCACTATGAGCACAGTACTAGCAGAGCCCTGTGTAGCCTAGCACATTGTAGCCTAGCACCGCACAGAAGTAGCAGAGCACCGTGTTGCCTAGCCTAGCACATTGTAGCCTAGCACCAAGTAGCCTAGTGTAGCACAGCACTAGTAGAGCACTGTGTAGACTAGCACCTTGTAGCCTAGCACATTGTAGCCTAGCACCGCACAGAAGTAGCAGAGCACCGTGTTGCCTAGCCTAGCAGACAGGACAGTAACAGAGAATTGACAGGCCTTGACCGAAAGTGTAACCCATGGCAACCGTCTCACTCTGCCTCCAGCACAAGCTGTCCCCTCACTCGGACTTCAGCTGGAAACCAGACGGAACCGTGGTCGCCATCGGCAACGAGGACGGGTCAGTTACCTATCCCATAATGGAGCAGCACACACATGTGTTGTTGCACCATGTGTGTGTTGCACCATGCGTGTGTTATTGCACCATGCGTGTGTTGTTGCACCATGCGTGTGTTGTTGCACCATGCGTGTGTTGTTGCACCATGCGTGTGTTGTTGCATCATGCGTGTGTTGTTGCACCATGCGTGTGTTGTTGCACCATGTGTGTGTTGTTGCACCATGCGTGTGTTGTTGCACCATGTGTGTGTTGTTGCACCATGTGTGTGTTGTTGCACCATGTGTTGTTGCACCATGCGTGTGTTGTTGCACCATGCGTGTGTTGTTGCACCATGCGTGTGTTGTTGCACCATGTGTTGTTGCACCATGCGTGTGTTGTTGCACCATGCGTGTGTTGTTGCACCATGTGTTGTTGCACCATGCGTGTGTTGTTGCATCATGCGTGTGTTGTTGCACCATGTGTAGGTCTGTGGACGTGTACCAGGCCCCTCACCTGAAGCAGCTGTGCAGTGTGCAGCAGCACAATAAGATCATCAACACGCTGCAGTGGTACCACCCCCTCGCACCAAAGCCTGAGCTGCGCTTCCTGCTGGCGTCGGGATCCAGCGGCGCCAAGGTCTTCGTGCACGACCTGCGGTCCGCTTGCGGTAGGACCACATGACCTCTGACCTTCCTGTCGATGCAGAATGCATGGTGTTGACATGTGAAGCTCTACGAGCGTAGCAACAAGCGATTGTAAGGTGGAGCTGTTGTTGGGGTCTGGTTACCTGTGAAAGACCTGGGAGCATCAGGGGTTAGCTTAGCTTAGCTAACCTTATCTCACCCTGTTGGACCTCGTGTTGTCTCCATGAGATAAGGTTAGCTTAGCTTAGCTTGGCTAACCTTACCTCACCCTGTTGGACCTCGTGTTGTCTCCATGAGATAAGGTTAGCTTAGCTTGGCTAACCTTACCTCACCATGTTGGACCTCGTGTTGTCTCCATGAGATAAGGTTAGCTTAGCTTAGCTTGGCTAACCTTATCTCACCCTGTTGGACCTCGTGTTGTCTCCATGTGATAAGGTTAGCTTAGCTTGGCTAACCTTATCTCACCCTGTTGGACCTCGTGTTGTCTCCGTGAGATAAGGTTAGCTTAGCTTAGCTTGGCTAACCTTATCTCACCCTGTTGGACCTCGTGTTGTCTCCATGTGATAAGGTTAGCTTAGCTTGGCTAACCTTACCTCACCATGTTGGACCTCGTGTTGTCTCCATGAGATAAGGTTAGCTTAGCTTAGCTTGGCTAACCTTATCTCACCCTGTTGGACCTCGTGTTGTCTCCATGTGATAAGGTTAGCTTAGCTTGGCTAACCTTATCTCACCCTGTTGGACCTCGTGTTGTCTCCATGAGATAAGGTTAGCTTAGCTTGGCTAACCTTATCTCACCCTGTTGGACCTCGTGTTGTCTCCATGAGATAAGGTTAGCTTAGCTTAGCTTGGCTAACCTTATCTCACCCTGTTGGACCTCGTGTTGTCTCCATGAGATAAGGTTAGCTTAGCTTAGCTTGGCTAACCTTATCTCACCCTGTTGGACCTCGTGTTGTCTCCATGAGATAAGGTTAGCTTAGCTTGGCTAACCTTATCTCACCCTGTTGGACCTCGTGTTGTCTCCATGTGATAAGGTTAGCTTAGCTTGGCTAACCTTATCTCACCCTGTTGGACCTCGTGTTGTCTCCATGAGATAAGGTTAGCTTAGCTTGGCTAACCTTATCTCACCCTGTTGGACCTCGTGTTGTCTCCATGTGATAAGGTTAGCTTAGCTTGGCTAACCTTATCTCACCCTGTTGGACCTCGTGTTGTCTCCATGAGATAAGGTTAGCTTAGCTTAGCTTGGCTAACCTTATCTCACCCTGTTGGACCTCGTGTTGTCTCCATGAGATAAGGTTAGCTTAGCTTGGCTAACCTTATCTCACCCTGTTGGACCTCGTGTTGTCTCCATGTGATAAGGTTAGCTTAGCTTAGCTTGGCTAACCTTATCTCACCCTGTTGGACCTCGTGTTGTCTCCAGAGACGCCGGCGGACCCCCCTGCTGTGATCTCAGAGGCCTTCCGCACCCTGGGGGCCCACACGGCCAAGATCACCAGCCTCTCCTGGAGCCCCCACCACCCGGCACGCCTGGTCACCGTCAGCTACGACCGCACGGCGCAGGTCAGGGGTCACACACAGGTTGAAGGTCAGGGGTCATACAGAGCAGGTTGAAGGTCAGGGGTCGTACAGAGCAGGTTGAAGGTCAGGGGTCATACAGAGCAGGTTGAAGGTCAGGGGTCATACAGAGCAGTTAGAAGGTCAGGGGTCACACAGAGCAGTTAGAAGGTCAGGGGTCACACAGACAGGTAAAAGGTCGGGTCATACAGAGCAGTTAGAAGGTCAGGGGTCACACAGACAGGTAGAAGGTCAGGGGTCACACAGACAGGTAAAAGGTCGGGTCATACAGACCACTTAGAAGGTCAGGGGTCACACAGACAGGTAGAAGGTCAGGGGTCACACAGACAGGTAAAAGGTCGGGTCATACAGAGCAGTTAGAAGGTCAGGGGTCACACAGACAGGTTGAAGGTCAGGGTTCATGCAGAATCATTTGGTGCCATTTGTTTGAAAGAAGCAGATGGGTTTAAACGTATTTTCCTCTGGATTTTGCATCGATTTGTTTTTTCCTCTGATTTTCACCAGATTTTGCTACATATTCCAAATTGTGTGTGCAGGTGTGGGATGTGCTGAAGGGGGAGGGACTAGTGAACTACCGTGGTCATGGTAACCGGGTCATGTGTGTGGAGTGGTCCCCCGTTGACCCAGACGTGGTCTGGACTGGAGCTGATGACTTCACCGTTCACGAGTGGAGGCTGTCCAGACAGGAGTTCACAGCACCCCCTAGAGGTGAGGAGCAGGACTGCAGCCTGGTCCCATAGGACTACATTACCCAGTATGACTGCAGCCTGGTCCCTGTAAGACTACATTACCCATAGGACTACAGCATGGTCCTTGTAAGACTACATTACCCAGTATGACTGCAGCCTGGTCCCTGTAAGACTACATTACCCATAGGACTACAGCCTTGTCCTTGTAAGACTACATTACCCATAGGACTACAGCATGGTCCCTGTAAGACTACATTACCCATAGGACTACAGCCTTGTCCTTGTAAGACTACATTACCCATAGGACTACAGCATGGTCCTTGTAAGACTACATTACCCAGTAAGACTACAGCATGGTCCCTGAAGGTGTTAACATTGGGGACAGCTGAGGAAGACATTTCCAGTTTACGCTACATATTATATATTCTACCGTTTAAACTCCCTCTTCCTCGTCTTTCTCCACCTCCTCTTCCTCAGGCAAGAAGACCGTGGGACTGAGGGAGAAGAGCAAGCAGAAGAAGAGCAACATGGCCGCCTGCGGGCAGCGAGAGGGAGAGCCTACGGCTGTTGATGGAGAGAGAGAAGCTAGTGAGAAAGGGACTAGGAGTGTTAATGGAGGGAGAGAGACTAAGGCAGTGAATGGAGAGAGAGGGTGGAGGGAGAGAGACACTAAGGGAGTTAACGGAGAGAGAGAGTCTATCAGCGTTAATGGAGAGGGAGAGACTAAGACAGTGAATGGAGAGAGAGGATGGAGGGAGAGAGACACTACGAGTGTTAATGGAGAGCGAGACGAAGACGAACAGAACGGAACCAACAGCTCATCGCTATCAACAGGTACACACACACACACACACACACACACACACACACACACACACACACACACACACACACACACACACACACACACACACACACACACACACACACACACACACACACACACACACACACACACACACACACACACACACACACACACACACACACACACTTAGCCATGCTACTGTGTGCCATGCTAGCTGCTTGTGATAGCATGCTAGTGTGTGCCATGCTAGCTGCTTGTGATAGCATGCTAGTGTGTGCCATGTTAGCTGCTTGTGATAGCATGCTAGTGTGTGCCATGTTAGCTGCTTGTGATAGCATGCTAGTGTGGTCTTCTGGTGTGTTTCCAGCCGGTGGAGCGATGAAGAAACCCCCTCCATCCATGAGGACCAAGGAGAAGCCAGGTACGTCTCTTGCATACTATATTATTACATCATCTTGTTAAATATATTCCACACTCAAAGAAGGCGAATGTGCTGACACTTTGGAATAGTTATATTTAATACATAACACTTAATGATGTATTAAAGATCTCAGATTCGTGTGTGTGTATATAGAGGTGATGAAGAGGAGGAAGGCTCGCTCCATGCTTCCTCTCAGCACGGCCATGGACCACCGCTCCAAAGAGGACCTTCTGGAGGACTGCGTTACCCTGGCAACCATCAAACACAGCCCAGGTGAGCCTGTTACCCTAGCAACCATCACACACAGACCAGGCTAGTCTGTGTCACCATAGCAACCATCACACACAGACCAGGCGAGTAGGTTACCATAGCAACCATCACACAGCCCAGGTGAGCCAGGTAGTGTAGGTGACAGGTAGCCAGTGAGCTACATGAAGGGCCACTGGTGCGTAGTTCATATTTAGTGTGTAAGAATTGTGTGAAGCCCTTTTGAAACAAACTCATTATAGTGGTGGAGGAGCATGGCAAGGGCCACGCCTCCAGCTGATTGGTCTTGTAAGGTTCATATGTAGCTGTGTTGTGTGGCCAGGGCCACGCCTCCAGCTGATTGGTCTTGTAAGGTTCATATGTAGCTGTGTTGTGTGGCCAGGGCCACGCCTCCAGCTGATTGGTCTTGTAAGGTTCATATGTAGCTGTGTTGTGTGGCCAGGGCCACGCCTCCAGCTGATTGGTCTTGTAAGGTTCATATGTAGCTGTGTTGTGTCACCAGCGCCCCCTGCAGGCTGCGTCCCAGGCCAGGGGCCACACCTCCAGCTGGGGCTGTTCTCAGACCGCCCCGCCCTCCACAACATGTTCCTGGAGGAAGGTAAGCTCAACACTAGCGTGGCTAACACTAGTGGCTAGGACACCTAGCGTTGCTAAGAAACTGTTGCTAGCAGGAGGAGAAAAGACACTAGTGTGTGTGTGTGTGTGTGTGTGTGTGTATATATAGAGGAGGCTCACCTGGCAGCAGGTCACCCTGACTCGGTGGTCTACCTGCGGCTGTGGAGTGGAGACGTGGAGGGAGCCCTGAGGACGGCCACCGAGAGGGGAGAACTCAACGATCACCTGCTCGCTATCGCCCCCACAGGTGAGACCCGGAACTACCCCTGTAGCTGTGAGAGGACAGACTGTAGCTGTGAGAGAGGACAGACTGTAGCTGTGAGAGGACAGACTGTAGCTGTGATAGAGGACAGACTGTAGCTGTGATAGAGGACAGACTGTAGCTGTGATAGAGGACAGACTGTAGCTGTGATAGAGGACAGACTGTAGCTGTGATAGAGGACAGACTGTGACTACAGGGTGGTGTGTTAAAGGTGTGTTACCTGTGCAGGTGGGGTCAGGGTGGTGTATTAAAGGTGTGTTACCTGTGCAGGTGGCTACAGGGTGGTGTATTAAAGGTGTGTTACCTGTGCAGGTGGCTACAGGGTGGTGTATTAAAGGTGTGTTACCTGTGCAGGTGGGGTCAGGGTGGTGTATTAAAGGTGTGTTACCTGTGCAGGTGGGGTCAGGGCGGTGTATTAAAGGTGTGTTACCTGGGCAGGTGGGGTCAGGGCGGTGTATTAAAGGTGTGTTACCTGTGCAGGTGGGGTCAGGGCGGTGTATTAAAGGTGTGTTACCTGGGCAGGTGGGGTCAGGGGGGTGTATTAAAGGTGTGTTACCTGTGCAGGTGGGGTCAGGGCGGTGTATTAAAGGTGTGTTACCTGTGCAGGTGGGGTCAGGGCGGTGTATTAAAGGTGTGTTACCTGTGCAGGTGGGGTCAGGGTGGTGTATTAAAGGTGTGTTACCTGTGCAGGTGGGGTCAGGGTGGTGTATTAAAGGTGTGTTACCTGTGCAGGTGGGGTCAGGGTGGTGTGTTACCTGTGCAGGTGGGGTCAGGGTGGTGTATTAAAGGTGTGTTACCTGTGCAGGTGGGGTCAGGGTGGTGTATTAAAGGTGTGTTACCTGTGCAGGTGGCTACAGGGTGTGGGTCCGGGCGGTGCAGGACTATGTGAAGCAGCTCTGTCTGCAGGATCAGCATTTGAAAGCCGCCTCCTTCCTGCTGTCAATCAACAAGCTGCAGGAAGCTATAGAGCTGCTGCACTCACACAAGATGTACAGGTGTGTGTGTGTGTGTGTGTGTGTGTGTGTGTGTGTGTGTGTGTGTGTGTGTGTGTGTGTGTGTGTGTGTGTGTGTGTGTGTGTGTGTGTGTGTGTGTGTGTGTGTGTGTGTGTGTGTGTGTGTGTGTAATGTATATATTATCTCTGTAGAGAAGCTATAGTGTGTATAATGTATATATTATCTCTGTGGGAAGCTAAAGTGTGTATAATGTATATATTATCTCTGTAGAGAAGCTATAGCGTGTATAATGTATATATTATCTCTGTAGAGAAGCTATAGCGTGTATAATGTATATATTATCTCTGTAGAGAAGCTATAGCGTGTATAATGTATATATTATCTCTGTAGAGAAGCTATAGCGTGTATAATGTATATATTATCTCTGTAGGGAAGCTAAAGCGTGTATAATGTATATATTATCTCTGTAGGGAAGCTATAGTGTGTATAATGTATATATTATCTCTGTAGGGAAGCTATAGTGTGTATAATGTATATATTATCTCTGTAGGGAAGCTATAGTGTGTATAATGTATATATTATCTCTGTAGGGAAGCTATAGTGTGTATAATGTATATATTATCTCTGTAGGGAAGCTATAGTGTGTATAATGTATATATTATCTCTGTAGGGAAGCTATAGTGTGTATAATGTATATATTATCTCTGTAGGGAAGCTATAGTGTGTATAATGTATATATTATCTCTGTAGAGAAGCTATAGTGTGTATAATGTATATATTATCTCTGTAGAGAAGCTATAGTGTGTGTAATGTATATATTATCTCTGTAGGGAAGCTATAGTGTGTGTAATGTATATATTATCTCTGTAGGGAAGCTATAGTGTGTGTAATGTATATATTATCTCTGTAGGGAAGCTATAGTGTGTGTAATGTATATATTATCTCTGTAGGGAAGCTATAGTGTGTATAATGTATATATTATCTCTGTAGGGAAGCTATAGTGTGTGTAATGTATATATTATCTCTGTAGGGAAGCTATAGTGTGTGTAATGTATATATTATCTCTGTAGGGAAGCTATAGTGTGTATAATGTATATATTATCTCTGTAGGGAAGCTATAGTGTGTATAATGTATATATTATCTCTGTAGGGAAGCTATAGTGTGTGTAATGTATATATTATCTCTGTAGAGAAGCTATAGTGTGTGTAATGTATATATTATCTCTGTAGGGAAGCTATAGTGTGTATAATGTATATATTATCTCTGTAGGGAAGCTATAGTGTGTATAATGTATATATTATCTCTGTAGGGAAGCTATAGTGTGTATAATGTATATATTATCTCTGTAGGGAAGCTATAGCCCTAGCTCGGGCCAGACTCCCAGACCAGGACGTGGTTCTGAAGGACCTGTACGTGTCCTGGGCCGCAGTGCTGGAGAGAGACGGACACCTGTCAGCTGCTGCCAAGTGGTACACACACACACACACACACACACACACACACACACACACACACACACACACACACACACACACACACACACACACACACACACACACACACACACACACACACACACACACACACACACACACACACACACACACACACACACACACACACACACACACACACACACACACACACTGAAGGGTGGATCAAGTTGTGATCAGGTGTCTGTCCTCTAACCGTCCAGTTACGTGGCTGCGGGGGCGGGCTTCGACGCGGCCAAGGTGGTGTCTAAGAAGAGCGACGCCCCCTCGCTACGGGCGGCCGCTACGCTAGCCCGCCTAGCGGGGGAGAGCCAGCTAGCTCACACGCTAGCTCTACGCTGTGCTAAGGGACTAGCCGCTAGCCTGGACTGGGTGGGGGCACAGCAAATACTCAAAGCCCAGGAAGTACCCAGTACCCAGGGAGTACCCAGTACCCAGGAAGTACCCAGTACCCAGGGAGTACCCAGTACCCAGGAAGTACCCAGTACCCAGGGAGTACCCAGTACCCAGGAAGTACCCAGTACCCAGGAAGTACCCAGTACCCAGGACAGCCTGCTGGTGGGTACAGCACATTTGACTTCTACTCATAAAATATATTTTCTTATATTATATTTACAGTTCCTAGTATTATTACATATATTGGGTTACGTTAAAATATTTGTTATTTAAAGGTTCTCTTAAAGTGTGTGTGTGTGTGTGTGTGTGTGTGTGTGTGTGTGTGTGTGTTCTCTATGTGTGTGTGTGTGTGTTCTCTGTGTGTGTGTGTGTGTGTGTGTGTGTTTTCTGTGTGTGTGTGTGTTCTCTATGTGTGTGTGTTCTCTATGTGTGTGTGTGTGTGTGTTCTGTGTGTGTGTGTGTGTGTTCTCTATGTGTGTGTGTTCTATGTGTGTGTGTTTTCTATGTGTGTGTGTGTGTGTTCTCTATGTGTGTGTGTTCTATGTGTGTGTGTTTTCTATGTGTGTGTGTGTGTGTTTTCTGTGTGTGTGTGTGTTTTCTGTGTGTGTGTGTTTTCTGTGTGTGTGTGTGTGTGTTTTCTGTGTGTGTGTGTGTGTTCTCTATGTGTGTGTGTTTTCTATGTGTGTGTGTGTGTGTCAGGTCCACAGGTTGTGTTTCTGCGTGGCTGAGATCCTCAGTGCTGCCTTACTGGACTGTGAAGAGGTCTCCACTCACCCCTGGGCCAGACCCAGTCCTTCTTCAGGGGGGTCCGGGCCACATCCTGTCCAGGACCGGGTGCGTGTGGTGTGGCAGCAGGAGTTCAGGGTACCAGGAGGTTCTGGGGTCACGTCTCTCCTGAAGGAACTCAGATCTGCTGAGAAGAGTCAACTAAGCACCAACACCCTCCCCCACCAGGTCTGTCTACATGTCTGTCTGTCTACATGTCTGTCTACATGTCTGTCTGTCTACATGTCTGTCTCTCTACATGTCTGTCTGTGTCTACATGTCTGTCTACATGTCTGTCTGTCTGTCTGTCTACATGTCTGTCTACATGTCTGTCTCTCTACATGTCTGTCTGTCTACATGTCTGTCTGTCTACATGTCTGTCTGTCTGTCTGTCTACATGTCTGTCTGTCTACATGTCTGTCTACATGTCTGTCTACATGTCTGTCTGTGTCTACATGTCTCTCTACATGTCTGTCTGTCTACATGTCTGTCTGTGTCTACATGTCTCTCTACATGTCTGTCTCTACATGTCTGTCTGTGTCTACATGTCTGTCTCTACATGTCTGTCTGTCTACATGTCTGTCTCTCTACATGTCTGTCTCTCTACATGTCTGTCTGTGTCTACATGTCTGTCTCTACATGTCTGTCTGTGTCTACATGTCTGTCTGTCTACATGTCTGTCTGTCTACATGTCTGTCTCTCTACATGTCTGTCTCTCTACATGTCTGTCTGTGTCTACATGTCTGTCTTCTACATGTCTGTCTCTACATGTCTGTCTCTCTACATGTCTGTCTGTCTGTGTCGTCTGTCTGTCTGTGTCGTCTACATGTCTGTGTCGTCTACATGTCTGTCTGTCGTCTACATGTTTGTCTGTCTACATGTCTGTCTCTGTCTATCTGTCTCCTACATGTCTGTCTGTCTACATGTCTCTATCTACATGTCTGTCTGTCTCCTACATGTCTGTGTCTGTCTCTGAGTGTGGTGACCTCCTCCTCATCACTAGGTGGTGTCTCTTCACCTCCTCATCACTAGGTGGTGTCTCTTCACCTCCTCATCACTAGGTGGTGTCTCTTCACCTCCTCCATCACTAGGTGGTGTCTCTTCTCCTCCTCCATCACTAGGTGGTGTCTCTTCACCTCCTCCTCCTCCTCCATCACTAGGTGGTGTCTCTTCACCTCCTCATCACTAGGTGGTGTCTCTTCACCTCCTCATCACTAGGTGGTGTCTCTTCACCTCCTCCATCACTAGGTGGTGTCTCTTCACCTCCTCCTCCTCCTCCATCACTAGGTGGTGTCTCTTCACCTCCTCCTCCATCACTAGGTGGTGTCTCTTCACCTCCTCCTCCTCCTCCTCCTCCTCCTCCATCACTAGGTGGTGTCTCTTCACCTCCTCCTCCTCCTCCATCACTAGGTGGTGTCTCTTCACCTCCTCCTCCTCCTCCATCACTAGGTGGTGTCTCTTCACCTCCTCCTCCATCACTAGGTGGTGTCTCTTCACCTCCTCCTCCATCACTAGGTGGTGTCTCTTCACCTCCTTCTCCATCACTAGGTGGTGTCTCTTCACCTCCTCCTCCATCACTAGGTGGTGTCTCTTCACCTCCTCCTCCATCACTAGGTGGTGTCTCTTCACCTCCTCCTCCTCCTCCATCACTAGGTGGTGTCCCACGTCTGTGTGTGTGTGTCCATGGCCGTGCTGCTCTGGTTGAGGGGTGATGATGGTGATGATGATGAGCTGATGAAGGTGGTCTGGGAGGCGGTGGAGGCTCCACGGGGGGTCGGTCTCGTCACCATGTCCGCTCAGCTCTGCTCCCTGATCTTCCCCGACGGTAGGTTCTCCTCCCTCCTCCTCTCTCCTCCTCATCTCTCCTCCTCCTGTGATGACATCAGACACTTTAAGAAGTTTAACGTTTTGAATCTTAAATCTTCTCAGGTGACGTGGGCGTGTTTTCCCGGAGGTTCCAGAAGGTTCTGGTTCCCGTGACGACGGAGGCGGTGGCGGCACACACCAGCCTGCAGGCCTTCCTCAACTACCACTTCTTGTTCGACCTCTGGTGGAGTCACGGCCCCTCAGCCAATCAGGAGCTGCATAATGTGGCCGTGGCCAGGGAGGTGGTTACCGAGGCGACGGCTACCGAGGCGACGGCTACCGAGGCGACGGCTACCGAGGCGACGGTTACCGAGGCGACGGTTACCGAGGCGACGGTTACCGAGGCGACGGTTACCGAAGGGTCGGTTACCGAAGGGTCGGTTACCGAGGCGACGGTTACCGAGGCGACGGTTACCGAAGGGTCAGTTACCGAGGCGACGGTTACCGAGGCGACGGTTACCGAGGCGACGATTACCGAAGGGTCGGTTACCGAGGCGACGGTTACCGAGGGGACGATTACCCAGGCGACGGTGCTGAGCAGGCGTGCGGCGGTGCTGCTGTCAGAGCCCCATGCAGCGCACCAGGCCATCCAGCGAGACATCGCCCGCATCCAGGAGCGCCTGGCCGGCCTGGTCCTCCAACACTCCCGGGTCCACCACCAGGAGAACCAGCAGGACCAGCAGGAACCGGGCCAGGGGTACACTAGGAACTAAAACCATGTTCTAGGGGGGAGGGGAGACGTGTGTCTGGGATGGTTACTGGTTATAAACTAAGAAGCTAACAGTGGGATGCTTACTGGTTATAAACTAAGAAGCTAACAGTGGGATGGTTACTGGTTATAAACTAAGAAGCTAACAGTGGGATGGTTACTGGTTATAAACTAGCTAACAGTGGGATGGTTACTGGTTATAAACTAAGTAGCTAACAGTGGGAGGGTTACTGGTTATAAACTAGCTAACAGTGGGATGGTTACTGGTTATAAACTAAGTAGCTAACAGTGGGATGGTTACTGGTTATAAACTAAGTAGCTAACAGTGGGATGGTTACTGGTTATAAACTAGCTAACAGTGGGATGGTTACTGGTTATAAACTAAGTAGCTAACAGTGGGATGGTTACTGGTTATAAACTAAGTAGCTAACAGTGGGATGGTTACTGGTTATAAACTAAGTAGCTAACAGTGGGAGGGTTACTGGTTATAAACTAGCTAACAGTGGGATGGTTACTGGTTATAAACTAAGTAGCTAACAGTGGGATGGTTACTGGTTATAAACTAAGTAGCTAACAGTGGGATGGTTACTGGTTATAAACTAGCTAACAGTGGGATGGTTACTGGTTATAAACTAAGTAGCTAACAGTGGGATGGTTACTGGTTATAAACTAAGTAGCTAACAGTGGGATGGTTACTGGTTATAAACTAAGTAGCTAACAGTGGGATGGTTACTGGTTATAAACTAAGTAGCTAACAGTGGGAGGGTTACTGGTTATAAACTAAGTAGCTAACAGTGGGAGGGTTACTGGTTATAAACTAGCTAACAGTGGGATGGTTACTGGTTATAAACTAAGTAGCTAACAGTGGGATGCTCTGTCTCCAGGCATGAAGAGCCGGAGTCCCTGCTGAGTCTGTCCGCCCAGATGACTCGGTATCAGCAAGACCTCGCCCTCCTCCCTGACACCATCAAGGTCTGACCTCTACTTTACAAACTACCTACTGTATCACATACTGCATCTAGCTCAACTCGTTACAAACTACCTAATGTTACATGCTGCATCTAGCTCAACTCGTTACAAACTACCTAATGTTACATGCTGCATCTAGCTCAACTCGTTACAAACTACCTACTGTGTCACATACTGCATCTAGCTCAACTCGTTACAAACTACCTACTGTATCACATACTGCATCTAGCTCAACTCGTTACAAACTACCTACTGTGTCACATGCTGCATCTAGCTCAACTCGTTACAAACTACCTACTGTGTCACATACTGCATCTAGCTCAACTCGTTACAAACTACCTACTGTGTTACATACTGCATCTAGCTCAACTCGTTACAAACTACCTACTGTGTTACATACTGCATCTAGCTCAACTCGTTAAAAACTACCTACTGTGTTACATACTGCATCTAGCTCAACTCGTTAAAAACTACCTACTGTGTTACATACTGCATCTAGCTCAACTCGTTAAAAACTACCTACTGTGTCACATACTGCATCTAGCTCAACTCGTTACAAACTACCATGCTGCGTCTAGCTCAACTCGTTACAAACTACCTACTGTGTCACATGCTGCATCTAGCTCAACTCGTTACAAACTACCATGCTGCATCTAGCTCAACTCGTTACAAACTACCATGCTGCGTCTAGCTCAACTCATTACAAACTACCATGCTGCGTCTAGCTCAACTCGTTACAAACTACCATGCTGCGTCTAGCTCAACACGACCTAGCCCCCTAGCCCTACCTGCTCTCGGACTACCCTCTCCACTGCAGGTTGTCTTGTATGAAGGTGATCTCCTAAACACATGGACCAGGCCCTGATCAGTGAACCTCTGTTCTCCAGATGTACAGCCACCCAGATGTGGTGGAGTGCAGCCTGGTGGTTCTCCACCTGGCCAGGTGCTCCACCCTGGTGTCGGAGTCCCTGCAGACGACCGCCAGAGACCTGCTACAACGCTACGCCAGCAGCCCGGACACCCGGAGGGCTGCCAGGGGGTTCCTCGTCTGAGGACCTCGGAGAGGACACTCTGCTCACTGCTTACTTTGTTTCATTGGAGACTGTAAAACAAGGTCCCTCTTTGTTTAGTTTGGGAAACTACCGATAACACGGCCTTTATACTGTATCACTTTCTGTTGAATAAAATGTGTACTCAGTACTCCAGTCTGCCAGCGGTTGGCTTTATCAAAGGTTCACTGCTGGACAACTCCAAAACATGACATGGAGTCTCAAACGGGACTGGAGCACTGCCTGGTCAGTCCTACAGTACTACATTATATACTCTACCCTCAGTGCTACATTATATACTCTACCCTCAGTACTACATTATATACTCTACCCTCAATACTACATTATATACTCTAACCTCACAATACTACATTATATACTCTACCCTCAGTGCTACATTATATACTCTACCCTCAGTACTACATTATATACTCTACCCTCAATACTACATTATATACTCTAACCTCACAATACTACATTATATACTCTACCCTCAATACTACATTATATAATCTACCCTCAGTACTACATTATATACTCTACCCTCAGTACTACATTATATACTCTACCCTCAGTACTACATTATATACTCTACCCTCAATACTACATTATATACTCTACCCTCAATACTACATTATATACTCTAACCACACAATACTACATTATATACTCTACCCTCAATACTACATTATATACTCTAACCACACAATACTACATTATATACTCTACCCACAATACTACATTATATACTCTAACCTCAATACTACATTATATACTCTACCCACAATACTACATTATATACTCTACCCTCAATACTACATTATATACCCTAACCTCACAATACTACATTATATACTCTACCCTCAATACTACATTATATACTCTACCCAAAATACTAAATTATATACTCTACCCTCACAATACTACATTATATACTCTACCCACAATACTACATTATATACTCTACCCACAATACTACATTATATACTCTAACCTCACAATACTACATAATATACCCTCACCTCCCACAATACTAGCTACATTATACGCATACTCTTACCTTTGACAATAGTATATACTATACTCCCACAATACTGCATGATATAATCAGGATATTCCTAGGCCCAGAGGGCCTCTTCAAGGTTCATTAGTGAGTCTAGTTTCATTGGGTGCAGTCCAAGTGATAATCCTGGTCCTCGCTTCCTCAATCTCCAGATGTTCTCCTAGATCAGTATTGGACCAAATGGTTCATATGTAGTAAGCTAGAGAAGCAGCTTGAAGCAGACCAAGGACACATTGTATAGTGTATCCTTGGTCCGTACTTTGGAGAGCTATAAAGCAAGTGTGAAGGCTGTGATTGGTCAGACAGTACCTTTAATGACGCTGAAGCAGCTAATTTGTCTCCTATCCACACGGCTCCTCTCCTCCACTAGCTCTTCCTCTCCTCCACTAGCTCCTCCTCTCCTCCACTAGCTGCTCCTTTCCTCCACTAGCTGCTCCTCTCCTCCACCAGCTCCTCCTCTCCTCTACTAGCTCCTCCTCTCCTCCACCAGACTGAAGCAAATCACTCAACACAACAGCAGACACTAAACATCTATACCTGACTGAAGCAAAGCACTCAACACAACAGCAGACACTAAACATCTACACCTGACTGAAGCAAAGCACTCAACACAACAGCAGACACTAAACATCTACACCTGACTGAAGCAACGCACTCAACACAACAGCAGACACTAAACATCTACACCTGACTGAAGCAAAGCACTCAACACAACAGCAGACACTAAACATCTACACCTGACTGAAGCAAACACTCAACACATCAAGACAGCAAACATCTACTGAAGCAGAAGACCACCTTCAGTATTTCTAAAGTCAGCGCTCATTGACCAGAGCCAGGAGGAAGGAACGCTATTAACCTCCACTCACCAACCTCCAGCTTGATCCTTCCCATCAGGGGTGAATAATCCATCTACCGTCTCTTTAAGATGTACTTATGAAGCACCATCTGTCTCTTTAGGATGTACTTATGAAGCACCATCTGTCTCTTTAGGATGTACTTATAAAGCACCATCTACTGTCTCTTTAGGATGTACTTATGAAGCACCATCTACTGTCTCTTTAGGATGTACTTATGAAGCACCATCTGTCTCTTTAAGATGTACTTATGAAGCACCATCTGTCTCTTTAAGATGTACTTATGAAGCACCATCTACTGTCTCTTTAAGACGTACTTATGAAGCACCATCTACTGTCTCTTTAAGACGTACTTATGAAGCACCATCTACTGTCACTTTAGGATGTACTTATGAAGCACCATCAACTGTCTCTTTAGGATGTACTTATGAAGCACCATCTACTGTCTCTTTAGGATGTACTTATGAAGCACCATCTCTATAGGAAGGTCCTTCTTATGAAGCTCCATCTCTATAGGAAGGTACTTCTTATGAAGCTCCATCTCTATAGGAAGGTACTTCTTATGAAGCTCCATCTCTATAGGAAGGTACTTCTTATGAAGCTCCATCTCTATAGGAAGGTATTTCTTATGTCACTCAATGAAGGGTAACTTTCACATTCAAAATAGAAAACAATTTAATATACAACTGTTTAAAACAATGTATGACATAAAAACAAAAAGAACCACAACCATCTGCAGTTAATAGTTGGAAGAGGAGAAGCAAATGTACAGATCATCAGACTGGAGACGGAGAACATCTTAAAAACCCACCAGCTTTAAAATCCCTTCTCAACGGAGAAAGAGGCTAAACCCTGTTTCTGCTGTCAAAATGGTACCATTTTAATTGACACGTCCTTCCCAGTACAACTTAAAACACGGCCTCCATGGCAGCCACTACAGAGGGGGTGGAGAGCTCTGACGATGGGGCAGAGGAGGCTTCACCTCCATGTTGGTCCCACTGAAGGAGTCTTGCAGCCATAAAAAAATTATTTTTAAAAAGGCGTTCTGAATTTAGACCATATAGCCAGTCAAACCATATACTGGGAATATACAGCCAGTCGGACCATATATTGGGAACATAGGTCATATAAAACCAGTAAAAGTCAAGGGGTCTGGTCCAGTGGTCTGCTGGTGGAGGTGGAAGGTGTGGTCCTACGGGAGGGGCGCTGGTTAAAACAAGTGTCCTACTGGTGGAGGCTCAGTGCTTGCTGTTGGAGTCTTGGTCCTGGGCGGAGCTGGAGAGGCCGTTCTGAGGCTGGCCGAAGCCCGAGCCCAGCCCGTACAACCTCCCACAATACTTAGCGTCATCGATGTTGTCCTCAAAGAAGAGCTGGGGAGGTGAGCGAGATGTTAACACCGGCCTATCAGAGACCACGGCTCTGTACTAGCCCCGCCCACATCCTCATGCTGAACAAGGTGGTAGTACTAGTGGTAATAGTACTGCAGTACCTCCTTCATCCTGGAGAAGGTACTAGTAGTAGTAGTAGTAGTAGTAGTATTAGCAGCACTAGTAGTTTTAGTATTGATAGGATTGCAGTACCTCTTTCATCCTGAAGAAGGCCATTCCTGTGAGCAGAGAGTCAGAGCCGGCCTGGTGCTGTCGACCAATCCTCTTCAGCTCCAGCTGGTCAGCCACTTCCTGAAGTCCCCCCTGCCACAGGAAACACACAACACTACTGTGGGAGTGTGTGTGGATGGTGGCTGGTTTAAGCAGCCTCACCTGGCCCGAGTCAGACTGACTGGACTCTGGGGCTGGGTGGGGCTGCACACCTGTTGTGCATTGACTAATCAGTGTGCACAGGTTAAACCAGCCATCACCACACACACTCAGGGAGAGATCTCCTACATGGCAGTATGGAGCACCATCTGCATGTATCATTTTACGCAACTTTGACAATAAACCGGTTTCAACATCACCACCCTGTGTCCATTGGTTTGGAGGAGCCCGAGGAAAGTCACCTAGGTGGAGTGAGAAAAGCCACCTAGGTGGCGTGTAGTAAGTGGACATTGCTACAACTACCCATAACCACTTCCTGTAGCCCCTTTACCGCAATACACACTAAAGAACCCTTACATCACCCACAAAGTCCTTTAGATTCATGTAGAAATATGAATCAATCGGATCGGAAAGCCTACCCTACTCCAGACAGCCCACCCTACTCCAGACAGCCCACCCTACTCCAGACAGCCCACCCTACTCCAGACAGCCCACCCTACTCCAGACAGACCACCCTACTCCAGACAGACCACCCTACTCCAGACAGCCCACCCTACTCCAGCCCACCCTACTCCAGACAGCCCACCCTACTCCAGACAGCCCACCCTACTCCAGCCCACCCTACTCCAGACAGACCACCCTACTCCAGACGGTACCTTGAGGTTCTTGCAGCTCTTCATGAGGTACTTGACGTCGTAGATGGCTGGGAAGAAGAGGTTAAGGATCTGGAAGAAGTCGTGTTCCTCCTCCGGGAGTCTGGCGTCCGTCAGCAGCTTCACCAGGTAGCCAAAATCATAGCCGCTGACATCACACATGACATCATACGTTAACACCATGACATCATCATACATGACCTCATATATTAACATTATGACATCATATGTTAACACCATGACATCATCATACATGACCTCATACACTAAAACCATGACATCATCACATTACCTCATATTTACACCATCACACATGACAACATACATTAACACCATGACATCATCACACATGACATCACACATTAAAACCTGAAGATGTTTGGATTTAACCATATCAATCCAGGTTGAACACTGAGATTAAAAATCACATTTCAAGGGTGACCTGGCCAGAGGTGTGTTCACTAGTGTGTGTTAACTAGTGTGTATCTGGGGATGAGGTGTGTTAACTAGTGTGTATCTGAGGATGTGAGGTGTGTTCACTAGTGTGTATCTGAGGATGTGAGGTGTGTTCACTAGTGTGTATCTGAGGATGTGAGGTGTGCTGACTAGTGTGTGTTAACTAGTGTGTATCTGAGGATGTGAGGTGTGTTCACTAGTGTGTGTTAACTAGTGTGTATCTGAGGATGTGAGGTGTGCTGACTAGTGTGTGTTAACTAGTGTGTATCTGAGGATGTGAGGTGTGTTCACTCACTAGTGTGTATCTGAGGATGTGAGGTGTGTTCACTAGTGTATCTGAGGATGTGAGGTGTGCTGACTAGTGTGTGTTAACTAGTGTGTATCTGAGGATGAGGTGTGTTCACTAGTGTGTGTTAACTAGTGTGTATCTGAGGATGAGGTGTGTTAACTAGTGTGTATCTGAGGATGTGAGGTGTGTTCACTTGTGTGCTAACTAGTGTGTATCTGAGGATGAGGTGTGTTAACTAGTGTGTATCTGAGGATGTGAGGTGTGTTAACGAGTGTGTGTTAACTAGTGTGTATCTGAGGATGTGAGGTGTGTTCACTAGTGTGTGTTAACTAGTGTGTATCTGAGGATGTGAGGTGTGTTCACTAGTGTGTATCTGAGGATGTGAGGTGTGTTCACTAGTGTGTATCTGAGGATGAGGTGTGTTCACTAGTGTGTATCTGAGGATGTGAGGTGTGTTAACTAGTGTGTATCTGAGGATGAGGTGTGTTAACGAGTGTGTGTTAACTAGTGTGTATCTGAGGATGTGAGGTGTGTTCACTAGTGTGTATCTGAGGATGAGGTGTGTTCACTAGTGTGTATCTGAGGATGAGGTGTGTTAACGAGTGTGTGTTAACTAGTGTGTATCTGAGGATGTGAGGTGTGTTCACTAGTGTGTATCTGAGGATGTGAGGTGTGTTCACTAGTGTGTATCTGAGGATGTGAGGTGTGTTCACTAGTGTGTATCTGAGGATGTGAGGTGTGTTCACTAGTGTGTATCTGAGGATGTGAGGTGTGTTCACTAGTGTGTATCTGAGGATGTGAGGTGTGTTCACTAGTGTGTATCTGAGGATGTGAGGTGTGTTCACTAGTGTGTATCTGAGGATGTGAGGTGTGTTCACTAGTGTGTATCTGAGGATGTGAGGTGAATGTAAATGCTAAATGGACTGCATTTATAAAGCGCTTTTCTAACCAGCGGCCACTCAAAGCGCTTTACAATTATTGCCTAACATTCACCCATTCATTCACACACCGACGGCCAGCTGGTCGGGAGCAGTTAGGGTCAGGGGTCAACCCTTTCTGCCACCCTGGCAGGTGTGTAACTTGTGTGCATGTTTAGATGTGAAGTGTGTGCCTAGTGTGTGGAACTAGTCTCTACAGCGTAGCTACCTGTGGAAGGACAGCCACTTGACGTTTTCACACAGCACCAGGCCAGAGGTCATCAGCAGCTCAGCGAAGTACAGCGTGTCGATGCCCTCCTCTTCATGCTTCTTGAACTGAAGACCAGAGTTCTGGAGCAGGTCGATGGAGTCCTGGGAATACATGTCCTCCCTAGAGAGACAGTGTGTTAGTCTACTGCCCCTCACCTAGAGAGACAGTGTGTTAGTCTACTGCCCCTCACCTAGAGAGACAGTGTGTTAGTCTACTGCCCCTCACCTAGAGAGACAGTGTGTTAGTCTACTGCCCCTCACCTAGAGAGACAGTGTGTTAGTCTACTGCCCCTCACCTAGAGAGACAGTGTGTTAGTCTACTGCCCCTCACCTAGAGAGACAGTGTGTTAGTCTACTGCCCCTCACCTAGAGAGACAGTGTGTTAGTCTACTGCCCCTCACCTAGAGAGACAGTGTGTTAGTCTACTGCCCCTCACCTAGAGAGACAGTGTGTTAGTCTACTGCCCCTCACCTAGAGAGACAGTGTGTTAGTCTACTGCCCCTCACCTAGAGAGACAGTGTGTTAGTCTACTGCCCCTCACCTAGAGAGACAGTGTGTTAGTCTACTGCCCCTCACCTAGAGAGACAGTGTGTTAGTCTACTGCCCCTCACCCTTACGCTATAAGGAGCAGGTCTACAGGTGACTAACATCAGGTCTAGTTACACTATAAGGAGGTCTACAGGTGAATAACATCAGGTCTAGTTACACTATAAGGAGGTCTACAGGTGAATAACATCAGGTCTAGTTACACTATAAGGAGGTCTACAGGTGAATAACATCAGGTCTAGTTACACTATAAGGAGCAGGTCTACAGGTGAATAACATCAGGTCTAGTTACACTATAAGGAGGTCTACAGGTGAATAACATCAGGTCTAGTTACGCTATAAGGAGCAGGTCTACAGGTGACTAACATCAGGTCTAGTTACACTATAAGGAGGTCTACAGGTGAATAACATCAGGTCTAGTTACACTATAAGGAGGTCTACAGGTGAATAACATCAGGTCTAGTTACACTATAAGGAGGTCTACAGGTGAATAACATCAGGTCTAGTTACACTATAAGGAGCAGGTCTACAGGTGAATAACATCAGGTCTAGTTACACTATAAGGAGGTCTACAGGTGAATAACATCAGGTCTAGTTACACTATAAGGAGCAGGTCTACAGGTGAATAACATCAGGTCTAGTTACACTATAAGGAGGTCTACAGGTGAATAACATCAGGTCTAGTTACACTATAAGGAGGTCTACAGGTGAATAACATCAGGTCTAGTTACACTATAAGGAGGTCTACAGGTGAATAACATCAGGTCTAGTTACACTATAAGGAGGTCTACAGGTGAATAACATCAGGTCTAGTTACACTATAAGGAGGTCTACAGGTGAATAACATCAGGTCTAGTTACACTATAAGGAGCAGGTCTACAGGTGAATAACATCAGGTCTAGTTACACTATAAGGAGCAGGTCTACAGGTGAATAACATCAGGTCTAGTTACACTATAAGGAGGTCTACAGGTGAATAACATCAGGTCTAGTTACACTATAAGGAGGTCTACAGGTGAATAACATCAGGTCTAGTTACACTATAAGGAGCAGGTCTACAGGTGAATAACATCAGGTCTAGTTACACTATAAGGAGGTCTACAGGTGAATAACATCAGGTCTAGTTACACTATAAGGAGGTCTACAGGTGAATAACATCAGGTCTAGTTACACTATAAGGAGCAGGTCTACAGGTGAATAACATCAGGTCTAGTTACACTATAAGGAGCAGGTCTACAGGTGAATAACATCAGGTCTAGTTACACTATAAGGAGGTCTACAGGTGAATAACATCAGGTCTAGTTACACTATAAGGAGGTCTACAGGTGAATAACATCAGGTCTAGTTACACTATAAGGAGGTCTACAGGTGAATAACATCAGGTCTAGTTACACTATAAGGAGGTATACAGGTGAATAACATCAGGTCTAGTTACACTATAAGGAGCAGGTCTACAGGTGAATAACATCAGGTCTAGTTACACTATAAGGAGGTCTACAGGTGAATAACATCAGGTCTAGTTACGCTATAAGGAGCAGGTCTACAGGTGAATAACATCAGGTCTAGTTACACTATAAGGAGGTCTACAGGTGAATAACATCAGGTCTAGTTACACTATAAGGAGCAGGTCTACAGGTGAATAACATCAGGTCTAGTTACACTATAAGGAGGTCTACAGGTGAATAACATCAGGTCTAGTTACACTATAAGGAGGTCTACAGGTGAATAACATCAGGTCTAGTTACACTATAAGGAGGTCTACAGGTGAATAACATCAGGTCTAGTTACACTATAAGGAGGTCTACAGGTGAATAACATTAGGTCTAGTTACGCTTTAAGGAGCAGGTCTACAGCTGAACGTACGTGAGGTTGAACTTGAAGTTGAACTGCCAGGTGGTTGTCCCGGTGGGGTAGTCTCCATCCTCGTTCATGAAGCTGAGGCCCAGCTGGATGATCTTCAGCAGGTCCACATTGCAGCGCAGCAGCTGGTACTGGTAGTCCACGGTGCTGCGGAACTCCCCGATGGGTCGCACCACCACCCCCGGGAACTCTGTGTCCTGGAGACAGGGGGAGGGAGGGAGGCTGAGAGGCCGAGGACCTTCTAGATCCTGGACAACATGGGTGGAACACACTCAACGTTACCATGGCGATGAAGTTGAAGCTCTGGATGATGTGTCGGATCTTGTGCATCTCCTCATCCACGTTGCTGGCCCAGACCTCGCAGATGATCTGGGACGAGTCCGCCAGGGCAGCGGGCATGGTGGCGGCGCTGGGAGGGGCCTCAGACACGGTGGGAGGGGTCTAGGTCTGAGAGGGGAGGGGGTCGGTCGGGGGCTCTAGGTCTGAGGGCGGACAGCTGGAGTCGGGGTCTCAGGTCTGAGAGATGTAAGCTCTGGAGGATTCAAAAAAAGAGGTAGAAAACATGGAAGTGCTGTTTTTACAAAAGTAGCTGTAAACTCATCATACATATTATTCTGTTTTTACAAAAGTAGCTGTAAACTCATCATACATATTATTCTGTTTTTACAAAAGTAGCTGTAAACTTATCACACGTTATTATTCTGTTTTTACAAAAGTAGCTGTAAACTCATCACACATGTTATTATGCTGTTTTTACAAAAGTAGCTGTAAACTCATCATACATGTTATTATTCTGTTTTTACAAAAGTAGCTGTAAACTCATCATACATGTTATTATGCTGTTTTTACAAAAGTAGCTGTAAACTCATCATACATGTTATTATGCTGTTTTTACAAAAGTAGCTGTAAACTCATCACACATGTTATTCTGTTTTTACAAATCTCTCTGTGAACTACATATACATGTTTTTTATAGACCACTTTTCAAAGTAATCAAGGAGAATTTACAAAGGAATAAAAAGACAAGAGTAGAATAGAAATGTCCAATAGTTAAAAAAAAACACAACAACCATGCTACCTAAAAAACACATGTCCAGTGCAGGCATGTGTAGGACATGATGTGGTTATGTGTAGGACATGATGTGGTTATGTATCGGACATGATGTGGTTATGTGTAGGACATGATGTGGTTATGTGTAGGACATGATGTGGTTATGTGTAGGACATGGTGTGGTTATGTGTAGGACATGATGTGGTTATGTGTAGGACATGATGTGGTTATGTGTAGGACATGATGTGGTTATGTGTAGGACATGATGTGGTTATGTAGCGGACATGATGTGGTTATGTAGCGGACATGATGTGGTTATGTGTAGGACATGATGTGGTTATGTATCGGACATGATGTGGTTATGTAGCGGACATGATGTGGTTATGTGTAGGACATGATGTGGTTATGTGTAGGACATGATGTGGTTATGTGTAGGACATGGTGTGGTTATGTGTAGGACATGATGTGGTTATGTGTAGGACATGATGTGGTTATGTAGCGGACATGATGTGGTTATGTGTAGGACATGATGTGGTTATGTGTAGGACATGATGTGGTTATGTGTAGGACATGATGTGGTTATGTGTAGGACATGATGTGGTTATGTGTAGGACATGATGTGGTTATGTGTAGGACATGATGTGGTTTTGTGTAGGACATGATGTGGTTATGTGTAGGACATGATGTGGTTATGTGTAGGACATGATGTGGTTATGTATCGGACATGATGTGGTTATGTGTAGGACATGATGTGGTTATGTGTAGGACATGATGTGGTTATGTGTAGGACATGATGTGGTTATGTGTAGGACATGATGTGGTTATGTGTAGGACATGATGTGGTTATGTATCGGACATGATGTGGTTTTGTGTAGGACATGATGTGGTTATGTGTAGGACATGATGTGGTTATGTGTAGGACATGATGTGGTTATGTGTAGGACATGATGTGGTTATGTGTAGGACATGATGTGGTTATGTATCGGACATGATGTGGTTATGTGTAGGACATGATGTGGTTATGTGTAGGACATGATGTGGTTATGTATCGGACATGATGTGGTTATGTGTAGGACATGATGTGGTTATGTGTAGGACATGATGTGGTTATGTGTAGGACATGATGTGGTTATGTAGCGGACATGATGTGGTTATGTATCGGACACAGTGCAGGCACAAGACGTAAGATGAAACTAGTGTTATTAAGTTCAGCAGCTCAACACAGCACCTGACAGCAGCATGGCGGGAACTGACGTCACAATGAAAACACGAATAATAACTATCAATAATCAATAATGACTATTAATAATCAATACCTAGGAACTCATATGAACTAAGTTCTCTTTGATTAACAGAGACCCATCCTAGTTAGCCTACCCGCTATGTCAGTGAGCATAGTAGCTGTTCAACAGATCAGATCTCAGCAGAATAGCAGCTCACGCTACCTTAGCTTTGTAGCTTATGAACACAACTGCTTCTCGTTGTACCCGCTAATGTTTGCTTTACAAGTTTACATGTAAACAGTTCAAACAGACGCTAACATGGAGGGTCAATGCGCGGCTTTACATCCAACGTTAATAGATTATACTATTGTGAACGGAGAAGTTGTTTACCTGGAGCTCAGCAGTGTTTGGTCGGGTTCAGCGGATGTTATCTGATGCTAACACAGTTAGCTTCTCAGCCCAGTAAAACGGAAATCAAAGAAACACAGGAACACAGAAGAAGAGCATTGAAATCAGCGGTGAGGGTCGCTGCAGCGCCTCTGGCGGTGGGACTCGGAACTATGACACATCCGAAGTGCATGTATAACATGTACAACTAGCAGTGAAATGCTTCCTTTGCCTGCTCCTTCCGCTGTGAATGAATATTAAAACACACAATTTAAAGCATAAAAGTGAACAGGTGAAACAAAAGTACTAGTAGATATAAGAGCAACATTTTATTTAATTAAATCACGGTATATCGTTTTACATAAATGTATGCAGATGATGCTGTGCAGAATATCGTAAAAAATACGAATATAAAAATCATATTTTATAACAAAATTCAGTCATATTTAATCGTTTCGTTGAGCAAATGATTTTTATTTGGAAAACATTTAATACATTCAAATATTTTCCCAAAGCACCAACGATGTTTGTCAACCAAATGCACGACAATTAACACTTAAGTGGAATTTTCTGAATAGATCAAACATTCCTACATTTCTAACTCAATGTTTAATGGCAGTCTGGGAGACATCCCTGTTATTAAAATAACCGCGTTTCTCTGTGGACTATGAAGCACGGCTTTGCTCCGTCCTCTGTCCAGAAGAAACACATCGGCAGCAAGCGGGAGGGCTGGTTTGTTTTCGGGGGGGGGGGGGGGGGTGTGTCCCCAAAGTGTCTTTGTTCATCAAACCTTCCCTAATAATACTGGAGCGTCTTGGGAGAAAGTAGTGCAATTGAAACCATCCCTTTAGTTGAAGTGTGGGTGGAGGAACAGGGTTTTATACCGGCATGATGTCCTAATAATAACATTATTACATCCCATAATAACACTATCTCATCCCATATGAACACTCCATTACATGATGTGATCAAACCTGTACTTAGTCTTTCCTTTCACCTCTGCAATACAAACAGCTTTCCATACCATAATAGTCTTCCATAGCAATCAACCAGCAGGTTTCACCTGAGTAATTTGACCCGGTTCTGTCCACTTTAATCTCAAGGTCGTGTTCTGATGGACAGGAGAGGAGAGGAGCAGAGAGGAGATTAAGAGAACAAGATACCAAGAAACAAGGAGGGTGAGGAGGAGGAGGAGAGACGAGAGAAGAGAGAAGGACAGGAGAGGAGAGCAGAGATGAGGAGGAAATATGAGGAGGAGATGAGGAGGAGAGGAGGAAGAGAGGAGGAGAGATGAGGAAGAGGAGAGATAAGGAGAAGAGGAGAGATGAGGAGGCAAATGAGGAGGATAGGAGGAGAAGAGGAGAGATGAGGAGTGGAGGAGAGATGAGCAGGAGAGGGGAAGAGGAGAGGAGAAGAGGTTGGTCATGGCTGTCCTGCTCCAGATGTTCTCTGGATGTGTGAGATCTGGAGCACAGGAAGCAGCAGCTGGAAGGCGTCCTGCAGGTAGGAGGCGCTGTTGGACGCCTGCAACCAACAGGATTATTATATAATATATATATATATATCATATTATATTATATATTAATATACAGCATCTATATCGCACGATCATGATGATTATTATATTATATTGATCTTATTATATTAAGATATAGCATGATGATTATTATATTATATATTATATTAAGATATAGCAGGTATATCTCATGATCCATACACATTCAGATTACTTAGTTCACAGACACCCCATATTGAACAGGATATAGAATGTATATCTTCTAAGAGCAATACACATTACAGATATAGAATGTATATATAGATGTAGAACGTATTCTATGGGGGGTGGCTTACCTCCAGGAAGACTCCTGTTATCAGAGGATTAAGAACCTCCCCCTTCTCATTGGCCTGTCAATCAAAACATTATTAGGACCAACACTGATACACACACTGAGTACACACACTGATACACACACTGAGTATACACGCTGATACACACACTGATACACACACTGACACACACACTGAAAGTGTGTGTGTCAGTGTTAGTGTTAGTTAGTGTGTTTATGCTAGCTAGATATATAAGTATAGTTAGTGTGTTTATGCTTAGATATGTTAGTATTAGTGTGTTCATGCTAGCTAGATATCTAGGTATAGTTAGTGTGTTTATGCTAGCTAGATATCTTAGTATTAGTGTCTTCATGCTAGCTAGATATCTAGGTATAGTTAGTGTGTTTATGCTAGCTAGATATCTTAGTATTAGTGTCTTCATGCTAGCTAGATATCTAGGTATAGTTAGTGTGTTTACGCTAGCTAGATATCTTAGTATTAGTGTTCTAGTTAGTGTAATGATTAGGAGAGCAGAGTAGTTATCATGGAGGTCTCACCCCTGTAGAAGTCAGACAGGAAGTGAACTTCTTGGCCAGCAGGGAGATTTCTTTACACAAAACCACTGTCACTCTGAAATGAATGACAAACAAAATGAATGAAAACAAAAAATCTTATTAGAATACATGAAGTTATAGAATTCTTTACTATAGATATTACATAAACACACATATTCATGTGTATACACGTGTGTGTGTGTGTGACGTGCGTGTGTAACGTGTGTGCGTGCGTGTGTCTCACTGTGCCAGGGCGCTGCTCTGCTCCAGGCTGCTACTCTGCGCCTCCTGGTCAGGGAGGAAGAGGAGGATCTTCTCTCCTGCTCTGAGGAGGTGCAGGATGGAGTGGGCCGTCACCTCAGCTAGGCTGCTGATAGCGGCCGTGTGCACCTCCTGCATCCCATAATAACACTATTACATCCCATAATAACACTATTACATCACATAATAACACTATTATATCACATAATAACACTATTACATCCCATTATAACACTATTACATCCCATTAATAACACTATTACATCACATTATAACACTAATTACATCACATTATAACACTAATTACATCACATTATAACACTAATTACATCCCATAATAACACTAATTACATCCCATAATAACACTATTACATCCCATTATAACACTATTACATCACATTATAACACTATTACATCCCATAATAACACTATTACATCACATTATAACACTAATTACATCCCATAATAACACTATTACATCCCATAATAACACTAATACATCCCATAATAACACTATTACAGCCGCTACTACATACACGTGTATTATTTAATAAAGATTGGTGTACCTCCACAGAAAATCTTTTACACGCATCCTCTTCCCTCTTCTTCTCCTCTTCCTCCTCCTGCTCCCTCTCCTCCTGCTCCTCCTCTGTTGTGCTCATCTCAGCGAGCTGCTGACCCGCCCTCCTGCAGGCCTGCAGGGTGTATGAGTCAGGGTCAGGGGTTAAAGCTAACACATATGAGTTAGGGGTTAAGGACCTGGCAGCTAAGACCCCAGGTTCATTGTTAACATTGTCTATGTGCACATATTTACTGTTATTAACAACTACTTCCTGTTATTATCCACTATTACGTGTTCTCAAAGTATTAAAGGGTTTGGTCTCCGTACCGCTCCAAGGCGCTCAGCAGACGAAGAGATCTCCAGCCGCTCTAAGGCCTGTGCTAGCTCCTTCTCAAACTCTGAACCATCTAGATCTGGAAAGAACCGCATAGAACCACCGTTAACTAGTTACATCTGGAAAGAACCGCATAGAACCACCGTTAACTAGCTACATCTGGAAAGAACTGCATAGAACCACCGTTAACTAGCTACATCTGGAAAGAACTGCATAGAACCACCGTTAACTAGCTACATCTGGAAAGAACTGCATAGAACCACCGTTAACTAGCTACATCTGGAAAGAACTGCATAGAACCACGGTTAACTATTACTGTTATTGTGGCGTTAGTTCACCTTGTTTGTCGTCCAGCTCGTCATTGTCTAACTCCTCCAGGGAGAAAGCATCTCTGATCCGGTCCAGCTGGTCTCTGAGGTCCACCAGCTGCTCCCCTGATACCGTAGCTAGCACGGAGCCCACCTAGCACACACACACACACACACACCTGATACCCTGGCTAGCACGGAGCCCACCTAGCACACACACACACACACCTGATACCCTGGCTAGCACGGAGCCCACCTAGCACACACACACACACACACACACACCTGATACCCTGGCTAGCACGGAGCCCACCTAGCACACACACACACACACACCTGATACCCTGGCTAGCACGGAGCCCACCTAGCACACACACACACACACACACACACCTGATACCCTGGCTAGCACGGAGCCCACCTAGCACACACACACACACACACCTGATACCGTGGCTAGCACGGAGCCCACCTAGCACACACACACACACACACCTGATACCCTGGCTAGCACGGAGCCCACCTAGCACACACACACACACACCTGATACCCTGGCTAGCACGGAGCCCACCTAGCACACACACACACACACACACACACCTGATACCGTGGCTAGCACGGAGCCCACCTAGCACACACACACACACACACACACACACACACACCTGATACCGTGGCTAGCACGGAGCCCACCTAGCACACACACACACACACACCTGATACCCTGGCTAGCACGGAGCCCACCTAGCACACACACACACACACCTGATACCCTGGCTAGCACGGAGCACACCTAGCACACACACACACACACATGACAACCATCAAAGACCAGATGGACGGTGGTACCTTGGCCCGGCTCTCTCTGGACAGGGCCTCCAGCGCCTCCAGGTGGGCCAGGCCATGGAACTCGTCAAACAGCCGGCCATAGTGGACCGTCCTCGTCCTCTCTGGACCAGGACCTCCATGACCTCCATGACCTCCATGACCTCCATGACCTCCATGACCTCCATGACCTCCAGGACCCTGTTCCTCCTGCTCCTTGGCCTCCCGCAGAACCTAGTGACACCACAACACACGCCGGATGACATCACAACACACGCCGGATGACATCATAACTGGGAGGAGAGGGGTGGTGGGGAGAGCTGACCTGCGACAGCGTGGAGGGACGGACCATCAGGCCCTTGGTCTTCCTGAAGCCCGGGTCGCCCTCGGCGATCACATCCATCGTCTTCTTCCCCAGGAACTCCAGGGCGTCCAGACCGCCTGAGAGGACCGTCTTACTCTGACAACAACAACAACAACAAGGTTAGGATGAGGTCTTACTGACACAACAACAACAACAACAACAACAACAAGGTTAGGATGAGGTCTTACTCTGACAACAACAATAACTGCAACAAGAAGCCCTCTCACCTTAACACATCCCCCCTCCCCTTAACACATGTTGTTAAGGTGAGAGGGCTTGTGTTAAGGGGAGGGGGGATGTGGTAAGGGGAGGGGGTCTGTGTTAAGGGGAGGGGGCGTGTGTTAAGGGGAGGGGGGATGTGGTAAGGGGAGGGGGCGTGTGTTAAGGGGAGGGGGGATGTGGTAAGGGAAGGGTGAATGTGTTAAGGGGAGGGGGGATGTGGTAAGGGAAGGGTAAATGTGTTAAGGGGAGGGGGGATGTGGTAAGGGACGGGTGAATGTGTTAAGGGGAGGGGGGATGTGTTAAGGGGAGGGGGCGTGTGTTAAGGGGAGGGGGGATGTGTTAAGGGGAGGGGGGATGTGTTAAGGGAAGGGTGAATGTGTTAAGGGGAGGGGGGATGTGTTAAGGGGAGGGGGCGTGTGTTAAGGGAAGGGTGAATGTGTTAAGGGGAGGGGGGATGTGTTAAGGGGAGGGGGCGTGTGTTAAGGGGAGGGGGATGTGTTAAGGGGAGGGGGGATGTGTTAAGGGAAGGGTGAATGTGTTAAGGGGAGGGGGGATGTGTTAAGGGGAGGGGGCGTGTGTTAAGGGAAGGGTGAATGTGTTAAGGGAAGGGTGAATGTGTTAAGGGGAGGGGGCGTGTGTTAAGGGGAGGGGGGATGTGTTAAGGGGAGGGGGCGTGTGTTAAGGGGAGGGGGGATGTGTTAAGGGGAGGGGGCGTGTGTTAAGGGAAGGGTGAATGTGTTAAGGGAAGGGTGAATGTGTTAAGGGGAGGGGGGATGTGTTAAGGGGAGGGGGCGTGTGTTAAGGGGAGGGGGGATGTGGTAAGGGGAGGGGGGATGTGGTAAGGGAAGGGTGAATGTGTTAAGGGGAGGGGGGATGTGGTAAGGGAAGGGTGAATGTGTTAAGGGGAGGGGGGATGTTGTAAGGGACGGGTGAATGTGTTAAGGGGAGGGGGGATGTGTTAAGGGGAGGGGGGATGTGTTAAGGGGAGGGGGGATGTGGTAAGGGAAGGGTGAATGTGTTAAGGGGAGGGGGGATGTGGTAAGGGAAGGGTGAATGTGTTAAGGGGAGGGGGGATGTGGTAAGGGACGGGTGAATGTGTTAAGGGGAGGGGGGATGTGTTAAGGTTAGGAGGCATGTCCTTACGGAACGCTGGACCGCACTGCTGAGTGACGACAGCATCCCCATGGCAACAGCGGATGGTCCTTCTGCGTTCTCGCCATCCGGCTCGCCTCGGGCCTCTCCTGTAGCAGTCAATCAGTACAGAACACATCAGTCTGTTGCTAGGTTACCTGTCTGTTGCTAGGTTACCTGTTACAATGGTTACCTGTCTGTCTCTCCTCCTCCTGGACCTGGGAGGACAGCTCAGCAGGACTGGGGATGCCCAGCGAGGTTTCGGCCTTCTCCATTACCTGAGTCAGACCCTGACCTGGACAACACAACATACAGCTACAGTCAGACCCTTACCTGGACAACACAACATACAGCTACAGTCAGACCCTGACCTGGACAACACAACATACAGCTACAGTCAGACCCTTACCTGGACAACACAACATACAGCTACAGTCAGACCCTGACCTGGACAACACAACATACAGCTACAGTCAGACCCTTACCTGGACAACACAACATACAGCTACAGTCAGACCCTTACCTGGACAACACAACATACAGCTACAGTCAGACCCTGACCTGGACAACACAACATACAGCTACAGTCAGACCCTTACCTGGACAACACAACATACAGCTACAGTCAGACCCTTACCTGGACAACACAACATACAGCTACAGTCAGACCCTGACCTGGACAACACAACATACAGCTACAGTCAGACCCTGACCTGGACAACAATACATACAGCTACAGTCAGACCCTTACCTGGACAACACAACATACAGCTACAGTCAGACCCTGACCTGGACAACACAACATACAGCTACAGTCAGACCCTGACCTGGACAACACAACATACAGCTACAGTCAGACCCTGACCTGGACAACACAACATACAGCTACAGTCAGACCCTGACCTGGACAACACAACATACAGCTACAGTCAGACCCTGACCTGGACAACAATACATACAGCTACAGTCAGACCCTTACCTGGACAACACAACATACAGCTACAGTCAGACCCTGACCTGGACAACACCACATACAGCTACAGTCAGACCCTGACCTGGACAACACAACATATAGCTACAGTCAGACCCTGACCTGGACAACACAACATACAGCTACAGTCAGACCCTGACCTGGACAACACAACATACAGCTACAGTCAGACCCTGACCTGGACAACACAACATACAGCTACAGTCAGACCCTTACCTGGACAACACAACATACAGCTACAGTCAGACCCTGACCTAGACAACACAACATACAGCTACAGTCAGACCCTGACCTGGACAACACAACATACAGCTACAGTCAGACCCTGACCTGGACAACACAACATACAGCTACAGTCAGACCCTGACCTGGACAACACAACATACAGCTACAACAGTCAGACCCTTACCTGGACAACACAACATACAGCTACAGTCAGACCCTGACCTGGACAACACAACATACAGCTACAGTCAGACCCTGACCTGGACAACACAACATACAGCTACAGTCAGACCCTGACCTGGACAACACAACATACAGCTGCAGTCAGACCCTGACCTGGACAATACAACATACAGCTACAGTCAGTCCACAACACACACCTTGCCAGACCACAACACACACCAACAGTCAGACCACAACACACATCTACGGTCAGACCACAACACACACCAACAGTCAGACCACAACACACACCTAGCCAGACCACAACACACACCTACAGTCAGACCACAACACACACCTAGCCAGACCACAACACACACCTACAGTCAGACCAAACACACACCAACAGTCAGACCACAACACACACCTAGCCAGACCACAACACACACCTACAGTCAGACCACAACACATACCTAGCCAGACCACAACACACACCTACAGTCAGACCACAACACACACCTACAGTCAGACCACAACACACACCTACAGTCAGACCACAACACACACCTAGTCAGACCACAACACACACCTACAGTCAGACCACAACACACACCTAGCCAGACCACAACACACACCTACAGTCAGACCACAACAAACAGCTAGTCAGAAAACAACACACACCTATAGTCAGACAACAACACACAGCTACAGTCAGACCACAACACACACCTAGTCAGACCACAACACACAGCTACAGTAAGAAAACAACACACACCTAGCCAGACCACAACACACACCTAGTCAGACCAAAACACACAGCTACAGTCAGACCACAACACACACCTACAGTCAGACCACAACACACCTACAGTCAGAAAACAACACACACCTACAGTCAGACAACACACGTTGGTGATGTCATAGCTTGGTGGTGATCATGTTATAGTGTGGTGGTGATGTCATAGCGTGGTGGTGATGTCATAGCATGGTGGTGATGTCATAGCGTGGTGGTGATGTCATAGCGTGGTGGTGATGTCATAGTGTGGTGGTGATGTCATGGCGTGGTGGTGGTGATGTCATAGTGTGGTGGTGATGTCATAGTGTGGTGGTGATGTCATAGCGTGGTGGTGATGTCATAGCGTGGTGGTGGTGGTGATGTCATGGCGTGGTGGTGGTGATGTCATGGCGTGGTGGTGGTGATGTCATAGTGTGGTGGTGATGTCATAGCGTGGTGGTGATGTCATGGCGTGGTGGTGGTGATGTCATAGCATGGTGGTGATGTCATAGCGTGGTGGTGGTGGTGATGTCATGGCGTGGTGGTGGTGATGTCATGGCGTGGTGGTGGTGATGTCATAGTGTGGTGGTGATGTCATAGCGTGGTGGTGATGTCATGGCGTGGTGGTGGTGATGTCATAGCATGGTGGTGATGTCATAGCGTGGTGGTGGTGGTGATGTCATGGCATGGTGGTGGTGATGTCATAGCATGGTGGTGATGTCATAGCGTGGTGGTGCAGACTGACCCACAGTGGTGGCGGTGGCGGTGGCGGTAGAGAGCAGGGTCTTCCCCCAGCTGCCCCAGTAGCCCCACCCCCCCTGGAGCACGCTGGAGCCCCCGGGGGCCTGGGAGGAGGGGGGCCGGGTGTTTATCATCATAATAATAACAACAACAATCATTATAATTATTATAATCATAATGATTACACTCAGAGGAGAGGTACCTGGCACAGACTAGACCAGAGACCAGGTACCTGGCACAGACTAGGCCAGAGACCAGGTACCTGGTACAGACTAGACCAGAGACCAGAACCTGGTACAGACTAGACCAAAGACCAGGTACAGACTAGGCCAGAGACCAGGTACAGACTAGACCAAAGACCAGGTACAGACTAGACCAGAGACCAGGTACAGACTAGACCAGGTACCTGGTATAGACTAGACCAGAGACCAGGTACAGACTAGCCCAGAGACAAGGTACCTGGTACAGACTAGACCAGAGACCAGGTACCTGGTACAAACTAGGCCAGAGACCAGGTACAGACTAGACCAGAGACCAGGTACAGACTAGACCAGGTACCTGGTATAGACTAGACCAGAGACCAGGTACAGACTAGACCAGAGACAAGGTACCTGGTACAGACTAGACCAGAGACCAGGTACCTGGTACAAACTAGGCCAGAGACCAGGTACCTGGTACAGACTAGACCAGAGACCAGGTACCTGGTACAGACTAGACCAAAGACCAGGTACAGACTAGACCAGAGACAAGGTACCTGGTACAGACTAGACCAGAGACCAGGTACCTGGTACAAACTAGGCCAGAGACCAGGTACCTGGTACAGACTAGACCAGAGACCAGGTACCTGGTACAGACTAGACCAAAGACCAGGTACAGACTAGCCCAGAGACCAGGTACCTGGCACAGACTAGACCAGAGACCAGGTACCTGGTACAGACTAGGCCAGAGACCAGGTACCTGGTACAGACTAGACCAGAGACCAGAACCTGGTACAGACTAGACCAAAGACCAGGTACAGACTAGACCAGAGACCAGGTACAGACTAGACCAGGTACCTGGTATAGACTAGACCAGAGACCAGGTACAGACTAGACCAGAGACAAGGTACCTGGTACAGACTAGCCCAGAGACCAGGTACCTGGTACAGACTAGACCAGAGACCAGGTACATAGTACAGGCTAGCCCAGAGACTAGGTACAGACTAGCCCAGAGACCAGGTACCTGGTACAGACTAGCACAGAGACCAGGTACAGACTAGCCCAGAGACCAGGTACAGACTAGACCAGAGACCAGGTACCTGGTACAGACTAGACCAGAGACCAGGTACAGACTAGACCAGAGACCAGGTACCTGGTACAGACTAGACCAGAGACCAGGTACCTGGTACAGACTAGACAAGAGACCAGGTACAGACTAGACCAGAGACCAGGTACCTGGTACAGACTAGACCAGAGACCAGGTACAGACTAGACCAGAGACCAGGTACCTGGTACAGACTAGACCAGAGACCAGGTACCTGGTACAGACTAGACCAGGTACCTGGTACAGACTAGACCAGAGACCAGGTACCTGGTACAGACTAGACCAGGTACCTGGTACAGACTAGACCAGAGACCAGGTACCTACCACGGTGGGCTGCACCTCTGGGCAGGTGCTGGGGCTGGGCTGGGGGTCCGAGGATGGATGGTGCTCTCTGGGTCTCCTCCGCCCCTCTCTGGTGGGGGCTACGTCTGTTCCCTCTCTGGTGGGGGCTACGTCTGTTCCCTCTCTGGTGGGGGCTACGTCTGTGGAGCTGTGAGGGGGACTACCTGTTAGTTGGTACCGATATGCCAACAACGTTTATCATTAACGAGATAACTATTTGATTATGAATATACTGTGATGTGCAGAAAGAAGTCGATGAACTCTAGTATGTATTAGTGTTATATATAAGTGGTTTAACCTCAGTTATATAATATGTATCAGTGTTATATACTATGTATCAGTGTTATATATAAGTGCTTTAACCTCAGTTATATACTATGTATCAGTGTTATATACTGTGTATCAGTGTTATATACTATGTATCAGTGTTATATACTATGTATCAGTGTTATATACTATGTATCAGTGTTATATACTATGTATCAGTGTTATATACTATGTATCAGTGTTATATACTGTGTATCAGTGTTATATACTATGTATCAGTGTTATATACTATGTATCAGTGTTATATACTATGTATCAGTGTTATATATAAGTGGTTTAACCTCAGTTATATACTATGTATCAGTGTTATATACTATGTATCAGTGTTATATACTATGTATCAGTGTTATATACTATGTATCAGTGTTATATATAAGTGGTTTAACCTCAGTTATATACTATGTATCAGTGATATGTATAGGTGGTTCCTGCCTTGTTTTGCTACTTGGCTCTGTGTGAATAAAGTTTGATTGGATATAATGTGTGTGGAGGGAGGAGCCACCTTGGTGGGGGCGGGTCAGGCGTCCTGACCTGGGAGACCCTCTGCTCCATCTCACCAGGGGGTCTAGTGCCAGCCATGTCTCTCCTCACAGCCTCCCTGGACCACCAGGACCACACACTCACTTTTCTTTTCTAATCACAACATATCCGGACATTATTTGTCTTTTTTTACCAAAGCAGTACAAATGTAATACCCTTGAAGTAGAAATTATAAAGTTAGCGTGATGATGAGCTATATACAAGACTAATCAATAACATTCATTGATTACTGACGAGAAGAGACTGGCATGCGCACTTTACTGAAACGTCAAGATCACGTCATGAAGACGTCATGATCACTTCTTCAACATCACGTCATATTAACCCTGACAGAGCAGTATTTGGGATAGTGTTGGATCTTAAAGCTTGTGTTCCCTGTGCCTCGATGACTCCGACCATAAGGAGGATCAAAGTACATCACTCCGCTTATCGATGCGTTGGTTGGTTCCTCAACTCCTGATTCTCAGAAAGGCTGCTCTCTCTGCCAGTTCTTGAAGAACATTATTTTGTGCTCAATTGTGTAACTTGGTATTTGATATCTTACATGCCGTGTTGTTTATGATTATTTCATGAATTATGATATGTTGAATATCCACGAAAAGATGATTGGCTGACTGAGAATACGACTGGTTCACACGTGATGCTGAGTTTCAACATGAATACATCAGAAGACTGGGCTATTGAAAAAGATTTAGCGTATTTAAACATAATGAAGTTACCTCAGGGGCTGATCAATATAAACTCTTCTTTTGTCCGCAAAGATTGATCACTCGATCAGCCACGTCACTGATGTTTTGATTGGTTATTCTTCTCTGGTAGTAAAATGGTTTCCAAGCGCTCAGCAGCGGAGACACTGCCCCCTAGCGGCACTGATGGTTCCGTTATGCTGCGTTCTTCTGGGTGAGGAAATGTAGATGGAAATGCCCCCTACTCGCGTTCATAGTGACACACCGCTAAATTCTTAAATGCGTATAGGCCTAACGTATATGCAGATAATGTGATTATCGTGTACATTCTTGTGTCTACATATGTAAATGTGTCTAAATTACATATGTTTATTCCTGATAGTATCTGTGCGTTTAAATGTTAACTTATATTACTTACTTTTATTATGAATCTGTAGTTTTTTATTGGCTATGTTTATTTATAGCTACTACGTGTTTATTCAGTGTTTATATTTCCATTCTAAAATCAGTTCTGATGAACACCGAATTGATTTTCTTCCTGAAATATTAACTTACAAATACATGTGTATTAATACTCATTTTATTCCGATTATGAAGAGACTTTAAAAATACAAAGACGGCTTTATTGTCTTTAAATACTCTTTAGATATCTATTTACTCCAGTTATATTATTTACAGTACTTACAACACATTAAATAAAACCATTCGAACTTGTTTTTGATTCCTTCCATCTTGTCTCAGCTCGTCATCGCGTAGACCACGCCCACCGGCAGGTAACCAGGAAGTGGTTACCAGGAACCAGGACCTCGCATGTCTAACAGTGTTCAGAGTCTTTGTTGGTGCATCGCGTAGACCACGCCCACCGGCAGGTAACCAGGAAGTGGTTACCAGGAACCAGGAAGCAGGACCTCGCAGGTCTAACAGTGTTCAGTCTTTGTTGGTACCAGGAACTCCGTCCCGTGTCATGGTTTGTAACTTCTAGATATTTTACCGCTGATTAGTGTGTAACGTGTTAGTGAGTCCAGCTCCGTTTATTAGATTTGCTGGTGTGTTATACAAAATGAATTGTTATTAGTCGAGTAGTTAAATGAACAGTTAGCGACACACAAAAGCTACATTAAGGACGACGGCAGGCTGATGAAGTCGGCCTAGGCCAGGGGTCAGCGGCCCGGGAGCCCCCGGGAGCCCCCTGCCTCTGCAGTAGCTCCATGTAGCTTTGAAGAAATGGAAATAAATAATGGCTATTGTTTTAATATTTTGTCAACCAAAATAAACGCCACATCCTACAACTACAAATTTCATAAATGCAACAAACTATTGGCTATTAGTTATTAGCCAATTAGTATAACTAAATATAAAACTGTATACGCTGTGTTATCTTCATTTTAGGGGTGAAATAGGTTTTGTGGCACCAGATTAATTGTATTTGGTGGGAGAGGAACCAGAGAGGGCTCTTTTGATAGTGAAGGTAGCAGACCCCTGGCCTAGCACAACAAGTTAGTCCGCAGGCCTACAGCTACGGCTCCTGTTTACAGCTTCCTGTAAACAACTAGCAGCTGTTGACGTCGTCTCCGGCATGCAGGTGAAGAATGCCGGCCGGCCGGACCGCTTCCTGCTCCTGGTCCTCGGCGCCGTCCTGGGGGCGTCCGCGGGAGGAGCGCAGAACCGCTCTGACGCGCAGGCCGCGGTGGTGAAGGCGCGGCTGAGCGCCGCGGCGTTCAGCAGCGACGTGCTGGTGGTGAAGGAGGGAAGCGACGCGCTGATTGGCTGCAATGTCACGGGCGTTTATGAGGACTTGCGGTGGTACAACCCTAAGGGACACTTGCTGGATGAAGAGGGAGGAGGTAAACTACATCCTTAAAGTCCTACATTATGTACAGCAGGCCATACTACCAACCTCATGTCTAGATTTTGATGGAAAAGTCCAACGGCCAGATGTAGAAGGGGCGGCCAATCACATGTTTGGACACGCCCCTATGACATCACTTCCTCTATACAGAAAAACAAGTTGTGCAGACATGCAAGTCTTATTCCGGTAAATAATCAATAAATGAGGAAGGTTATGGTTACTGATTGGTTGTGTGTTAAGGTGATGCTTACGGATTGGTTGTGGGTTAAGGTGATGCTTACTGATTGGTTGTGTGTTAAGGTAATGCTTACTGATTGGTTGTGTGTTAAGGTGATGCTTACTGATTGGTTGTTGGTTAAGGTGATGCTTACTGATTGGTTGTGGGTTAAGGTGATGCTTACTGATTGGTTGTGGGTTAAGGTGATGCTTACTGATTGGTTGTGGGTTAAGGTGATGCTTACTGATTGGTTGTGTGTTAAGGTGATGCTTACTGATTGGTTGTGTGTTAAGGTAATGCTTACTGATTGGTTGTGTGTTAAGGTAATGCTTACTGATTGGTTGTGTGTTAAGGTAATGCTTACTGATTGGTTGTGTGTTAAGGTAATGCTTACTGATTGGTTGTGTGTTAAGGTAATGCTTACTGATTGGTTGTGTGTTAAGGTAATGCTTACTGATTGGTTGTGTGTTAAGGTAATGCTTACTGATTGGTTGTGTGTTAAGGTGATGCTTACTGATTGGTTGTGTGTTAAGGTGATGCTTACTGATTGGTTGTGGGTTAAGGTAATGCTTACTGATTGGTTGTGTGTTAAGGTAATGCTTACTGATTGGTTGTGTGTTAAGGTAATGCTTACTGATTGGTTGTGTGTTAAGGTAATGCTTACTGATTGGTTGTGTGTTAAGGTAATGCTTACTGATTGGTTGTGTGTTAAGGTAATGCTTACTGATTGGTTGTGTGTTAAGGTAATGCGTACTGATTGGTTGTGTGTTAAGGTAATGCGTACTGATTGGTTGTGTGTTAAGGTAATGCTTACTGATTGGTTGTGTGTTAAGGTAATGCTTACTGATTGGTTGTGTGTTAAGGTAATGCGTACTGATTGGTTGTGTGTTAAGGTGATGCTTACTGATTGGTTGTGTGTTAAGGTGATGCTTACTGATTGGTTGTGGGTTAAGGTAATGCTTACTGATTGGTTGTGTGTTAAGGTAATGCTTACTGATTGGTTGTGTGTTAAGGTAATGCTTACTGATTGGTTGTGTGTTAAGGTAATGCTTACTGATTGGTTGTGTGTTAAGGTAATGCTTACTGATTGGTTGTGTGTTAAGGTAATGCTTACTGATTGGTTGTGTGTTAAGGTAATGCTTACTGATTGGTTGTGTGTTAAGGTGATGCTTACTGATTGGTTGTGTGTTAAGGTGATGCTTACTGATTGGTTGTGTGTTAAGGTGATGCTTACTGATTGGTTGTGTGTTAAGGTGATGCTTACTGATTGGTTGTGTGTTAAGGTAATGCTTACTGATTGGTTGTGTGTTAAGGTAATGCTTACTGATTGGTTGTGTGTTAAGGTAATGCTTACTGATTGGTTGTGTGTTAAGGTGATGCTTACTGATTGGTTGTGTGTTAAGGTAATGCTTACTGATTGGTTGTGTGTTAAGGTAATGCTTACTGATTGGTTGTGTGTTAAGGTAATGCTTACTGATTGGTTGTGTGTTAAGGTAATGCTTACTGATTGGTTGTGTGTTAAGGTGATGCTTACTGATTGGTTGTGGGTTAAGGTAATGCTTACTGATTGGTTGTGTGTTAAGGTGATGCTTACTGATTGGTTGTGTGTTAAGGTAATGCTTACTGATTGGTTGTGGGTTAAGGTAATGCTTACTGATTGGTTGTGTGTTAAGGTGATGCTTACTGATTGGTTGTGGGTTAAGGTAATGCTTACTGATTGGTTGTGTGTTAAGGTGATGCGTACTGATTGGTTGTGTGTTAAGGTAATGCTTACTGATTGGTTGTGTGTTAAGGTGATGCTTACTGATTGGTTGTGTGTTAAGGTAATGCTTACTGATTGGTTGTGTGTTAAGGTAATGCTTACTGATTGGTTGTGTGTTAAGGTAATGCTTACTGATTGGTTGTGTGTTAAGGTAATGCTTACTGATTGGTTGTGTGTTAAGGTAATGCTTACTGATTGGTTGTGTGTTAAGGTAATGCTTACTGATTGGTTGTGTGTTAAGGTAATGCTTACTGATTGGTTGTGTGTTAAGGTAATGCTTACTGATTGGTTGTGTGTTAAGGTGATGCTTACTGATTGGTTGTGTGTTAAGGTAATGCTTACTGATTGGTTGTGTGTTAAGGTAATGCTTACTGATTGGTTGTGTGTTAAGGTGATGCTTACTGATTGGTTGTGTGTTAAGGTGATGCTTACTGATTGGTTGTGTGTGGCAGAAGGCCGGTGGCGAGTGGAGGCAGACGGTACGCTGAACTTCACCGACGTCTCCTTCTCGGACCGCGGCCGCTACACCTGCCTGGCGTTCCGCGGCCACGAAGACGACGTGGCGGCGGCTAGCTACACGGTGACGGTGCGCGTGGCGTACACGCGCGGCGGGCTAGGGCTCTTCTACGTGGGCGTGTGTCTGGTGACCTTTGCCCTCACCATGGTGTTCAACGTGGCGCGGCTCTGCATGGTCAGCAGCCACCTGAAGGAGACGGAGGACGCCATCAACGACTTCTTCCGCTCCGAGGGGCTGGAGAAGCTGCAGAAGGCCTTCGAGGTCGCCAAGCGCATCCCCATCATCACCTCCGCTAAGACCGCGGAGCTGGCTAAGGTCACCCAGTTCAAGACCGCGGAGCTGGCTAAGATGACGCAGTTCAAGACGCTGGAGATGATGCGCCACATCGAGGAGCTAGCGCGTAGCGTGCCGCTGCCGCCACTCATCGCTGGCTGCCGCTACGCTGCAGAAGAGGAGGGCCGCCCCGCTACGGTTAGCACGCAGGAAGCTAGCCAGAGCCTGCTGCCACAACCAGTTGAGGTAGTGGTTAGCATGACGGAAGCTAGCCAGAGCCTGCTGCCACAACCAGTTGAGGTAGTGGTTAGCACGCAGGAAGCTAGCCAGAGCCTGCTGCCACAACCAGTTGAGGTAGTGGTTAGCATGACGGAAGCTAGCCAGAGCCTGCTGCCACAACCAGTTGAGGTAGTGGTTAGCATGACGGAAGCTAGCCAGAGCCTGCTGCCACAACCAGTTGAGGTAGCCGTGCTGGCGGGAGCAGGTGAGTCTGACGGAGGTTCCTTCCACGTCCAGGTGTCCATCCACCTGGACTCACCTGGAGGGGCGGAGCCTGAAAACCATGAAGGATCAAGAAACAGCCAAGCCTCTAAGAGCCATAGCTAATACACACACACACACACACACACACACACACACACACACACACACACACACACACACACACACACACACACACACACACACACACACACACACACACACACACACACACACACACACACACACACACACACACACACACACACACACCACTCTTTTGAATGAATGTTGATGTGGAAGCCATGGATCTCGACCTGGGGTTATTTGGATTGTTTACTGAAAGTGGTGTAGGCCTACTCCCAAACAAACTGTCCTCTGAAGTTGACCTCTTGTTGAACTGTTAATCCGAACAATAAATGTTGTATTTTTCTAGTTTTCTAAGATGGTAGTACCACTATCGGCCAGCAGATGTCAGATGTCAGCGTTAAGTTGTGCTCACGCCAGTAATCGTTCTGTGGAAGTTAACGGCTCGCCCTCCTCTCGCCCTCCTCTCGCCCTCCTCTCGCTCCGGAGGCCTTCCCTTCAAATGTCAATCATATCGCAGTAAGCGGAGGCAGTGATTTGCCTGATTAAACTTGTCTTTACTTTCTATGTCAATGTGTGATGTAAATATAGCCGAATTTGAAATCGGAGTAATTCTATAACACACACAGTGCTGTGTTTATTGGGCCCTGCATTATTTGAAACGCCGCCATGTAAGAATCTACTTGAAACCGTTTTTAATGTTTGCCAAATAAACACAATTGATCAGAATCATCACATCTCAGTTTTCTCATCACACCAATATTTCAGCAACTTTATGCATTCTCTATGTATCTAGTCATTTCAAGCTGGTTCATGCATGGACATGGATTAAGGTTGGGTTATACATGGATTAAGGTTGGGTTATACATGGATTAAGGTTGGGTTATGCATGGATTAAGGTTGGGTTGTGCATGGATTAAGGTTGGGTTATACATGGATTAAGGTTGGGTTATACATGGATTAAGGTTGGGTTATACATGGATTAAGGTTGGGTTATACATGGATTAAGGTTGGGTAATGCATGGATTAAGGTTGGGTTATACATGGATTAAGGTTGGGTTATGCATGGATTAAGGTTGGGTTATACATGGATTAAGGTTGGGTTATACATGGATTAAGTTTGGGTTATACATGGATTAAGGTTGGGTTATACATGGATTAAGGTTGGGTTATGCATGGATTAAGGTTGGGTTATGCATGGATTAAGGTTGGGTTATGCATGGATTAAGGTTGTGTTATACATGGATTAAGGTTGGGTTATGAATGGATTAAGGTTGGGTTAAGGTTAAGGTTGTGTGACGAAGTGAAACGCAGTTCCTCTGATCTATTTTCTTGTACCTTTTAAATTGAGTTTCACATGGACAGCGCAAACCTTTCGCAGGCCTGACGTCATCGTGTCGACAGTGTCATACTGCAGGTCCGCCACAGGGGGCGGTAAAACGTCATGGTCCGGTCCGGGGAGCTGACATGTTACCATAGTTAAGGTCTATTAAAACATGAGTTTTATCGTTTGTATAATTTTTTTCCCTGTATAAATGTGTTCAGGGCCATATGAGGACTTTACAGGAGCATTGGCCTAGCTTAGTTCAATTTAGCCTAGCTTTGCTTAGTTTAGCCTACAGCATAGGTTATAGTATAGATAGACTTTAGTGTCGATTATTTTAGTTAACCTAGCTTATTTAGCCTATTTTAGCTTAGTTTATTTGAGTTTAGACTTTGGTATCCTATTTTAGTTTAGGTTTGTCTTCCTGTCTGTCTGACCTAGCTTCTTAACAGGAAGCTAGGTAAAGTACTTCCTCTTTCATATCCAACATTCATTGCGGGGTGAGCAGTGTCTCCACCGCTAGACCCAGACAGGAAGTCATGGTCCAGGGAGAGGCGGGATGTATTGAGGTCACTTCCTCCCCAGGCAGCTGTCACCCTTTCGTCCCAGGGGACTACGGCCTCGAATAGAAAAGTAAGGTGTTGCAGGGAAGATTGAAGATCACTGAAGTCATTTAGAGAAGATCTGTTTCTAGTTGCCCTCGCCTGCCTCTGATTGGTTGGGGGAATCCATTTGGCTCTTCAATCACAGGTGTGTGAATGCAACGCTTCTCAATGGTGGAGAACTTCGGGAGGGAGGATAACTTTTTTGGTTTTTTGGTTTCAAAATATGGCTCTCCTCTCACGTCCTCTCCTCCTCCACATCATGTCGTCATCGTTGGTCTTGGTGTTCAGGTTACCAGGAGGAGGCTCCATCTGGGCTCCTGAGGGTTTCTGTCATGCATCTTAAGGTCCCTGGAAACCGTTGTGTTACTTCTCAGCTCTCCTGCTGTTCTCTGGTGTGGAAAGTGGAACGGCTTCATGGAGACATCTCCTGGTCTCAGTCTCCTCTCTCCTCTATCTCTCTGTCTCCTCTTCTCTCTCTCTGTCTCCTCTCCTCTCTCCTCTATGCTTCTGTCTCCTCTTCTCGCTCTCCTCCCCTCTCCTCTATCGTTCTGTTTCCTCCCTCCTCTCTCCTCCCCTCTCCTCTCATCCTCTCTCCTCCCCTCTCCTCTATCGTTCTGTCTCCTCTCTCCTCTCTCCTCCCCTCTCCTCTCCTCTCCTCCCCTCTCTCCTCCCCTCTCCTCCACTCTCTCCTCCCCTCTCCTCCCCTCTCCTCTCATCCTCTCTCCTCTCCTCCCCTCTCCTCTCCTCCCCTTTCTCCTGCCAGCCCATCTCTAGTCTGTAGCCAGGAGCAGGGAACCTGTTTCCATGTTTTCATGTGTTTTCTTGTCACGTTCCTTCTGATCAAGGAACTTTGCCTGCTTTGATCCTCCCTCGTAACCGTGGCGATGGCTTAACCCCTCCTCCCCAGCAGGTGGGGGGGGGGGGGGGGGTCTTGGAGGTGTAGTTTCTATAGTGAGGTCTCAGCTGTAGTCGATCTGAGGACTGGAGGGGTAGGGCTGCGGCCCAGAGGCCGTGGGCCGCAGAGTGGCTGCAGGAAGTTAGTCTGTCACTTCTCATACAATCCTATTTCTTATCCTGGTATGGGGCTGACCAGGTGACCAGGTACCAGGTGAGAGCGGTCAGCGGCTAAGCTAACCGCGTACCAGCGGATGGATTGTGGGCCGCAGCCCGGCTGGCGAGATTCAACTAGTCTACTGACCTACCAGCCTACCCAGTGGACTGTACCAACTAGTCTACTGACCTACCAGCCTACCCAGTGGACTGTACCAACTAGTCTACTGACCTACCAGCCTACCCAGTGGACTGTACCAACTAGTCTACTGACCTACCAGCCTACCCAGTGGACTGTACCAACTAGTCTACTGACCTACCAGCCTACCCAGTGGACTGTACCAACTAGTCTACTGACCTACCAGCCTACCCAGTGGACTGTACCAACTAGTCTACTGACCTACCAGCCTACCCAGTGGACTGTACCAACTAGTCTACTGACCTACCAGCCTACCCAGTGGACTGTACCAACTAGTCTACTGACCTACCAGCCTACCCAGTGGACTGTACCAACTAGTCTACTGACCTACCAGCCTACCCAGTGGACTGTACCAACTAGTCTACTGACCTACCAGCCTACCCAGTGGACTGTACCAACTAGTCTACTGACCTACCAGCCTACCCAGTGGACTGTACCAACTAGTCTACTGACCTACCAGCCTACCCAGTGGACTGTACCAACTAGTCCACATGAACTAGAGAGGAGAGGAGGAGAGGAGAGGAGGGGGAGGAGAGGAGGGGGCCAGGCTAGGGGAAGGGGCCAGGCTAGGGGACAGCTACAGAGCTATAGGTCAGCTTGTGTCTCCATGACGTTCAACAAACACACTGCTATAGGTATTCTGGACCAAACATACCTTCTACCGGGAACCTCAACCTGGTCATTCATGACCTCAGACAAGGGAAGAAGGGCTAACTATTCAAATCCATAATCCAACCGATTCTACTATATGAGCATTGAATATATAATAATGGATATATCCATATATATAGGGTTACTCTAGAGGAGTACCTCGCCTCCTCTAGAGGAGTCCTTCACAGTCCAACACGTTCTGAAAGAGTTGTTGAGGTTGTCAGACTGGTGTTAGTGTACAGCAGGAGGAGGAGGAGGAGGAGGAGGAGGAGGAGGAGGAGGAGGAGGAGGAGGAGGAGGAGGAGAAGAGGAGAGAGAGGAGGAGGAGGAGAGGAGGAGGAGGAGAGAAGGAGGAGGAGGAGAGAAGGAGGAGGACATTGCATCGATACATCGCTCCATTGATCAGTTGGAAGTCGATATTCTGCTCAGCGCTGTCAAAGTCAACGTGCAATACGACGCCTGCGAGATTCACGTTTCATCTTCATATGTGTTGTGTCTTTGTGGTGTTGAACCTGTGCTATTACATGTACATACATTCAATTAAATGAGTCACTTGAGAAACCGACTCGTCTTTGATGGTCTGGTAATGACGTTATCATGACGTCATCATGGTTTCAATGACATTCCTTTCTACACAGTAAAGTGTAGGATTATGTTCAACAAATGACAACACCGTACTTTACAGAGTACAGAATGTGTACTTCACGGAACTATAACTTATTATATTTATATATCAGATTTAGTAGTGGATTTAGTCGTTTATTTTGGGGGGGCATCTGCCACCCCCGTTAGCACGCCGCTGCTCCGGCAGACGAACGAACTCCGCCGCGTCGGCGCAGTGCGTCGCTCCTCCTGTGGCGGAAGTGTCTGCAGACAACCGGAGAACCGTCGCCCTGCTCGGTAGACTGAAGTTAGACCGTCGCCTGCTGGAGTTCCCCCGTCGCCCCGTCACCCTGCTCGACAGACTGAACTCCTCTCGACTCCTCCACCTCCTCCTGTTCCCCCCGCCGGAGACATGAGGCGGAAAGAGAAGCGTCTGTTGCAGATCGTTGGGCTGTTGGTGGCGGCTCTACTCTTCGTGCCTAACGTGGGTCTCTGGTCCTTGTATAAAGACCGGGTGTTTGACAGCTCGGACCCCGTGGAAGGACCGGCTGGGGTCCCCCAAATCCAGGTACCCGCCGTTTATCTGTTATAACCCCCTTAAACGTCTCCTCCAGACCCATGCGTTACAACCAGTTGATATGGAGGGGAGGCGGGTCTGTACACACTGGGGGTCTGGGTCTTAACGACACCTTTATCCAGCGGAGACCCGGACACACTCCCGTTAGAGACAGCCCGGTTAGAGACCAGACAGTCCGGTTAGAGACCAGACAGTCCGGTTAGAGACCAGGAGAGTCCGGTTAGAGACCAGGAGAGTCCTGTTAGAGGAGAGAGAAAGCCACGTCACACAGAGCTCATGTTGTTCCAGGAAGTTCATCCAATGGGTCAGGAAAACCCGTGCTTTGGGGAAAGGCGAAGTGTTGCGTGTTGGCCACACATTAACGACACTGTAAGCTACAGGCCAGCGCAGTGGCGCTGCGCGAGATACAGCTGCAAGGCACCCTGGGACCCAAAGGACCCCGCTCACACATGTTTACCCGTCTACTGCGAGTGTGTGTGCGTGTGTGTGTGCGTGTGCTTGCGTGTGTGTGTGTGTGTTATGATGTTCTACTCCCAGCTGAAAGGTTCTGGATTTGATCCCTGTAGGCATCCTAGAGCAAGATGACCCCTAACCCCTACCTGCTCCTTAATGACCTGTCTCTGTACTGTCTAACCCCTACCTGCTCCTTAATGACCTGTCTCTGTACTGTCTAACCCCTACCTGCTCCTTAATGACCTGTCTCTGTACTGTCTAACCCCTACCTGCTCCTTAATGACCTGTCTCTGTACTGTCTAACCCCTACCTGCTCCTTAATGACCTGTCTCTGTACTGTCTAACCCCTACCTGCTCCTTAATGACCTGTCTCTGTACTGTCTAACCCCTACCTGCTCCTTAATGACCTGTCTCTGTACTGTCTAACCCCTACCTGGTCCTTAATGACCTGTCTCTGTACTGTCCAACCCCTACCTGTCAGTCTGTTGGATAAAGGCGTCTTCTAAATGAATTAATAGTTGTCCGTCCAGACATGTACCACACCTATTCACCAGCTTGTTCTCTGGTGGAGGGTTATTTACCCACAAACACTCACTCACTTTGGAACCTTGAACCTTGCGACAGAATGAGCTTACTGGACATCATGGATTTTCACAGTATAATATGACAATATAATATTAACATTATATGACAATATAATATGACAATATAATATTAACATAATATATTACAATATAATATGACAATATAATATTAAAATTTTATATGGCAATATAATATTAACATATTAAATGACAATATAATATTAACATACATTATTATTACAATATATTATCAACAAATATTATGGGTATACATTATTTATTATTATTAAGTTAATATATGTAAATAAGATCTCCTATAAGAGGTCACATGATCACCTGTAGGAGGTCACATGATCACCTGTAGGAGGTCACATGATCACCTGTAGACCTATGCTATTGGTCAGTCAGTGTGAGGGTTCAGAGGGAGGGTTCAGTGTGAGGGTTCAGAGTGAGGGTTCAGAGTGAGGGTTCAGTGTGAGGCTTCAGAGTGAGGGTTCAGAGTGAGGGTTCAGAGTGAGGGTTCAGTGTGAGGCTTCAGAGTGAGGGTTCAGAGTGAGGGTTCAGAGTGAGGGTTCAGAGTGAGGGTTCAGTGGGTTCAGAGTGAGGGTTCAGTGGTTCAGAGTGAGGGTTCAGAGTGAGGGTTCAGAGTGAGGGTTCAGAGTGAGGGTTCAGTGGGTTCAGTGTGAGGGTTCAGAATGAGGGTTCAGTGTGAGGCTTCAGTGTGAGGGTTCAGAGTGAGGGTTCAGTGGGTTCAGAGTGAGGGTTCAGAGTGAGGGTTCAGAGTGAGGGTTCAGAGTGAGGGTTCAGAGTGAGGGTTCAGAGTGAGGGTTCAGAGTGAGGGTTCAGTGGGTTCAGTGTGAGGGTTCAGAATGAGGGTTCAGTGTGAGGCTTCAGTGTGAGGGTTCAGAGTAAGGGTTCAGTGGGTTCAGAGTGAGGGTTCAGAGTGAGGGTTCAGAGTGAGGGTTCAGTGGGTTCAGAGTGAGGGTTCAGAGTGAGGGTTCAGAGTGAGGGTTCAGTGTGAGGCTTCAGTGTGAGGGTTCAGAGTGACGGTTCAGTGGGTTCAGAGTGAGGGTTCAGAGTGAGGGTTCAGAGTGAGGGTTCAGAGTGAGGGTTCAGTGTGAGGGTTCAGGAGGAGGTGGAGGTGGTGGAGGAGGAGATGGTGGAGGGAGGAGATGGAAGAGGGAGGAGGTGGGGAAGGAGGAGGAAATGGTGGAGGGAGGAGGTGGAAGAGGAGGAGGAGGTGGGGAAGGAGGAGGAGATGGTGGAGATGGTGGAGGGAGGAGGGGGTGGAGGAGGAGATAGTGGAGGGATGAGGTGGAAGAGGAGGGGGAGGTGGTTGAGGAGGAGGAGGTGGCGGAGGAGGAGGAGGTGGAGGTTAAGTCGACCTCCAGGTAGGTAAACGTTGCTCTTCGAGTAAATAGCTGTTTGTTTAGAGCTCCGCCTCCACCTCCTCCACCTCCTCCACCTCTCCTTCCTCCAGACAAGGCAGGCCTTGATAGGTCGTAGCCATGGAGCGTACTGAGCATGTGCAGTAGGCTGCTCCGTATTCCAGACACAAGCACGGTTACATCAAGATACGAATCCTGGAGAGCAGGAACCAGTAGTACTATAGTATATAATACTAGTAATAATATAGTAATATATACATCAAGATACCAATCCTGGAGAGCAGAAACCAGTAGTACTATAGTATATAATACTAGTAATAATATAGTAATATATATATACCAGACCTCAGGTCAGATTTTATTATAATACTATTAATAACTATAACATAGAATACCACATTCTACACCTTTATAATACATCACACACATTCTACACCTTTATAAGACATCACACACATTCTACACCTTTATAAGACATCACACATTCTACACCTTTATAATACATCACACACATTGTGAGCCACCGAGATGGTTTCATAAGTATCATATATCCGTATATTGTACAAAGTACAACATGCATATCGTGTCTCACTATCAGTGACGTAGTAAACACGAGGCCTCCACACATACACCTGGAGGTGTTTGCAGGTCGTAGTTCTGGGTGGAGGTGGCGCTGAAGACAA
>JACYXH010000300.1:1450000-1480000 GCA_026745465.1 Lota lota | reverse complement strand
GTATTAAAACACACCTGTATTAAAACACACCTGTAGTTAACACACCTGTAGTTAACACACCTGTATTAAAACACACCTGTAGTTAACACACCTGTAGTTAACACACCTGTATTAAAACACACCTGTAGTTAACACACCTGTAGTTAACATACCTGTAGTTAACACACCTGTATTAAAACACACCTGTAGTTAACACACCTGTATTAAAACACACCTGTAGTTAACACACCTGTATTAAAACACACCTGTCTACACACTTGTATTAAAACACACCTGTAGTTAACACACCTGTATTAAAACACACCTGTAGTTAACACACCTGTATTAAAACACACCTGTAGTTAACACACCTGTATTAAAACACACCTGTAGTTAACACACCTGTAGTTAACACACCTGTAGTTAACACACCTGTAGTTAACACACCTGTATTAAAACACACCTGTAGTTAACACACCTGTAGTTATACAGAAACTACGAATACAGATGTTTATTGTTGAAGTAAACCTGTCTGCCTGTCTGTCTGTCTGTCTGTCTGCCTGTCTGTCTTCCTGTCTGTCTGTCTGTCCGTCTGTCAGAGCACCTGAAGACAGCGTTAGAGGACTACATGACTCGTCTGCCGAAGGTTCGGATTTTGCGGACCAAGAAGAGGGAGGGGCTTATCAGGACACGCCTCCTGGGGGCGGCGGCAGCCACGGGTGAGGTCATCACCTTCCTCGACTCCCACTGTGAGGCCAACGTCAATTGGCTGCCCCCGTTACTGGGTAATTATACACTAAATACTACCAAGTACACACTAAATACTACCAAGTACACACTAAATATACACCAAATACAACCAAGTTCACACTATATACATATACTGCATACTATCAGAGACACACTAAATACTACCAAAAACCACTAAATGCATACTAAATACTCACTTAATACTCACTAGATACTCACTAGATACTCACTAGATACTCACTAGATACTCACTAGATACTCACTAAATACTCACTAGATACTCACTAGATACTCACTAAATACTCACTAAATACTCACTAGATACTCACTAAATACTCAATAGATACTCACTAGATACTCACTAGATACTCACTAGATACTCACTAGATACTCAATAGATACTCAATAGATACGAGTCGTGAGGCAGGAAGCTCTTATGGGCGGTAAGCTGTAGTACTGTATGTTCTCTCTGTGTACTTGTACGTGTTGGGCGGTAAGCTGTAGTACTGTATGTTCTCTCTGTGTACTTGTACGTGTTGGGCGGTAAGCTGTAGTACTGTATGTTCTCTCTGTGTACTTGTACGTGTTGGGCGGTAAGCTGTAGTACTGTATGTTCTCTCTGTGTACTTGTACGTGTTGGGCGGTAAGCTGTAGTACTGTATGTTCTCTCTGTGTACTTGTACGTGTTGGGCGGTAAGCTGTAGTACTGTATGTTCTCTCTGTGTACTTGTACGTGTTGGGCGGTAAGCTGTAGTACTGTATGTTCTCTCTGTGTACTTGTACGTGTTGGGCGGTAAGCTGTAGTACTGTATGTTCTCTCTGTGTACTTGTACGTGCTGGGCGGTAGGCTGTAGTACTGTATGTTCTCTGTGTACTTGTACGTGGTGGGCGGTAAGCTGTAGTACTGTATGTTCTCTCTGTGTACTTGTACGTGCTGGGCGGTAAGCTGTAGTACTGCGTGTTCTCTGTGTACTTGTACGTGCTGGGCGGTAAGCTGTAGTACTGCATGTTCTCTCTGTGTGTACTTGTACGTGCTGGGCGGTAAGCTGTAGTACTGCATGTTCTCTCTGTGTGTACTTGTACGTGCTGGGCGGTAAGCTGTAATACTGCATGTTCTCTCTGTGTGTACTTGTACGTGCTGGGCGGTAAGCTGTAGTACTGCATGTTCTCTCTGTGTGTACTTGTACGTGCTGGGCGGTAAGCTGTAGTACTGCATGTTCTCTCTGTGTGTACTTGTACGTGCTGCAGATCGCATCGCTCAGAACAACAAGGCCATCGTGTGTCCGATGATCGACGTGATCGATCACGACAACTTCGGCTACGAGACGCAGGCGGGCGACGCCATGCGTGGAGCCTTCGACTGGGAGATGTTCTACAAACGCATCCCCATCCCCCCCGAGCTGCAGAACCAGGACCCCAGTGAGCCCTTCCAGTCAGTACCAGTATCTATACTGCACTGTATGGAGATACATATACACTTACATATATACATGTATACACTTATATACATATACACTTATATATACATATATACACTTATATATATATACATATACACTTATATATACATATATACACTTATATATATATACATATACACTTACATATATACATGTATACACTTATATATATACATATATACACTTATATATATACATATACACTTATATATATATACATATATACACTTATATATATACATATACGCTTATATATACACTTATATATATATACATATATATATATATATATATATTGAGGATAACAACGAATCAGATCAGAGAAATTGCAATAAAATGATAGCTGTGTGTGTGTGTGTGTGTGTGTGTGTGTGTGTGTGTGTGTGTGTGTGTGTGTGTGTGTGTGTGTGTGTGTTCGTGTGTGTGTGTGTGTGTGTGTGCGTGTGTGTGTGTGTGTGTGTGTGTTCGTGTGTGTGTGTGTGTGTGCGTGTGTGTGTGTGTGTGTGTGTGTGTGCGTGTGTGTGTGTGTGTGTGTGTGTGTGTGTGTGTGTGTGTGTGTGTGTGTTCACAGGTCACCTGTGATGGCAGGAGGTCTGTTTGCGGTGGACAGGAAGTGGTTCTGGGAGCTGGGAGGATATGACACGGGTCTGGAAATCTGGGGGGGGGAGCAGTACGAGATCTCCTTCAAGGTGAACACTCATCAGTCATGTGACCAGTCTTCATATGTCAACACTGCAGTTTGGCTCCAAACTAAAAGGTTCTAAGTTCTAAAGAGAAGTCTAAAGGGTTCTGTGTTCTAAACAGGGTTCTGTGTTCTAAACAGGGTGCTAAAGGGTTCTGTGTTCTAAAGGGTTCTAAAGGGTTATGTGTTCTAAACAGGGTTCTAAATGGTTCTGTGTTCTAAAGGGTTCTAAAGGGTTATGTGTTCTAAACAGGGTTCTAAAGGGTTCTGTGTTCTAAAGGGTTCTAAAGGGTTATGTGTTCTAAACAGGGTTCTAAAGGGTTCTGTGTTCTCCATCTCCTCCCAGGTGTGGATGTGCGGGGGTCTGATGGAGGACATCCCCTGCTCCAGAGTGGGTCACATCTACAGGAAGTACGTTCCTTATAAGGTCCCGGGAGGAGTCAGCCTGGCCAGGGTAACACACACACACACACACACACACACCCAGAGGTCACGATGTAGAACCTCTGACCTCACAGTGCTGACGCTTGACCTGCAGAACCTGAAGCGCGTGGCGGAGGTGTGGATGGATGAGTACGCTGAGTTCATCTACCAGCGGCGGCCTGAGTACCGCCACCTGTCAGCCGGGGACACCAGCCAGCAGAAGGAGCTCCGCGCCCGGCTTCACTGCAAGGACTTCAAGTGGTTCATGAGCCAGGTGGCCTGGGACCTGCCCAAGCACTACCCCCCTGTGGAGCCCCCTGCTGGCGCTTGGGGAGAGGTACACAATACATACCATCACATGCTATATATACCATCACATGCTATAGATACATCACATGCTATAGATACCATCACATGCTATAGATACCATCACATGCTATAGGTACACAATATATACCATCACATGCTATAGATACACTATATATACCATCACATGCTATAGATACACAATACATACCATCACATGCTATATATACCATCACATGCTATAGATACATCACATGCTATAGATACCATCACATGCTATAGGTACACAATACATACCATCACATGCTATATATACCATCACATGCTATAGATACATCACATGCTATAGATACCATCACATGCTATAGATACCATCACATGCTATAGGTACACAATATATACCATCACATGCTATAGCTACACTATATATACCATCACATGCTATAGATACATCACATGCTATAGGTACACAATATATACCATCACATGCTATAGATACACTATATATACCATCACATGCTATAGATACCATCACATGCTATAGATACACTATATATACCATCACATGCTATAGATACATCACATGCTATAGGTACACAATATATACCATCACATGCTATAGATACACTATATATACCATCACATGCTATAGATACCATCACATGCTATAGGTACACAATATATACCATCACATGCTATAGATACATCACATGCTATAGGTACACAATATATACCATCACATGCTATAGATACACTATATATACCATCACATGCTATAGATACCATCACATGCTATAGATACACCATATATACCATCACATGCTATAGATACCATCACATGCTATAGATACACTATATATACCATCACATGCTATAGATACATCACATGCTATAGGTACACTATATATACCATCACATGCTATAGATACATCACATGCTATAGGTACACAATATATACCATCACATGCTATAGATACACTATATATACCATCACATGCTATAGGTACCATCACATGCTATAGGTACACAATACATACCATCACATGCTATATATACCATCACATGCTATAGATACATCACATGCTATAGATACCATCACATGCTATAGGTACACAATATATACCATCACATGCTATAGATACATCACATGCTATAGGTACACAATATATACCATCACATGCTATAGATACCATCACATGCTATAGGTACACAATACATACCATCACATGCTATAGATACCATCACATGCTATAGGTACACAATATATACCATCACATGCTATAGATACATCACATGCTATAGGTACACAATATATACCATCACATGCTATAGATACACTATATATACCATCACATGCTATAGATACCATCACATGCTATAGACACACTATATATACCATCACATGCTATAGATACCATCACATGCTATAGATACACTATATATACCATCACATGCTATAGATACATCACATGCTATAGGTACACTATATATACCATCACATGCTATAGATACATCACATGCTATAGGTACACAATATATACCATCACATGCTATAGAAACACTATATATACCATCACATGCTATAGATACCATCACATGCTATAGATACACTATATATACCATCACATGCTATAGATACCATCACATGCTATAGATACACTATAGATACCATCACATGCTATAGATACACTATATATACCATCACATGCTATAGATACCATCACATGCTATAGATACACTATATATACCATCACATGCTATAGATACATCACATGCTATAGGTACACAATATATACCATCACATGCTATAGATACACTATATATACCATCACATGCTATAGATACCATCACATGCTATAGGTACACAATATATACCATCACATGCTATAGATACATCACATGCTATAGGTACACAATACATACCATCACATGCTATAGATACACTATATATACCATCACATGCTATAGATACCATCACATGCTATAGATACCATCACATGCTAAAGGTACACAATATATACCATCACATGCTATAGATACATCACATGCTATAGGTACACAATATATACCATCACATGCTATAGATACCATCACATGCTATAGGTACACAATATATACCATCACATGCTATAGATACCATCACATGCTATAGGTACACAGTGTATACCGTCACATGCTATATGCTATAGGTACACAATATATACCATCAATATATATGCACATACATCTATAGAGATATGTATATTATATACAGTACATCTATAGATATATGTGTGTTATATACAGTACATCTATAGATATATGTGTGTTAGTATATACAGTACATCTATAGATATATGTGTGTTATATACAGTACATCTATAGATATATGTGTGTTATATACAGTACATCTATAGATCTATGTGTGTTATATCTATGTAGGGTACATCTATAGATCTATGTGTGTTATATACAGTACATCTATAGATATATGTGTGTTAGTATATACAGTACATCTATAGATATATGTGTGTTATATACAGTACATCTATAGATCTATGTGTGTTAGTATATACAGTACATCTATAGATCTATGTGTGTTGTATCTATGTAGGGTACATCTATAGATATATGTGTGTTAGTATATACAGTACATCTATAGATCTATGTGTGTTATATACAGTACATCTATAGATCTATGTGTGTTATATATAGTACATCTATAGATCTATGTGTGTTATATACAGTACATCTATAGATCTATGTGTGTTATATCTATGTAGGGTACATCTATAGATATATGTGTGTTAGTATATACAGTACATCTATAGATCTATGTGTGTTATATACAGTACATCTATAGATCTATGTGTGTTATATACAGTACATCTATAGATCTATGTGTGTTAGTATATACAGTACATCTATAGATCTATGTGTGTTATATCTATGTAGGGTACATCTATAGATATATGTGTGTTATATACAGTACATCTATAGATCTATGTGTGTTAGTATATACAGTACATCTATAGATCTATGTGTGTTATATACAGTACATCTATAGATCTATGTGTGTTATATACAGTACATCTATAGATATATGTGTGTTATATACAGTACATCTATAGATATATGTGTGTTATATACAATACATCTATAGATATATGTGTGTTATATCTATGTAGGGTACATCTATAGATCTATGTGTGTTATATACAGTACATCTATAGATATATGTGTGTTAGTATATACAGTACATCTATAGATATATGTGTGTTATATCTATGTAGGATACATCTATAGATCTATGTGTGTTATATACAGTACATCTATAGATATATGTGTGTTATATACAGTACATCTATAGATCTATGTGTGTTATATCTATGTAGTGTACAGATCTAGATGTATTGTACGTAGATCCGTAATGTGGCCAGTGGGATGTGTCTGGAGAGTAAACACCTCTCCTCGGGGAGTCCCATTCGTCTGGAGAGCTGTCTGAAGGGGAGGGGCGACATCAGCTGGGGACACGGACAGGTGAGGTCACTTCCTGTCAGCCCCACTTCCTGCTAGGTGCACTTCCTCTACAGCAGCTACATGTGATGGCCCTGAGAGGACCATGATATATAACTAGCACTGCTACATGTGATATATAACTAGCACTGCTACATGTGATATATAACTAGCACTGCTACATGTGATATAGTATAACTAGCACTGCTACATGTGATATATAACTAGCACAGCTACATGTGATATATAACTAGCACTGCTACATGTGATATATAACTAGCACTGCTACATGTGATATATAACTAGCACTGCTACATGTGATATATAACTAGGGTTAGATTGTGGTTACCCTAACCCTACAGTCACACACGGTCTGCTCAGAAAGAGACCAATCAGACTGAGCTACAAGCATTACCAAAGGAGAATAATAATAATATCCAGTACAAATACATTAATAATACACTAATAATAACGGTGTGTGTGTTAATGTGTGTGTGTGTTAATGTCTGTGTGTTAATGTGTGTTAATGTGTTAATGTTTGTGTGTTAATATGTGTTAATGTATGTGTGTGTGTTAATGTGTGTGTGTTAATGTGTGTTAATGTGTGTGTGTTTGTTAATGTGTGTTAATGTCTGTGTGTATAATGTGTGTGTGTGTGTGTGTGTGTGTGTGTGTGCGTTAATGTCTGTGTGTGTTAATGTGTGTTAATGTTTGTGTGTGATAATGTGTGTTAATGTGTGTGTGCGTTAATGTGTGTGTGTGTTAATGTGTGTTAATGTGTGTGTGCGGTAATGTGTGTTAATGTGTGTGTGCGTTAATGTGTGTTAATGTGTGTGTGCGTTAATGTGTGTTAATGTGTGTGTTTGTTAATGTGTGTTAATGTGTGTGTGCGTTAATGTGTGTTAATGTGTGTGTGCGTTAATGTGTGTTAATGTGTGTGTGCGTTAATGTGTGTTAATGTTTGTGTGTGTTAATGTGTGTTAATGTCTGTGTGCGGTAATGTGTGTTAATGTTTGTGTGTGTTAATGTGTGTTAATGTCTGTGTGTGTTAATGTGTGTTAATGTGTGTGTGCGTTAATGTGTGTTAATGTGTGTGTGCGTTAATGTGTGTTAATGTGTGTGTGCGTTAATGTGTGTTAATGTTTGTGTGTGTTAATGTGTGTTAATGTGTGTGTGCGGTAATGTGTGTTAATGTGTGTGTGTGTGTGTGTGTGTGTGTGTGTGTGTGTGTGTGTGTGTGTGTGTGTGTGTGTGTGTGTGTGTGTGTGTGTGTGTGTGTGTGTGTGTGTGTGTGTGTGTGTGTGTGTGTGTTAATGTGTGCAGGTGTTTACTCTGGGCTGGAGGGAGGACATCCGTGTGGGCGACCCGGTCCACAGTAAGAAGGTTTGCTTCGACGCCGTCTCTCACAGCAGCCCCGTCACGCTGTACAACTGCCACGGCATGAGGGGGAACCAGCTGTGGCGCTACCGCAAGGTACCACCGCTAGCCGTACCCCACAGCATAATGTTTATAGGCGCTACCGCAAGGTACCACCGCTAGCCGTACCCCACAGCATAATGTTTATAGGCGCTACCGCAAGGTACCACCGCTAGCCGTACCCCACAGCATAATGTTTATAGGCGCTACCGCAAGGTACCACCGCTAGCCGTACCCCACAGGCATAATGTTTATAGGCGCTACCGCAAGGTACCACCGCTAGCCGTACCCCACAGCATAATGTTTATAGGCGCTACCGCAAGGTACCACCGCTAGCCGTACCCCACAGCATAATGTTTATAGGCGCTACCGCAAGGTACCACCGCTAGCCGTACCCCACAACATACACGTTAATATTATAGTCAGTATCGATGTGTAGATGTATATACTGTATGTATACATGTATAGCAGTATGTATATGAACGTGTAGATATGTATATACTGTATGTATACATGTATAGCAGTATGTAGAGATGTATATACTGTATGTATACATGTATAGCAGTATGTAGAGATGTATTGTATGTATACATGTATAGCAGTATGTATCTGAACGTGTAGATATGTATATACTGTATGTATACATGTATAGCAGTATGTATCTGAATGTGTAGATATGTATGTACTGTATGTATACATGTATAGCAGTATGTATATGAACGTGTAGAGATGTATATACTGTATGTATAGCAGTAATTATCTGAACGTGTAGAGATGTATATACTGTATGTATACATGTATAGCAGTATGTTTATGAACGTGTAGAGATGTATATACTGTATGTATACATGTATAGCAGTATGTAGAGATGTATATACTGTATGTATACATGTATAGCAGTATGTTTATGAACGTGTAGAGATGTATATACTGTATGTATACATGTATAGCAGTATGTAGAGATGTATATACTGTATGTATACATGTATAGCAGTATGTTTATGAACGTGTAGAGATGTATATACTGTATGTATAGCAGTAATTATCTGAACGTGTAGATGTATGGATGCAGGGTTGGATGAGAGCATGCAGAGCTGTAAGGGGTAACCGTGGCTGCTGTGTGGTTTCCATGGTTTCAGGACAGGAGTCTGTACCACCCGGTCAGCAACAGCTGTGTGGACAGCAGCCCGTCAGATCATCGAGTGTTCATGAACACCTGCAGCCACTCCTCCCTCACCCAGCGCTGGCTGTTTGAGAAGACCAACAGCACCGTGCTGGACCACTTCAGCTCCAGGCCTGACTAGGACCCGGACTGGCCTACCGATTATAGTCTACAAACTCCTCAAGGATCACGCATTACAATACACACCCTACAGATTATAGTCTACAAACTCCTCAAGGATCACGCATTACAATACACACCCTACAGATTATAGTCTACAAACTCCTCAAGGATCACGCATTACAATACACACCCTACAGATTATAGTCTACAAACTCCTCAAGGATCACGCATTACAATACACACCCTACAGATTATAGTCTACAAACTCCTCAAGGATCACGCATTATAATACACACCCTACAGATCACATTATAATATACACCCTACAGATCACACATTATAATATACACCCTACAGATCACACATTATAATATACACCCTACAGATCACATTATAATATACACCCTACAGATCACACATTATAATATACACCCTACAGATCACACATTACAATACACACCCTACAGATCACACTATAATATACACCCTACAGATCACACTATAATATACACCCTACAGATCACACTATAATATACACCCTACAGATCACACTATAATACACACCCTACAGATCACACTATAATATACACCCTACAGATCACACATTACAATACACCTGGGTTACAGATTAGAATCTAAAATGTCTGGATTTTTTAGGGCTTCATGAGGGTGGGATGAATTGGTGTTGATGTAAATAATGAGGACATGTTGAAATGATGTGATTATGACATGTTTAGGTAAAACGAGGTGATTGCATCACGTTGAAATGATCATGACATCATGTTCAATCGATTATCACATCATGTTGAAGTGCTTACGTCACTTTAAATAATGATGACATCATGTTAATATGAGGTAGTTTTTAAAGCAGAAAGGGCTTGTGACCACAAGCTAAACCAGTGCCTTGATCTCGACCTGAGCTCCAGCTGGCTTTTCTTTGGGAAATCAGAATATTTGCTATGAAACAATGTCTTTGAAACACAATTCCATACGTCGATTAGTTTAGAGTCTAACGTTCTCCTACCTTTCAAAGATAAGTTCTGCCCTTTTTAAAACTAGTCTGTTCACGTCTAACATCTGTATTACATGTCTAACATGTGTATTACATGTGTAACATCTGTATTACATGTGTAACATGTGTATTACATGTCTAACATGTGTACTACATGTCTAACATCTGTACTACATGTCTAACATCTGTACTACATGTCTAACATGTGTACTACATGTCTAACATGTGTAGACGTTTAGTCTTCAGTAGGGTTTTATTTGTCTATCTAATATATTCGTGTTATGTCTCTAAAGTTCCTGTTATTTGCTTTAAAGCTGCTGTAGGTACGATTTGAGCGCTGTAGAGAGAGAGAGAGCAGAAGAGAGACAGATTTTGAAACTAAACAACCCAAAATCCTCCCCTCCCTCCCTACGTTTCTCCTCCATTAAGAAGTGCTGCATTTCAGACACCTGTGATTGACAGGCCAGATGGATTCCCTGAACCAATCAGGGAAGAGATGCCCTGATTGGTCAGAAATGAGCTGGGAGCGGTGTAAAATGTCCTGTTTCTCCTATGACACTTTGGTTGTAGGAGGATGACCATACCAGTTTGGGCCAATCAGGTGGTGCTTGAGCTGTGATTGGGCAGATTTTCCGAGTGGAAGGGGGGATGGGCGGCTCGTTGGACCAATGGAAGCGAGGCAGCTCAACCGTTAAGAGCATCTAACCGGGTCAGACTAACTCAGAACAGATCCTCTCACAGCCCATTTCACCCACTAACAGCTGACCGATGGCTCTCCACTGATGGCTGTTATGTCTTCCTAAGGCACCTTTAGGGTTCATGTTAGGTCTTTACGGTTCATTTGATGTATATTCATGTTATGTTTTTAACGTTGTTGTCCACTGGAATCCTAATCATCTCCATGTTTACGGCCGGAAGGTCTTTGCACTGTCGCTCGTCTTCGGTGATGCCGGATCAGTGGTCCCAAAAGGTTCTGCAGCGACATCAGTGCACAGAGAGGGTTGTGTTGGGTCAATCATATGCTGTCATGGCGGAGGCTTGTCTTTGGCTTTGCTGGTATGGAAGCTACACTAGTGTCTACGCTTGTTTGAAAGCTACGATAGCTTCTACATGGAAGCTATGTTTGCATCTGAAGCGCTTGTGTTGTCTGTTCATTGAAAGGGTTAATATGGGGCCAACGTTGTCTTCCTAGAATAATTAAATGAGGTTTTTCATGCAGCGATGCTTGCAGCTTTTAGCATGGTCGTTTACAGATGCTACCAGGCTAGCTGATGTCAGTGAGGTAGTGGAGCAGAGGCTAGTGGTTATCAGTGTAGTAGTTAGCAGAGGCTAGTGGTTATCAGTGGGGTAGTGAGCAAAGGCCACCAGGCTAGCTGATATCAGTGAGGTAGTAAGCAGAGGCTAGCTGATATCAGTGGGGTAGTGGAGCAGAGGCTAGCTGATATCAGTGAGGTAGTAAGCAGAGGCTAGCTGATATCAGTGAGGTAGTAAGCAGAGGCTAGCTGATATCAGTGAGGTAGTAAGCAGAGGCTAGCTGATATCAGTGAGGTAGTAAGCAGAGGCTAGCTGATATCAGTGGGGTAGTGGAGCAGAGGCTAGCTGATATCAGTGGGGTAGTAAGCAGAGGCTAGCTGATATCAGTGAGGTAGTAAGCAGAGGCTAGCTGATATCAGTGAGGTAGTAAGCAGAGGCTAGCTGATATCAGTGAGGTAGTAAGCAGAGGCTAGCTGATATCAGTGGGGTAGTGGAGCAGAGGCTAGCTGATATCAGTGGGGTAGTAAGCAGAGGCTAGCTGATATCAGTGAGGTAGTAAGCAGATGCTAGTAACATGATAGCTCTACTGGAGGGGAGTGTTTCCCGGCCTGGAGGGGGGACTCGGGGTTGCTGGTTTGCAGATGTGCCGTGGGAGATGGCTGATTTATAAGCTAAACATGATGAGGATGCAGTTTTGATTAGAAAAATCCTCCACACAAACATACTGCCTAGTGCTTCATAGTCCAGCAACTACTAGCCTGCTAACCACTACTAATCCCTTAGTCAACTACTAAGAGCTGAGTGAACTACGACTAATCTCTAGCGATGTTCACCGGGTCGTCGGGGTGAAGCCCAGATGTTGGGTGAAGCCCAGATGTTGTGTGAAGCCCAGATGTTGTGTGAAGCCCAGATGTTGTGTGAAGCCCAGATGTTGGGTGAAGCCCAGATGTTGGGTGAAGCCCAGATGTTGGGTGAAGCCATGTGTAGAAGCACGACCGCGGAACAAGTTGGGGCGCCAAACTTTTCAAAACTGGGGTCTATATATATAATATATAATATATAATATATATATACACTATAATATATATATATTATATATATTATAGTGTGTGTATATATATATATAGTTAGGGTTAACCACAATATAATATATATATATATATATATATATATATATATATATATATATATATATATATATATATATATATATATATATATATATACATATATATATATATAGTGTAGTGTATTAGACATATTTTTCACGTCATGCTCCTTAACTTTGTGTATTTGAACACTTCATTCCAAGTCATTCGCTGGGAAGCCTATAATATATATATATATATACACTATAATATATATATATATATATATATATATATATATATTATAGTGTAGTATGTACTGGGAAGCCTCCGCGTCCGTCGATTCTTTTTAAATGTTTGGGTTTCAAATCTTTCTTTGAACGTTTTGACACGACTTTGTGGTGAATTATTGTTCCGGATGAACATTGTGAAGACGATGCAAGAAATTATTTCTAATGTTCACAACCAGCGGTCAGAGAAGTGTACATTTTGTATCTGATTAAATAGATGTATTTTTTTCTACTGAACATGCAATTGTAAAGGTGTATTTAGTTATGGGACATGCTGATGAACTACTCTGAGATGATCATTTTGCCTAATGTGTAAATAAAAAGGTTTCTATATTTGGAAGAAGGTCTTGTGGTCGTTACTTCTTATGAGTCCTTACAGCTGGGTGGAGGTGGAGGTGGGTGAACTGGGCTGGGTGGAGGTGGAGGTGGAGGTGGAGGTGGGTGTACTGGGCTGGGTGGAGGTGGAGGTGGAGGTGGGTGTACTGGGCTGGGTGGAGGTGGAGGTGGGTGTACTGGGCTGGGTGGAGGTGGAGGTGGGTGAACTGGGCTGGGTGGAGGTGGAGGTGGAGGTGGGTGTACTGGGCTGGGTGGAGGTGGAGGTGGGTGTACTGGGCTGGGTGGAGGTGGAGGTGGGTGTACTGGGCTGGGTGGAGGTGGGTGAACTGGGCTGGGTGGAGGTGGAGGTGGGTGAACTGGGCTGGGTGGAGGTGGAGGTGGGTGTACTGGGCTGGGTGGAGGTGGAGGTGGGTGTACTGGGCTGGGTGGAGGTGGGTGAACTGGGCTGGGTGGAGGTGGAGGTGGGTGAACTGGGCTGGGTGGAGGTGGGTGAACTGGGCTGGGTGGAGGTGGGTGTACTGGGCTGGGTGGAGGTGGAGGTGGGTGTACTGGGCTGGGTGGAGGTGGAGGTGGAGGTGGGTGTACTGGGCTGGGTGGAGGTGGAGGTGGGTGTACTGGGCTGGGTGGAGGTGGGTGTACTGGGCTGGGTGGAGGTGGGTGTACTGGGCTGGGTGGAGGTGGAGGTGGGTGTACTGGGCTGGGTGGAGGTGGGTGTACTGGGCTGGGTGGAGGTGGAGGTGGGTGAACTGGGCTGGGTGGAGGTGGAGGTGGGTGTACTGGGCTGGGTGGAGGTGGGTGAACTGGGCTGGGTGGAGGTGGAGGTGGGTGTACTGGGCTGGGTGGAGGTGGGTGAACTGGGCTGGGTGGAGGTGGAGGTGGGTGTACTGGGCTGGGTGGAGGTGGGTGAACTGGGCTGGGTGTATATGTAAGTGTGGTGGGATATGCTGCTGGGTGGAGGACTTTAGTTATCTGCCCCCCCCCCCCCCCCCCCCCCCCTCGCTCCATCCTGACTACAGACCGCTCAGCAAGAGAGTCTTCTTTTATTATAATATAGATATTATTATATTACATTGATTATATTATGTACATTGTATTATAATATATACATTATATAATCTATTATATTATACACTTTATATTATATAATATAATAGAGAATGATGGAGGAGACAGGATAGGGAGAGAGACAGAGAGAGGGAGAAATCACAGCTGCATTCTGATTATTGCTCATATGAATGTTGAATCAGTGTGTGTGTGTGTGTGTGTGTGTGTGTGTGTGTGTGTGTGTGTGTGTGTGTGTGTGTGTGTGTGTGTGTGTGTGAGATTATACATCCCTTTAGTTTATGTTGTAAAATGTATCCTCCCCTCCCCTCTCTATGAGTCTACCTTTCTCTATAGCTATGAGTCTGTACCTCTCTATAGCTATGAGTCTGTACCTTTCTCTATGAGTCTGTACCTTTCTCTATAGCTATGAGTCTGTTCCTTTCTCTATAGCTATGAGTATGTACCTTTCTCTAGAGGTATGAGTCTGTACCTTTCTCTATAGCTATGAGTCTGTACCTTTCTCTATCGCTGGTATCGCTATTGATATTAACTGATTTTACACAACATACCATCACATTGTCAAGGTCCTGGATAACAATTCATGGATGGCAGCTAGTATGCGCTATAACGCCCACCACACACTGGCTATCACAATAGAGATGGTATATGATGTCCAAGACCTAGAGGATGTTATATAACGTAACATGGCATTAATCCATTGGATGGTGGACTCCGCAAATTCATCTGTGGAACTTTGTCTCCACCCAGTGGCCGATGGTGGAATAACATGTTGGCGTTATAACAACAAGCATAAACAAGGGTTTCTCTAACGGAGTCGAATTGCTCCCTAATCATTTTAATTATTCTTTATAGACTGTGTTGAAATTTGTGTATGGAAAACTGATTTCTTTAAGTTTTTTATTTGTCCTCAAGCGTCCTTGCAATGGGGTTGGTTGCGCAAACTTCTTGCCAGATAGCGCTCCATGACACATTAGTCAGTTCTATCTTATAAGTGCTATCTTATATCACTTACATCAACATACGGTTGACTGTTTCTGCCGTTTCGATCTCTTGGATCGGATGTACACAAACATTCCTAACGAGGAACTTGGAAACAAACAGCAACGTGAACGAGGAAGTACGGATTTTGACTGACGTGATGTTTGACCAATTGACGAGCAATAGTTACCCCTTCAGTCCCGCCTCCTACAGAACTGACCAGTGAGGTTTAAGTGATGTCACTTCCGCTGTATAAAACCATTCCATTGTACGTGAAGCAGTTCGGCGGTGCTTGATGACTTTGTTGAAGCCTGCTGTTAATTGAACTGTATTTCATCTTTATTTAATTTGCTATCGAATAGGTCAACGGGCCGTCGTCCTGGTGACAGTGTGCGGCTTCTCTGTGGATGTTAGACCGAGGAAACCTTTAGAGAACCACAAGCCATCAGGAATCCGTCGCTGCGGTCCTCTGGTTTCATTTCTTTGCGTTTTTACTTCATTTCGAGGATAACTTTTAGTTTTGCGGACACATCATCGACACCGTCAGTTTGAAGTTTTAATGGAGATTTAAAAAGAGCCGGAGTAGTTCTGAATGTGTCGGGAGTTTCCATATTTCTTAAGCTACCATTATTAGCTTAGCCTCGGAGCTCGTCTTCCTCCAGGGCCGCGGGAGCAGAACAGCCCCTCAGAGGAGGCGCTATGAACGGGTTCAGCACGGAGGAGGACAGCCACGACGGGCCCCCGGCCCCGCCGGGCTGCGGACAGAGCTGCTGCCTGCTGGAAGACGGACTGCGCTGTGGGAGGTCGGCTGGCAACGCGTCGTTCAGCAAGAGGATCCAGAAGAGCATCTCCCAGAAGAAACTCAAGCTGGACATCGACAAGAGTGTGAGTGTTGTTATGGTAACTGTTGGGACTGCTCTGGGGGGGGGGGACAGGGCTGTGTGATGAGCAATCTAGTGTTACTGTGTGTGTGTGTGTATGTGTGTGTGTGTGTGTGTGTGTGTGTGTGACTCAGTGTGTCTGGCCCTCTTTGTGCATGTGTGTTTATCTGTGTGCATGTGTGTGTCTATGTCTACGTGTGTGCATGTATGTGTCTATGTCGCAATGTGTTCATGTGTTTGCCTGTGTCTAAGTGTGTGCATTTGTGTGTTTTATGTCGGTTTGTGTGTTTGTTAAATGTATGTGTTAATGCGTCACCTCTGCATATGTGACTTTCATAACTCTTTGTGTTTATATGTGTCTAATGTCTGTGTGTGTGTCTAATGTCTGTGTGTGTGTCTAATGTCTGTGTGTCTCTAATGTCTGTGTGTCTTTAATGTGTGTGTCTAATGTGTCTGTGTGTGTCTAATGTGTGTGTGTGTGTGTCTCTAATGTGTGTGTGTGTCTCTAATGTCTGCGTGTGTCTAATGTCTGTGTGTGTGTGTGTGTCTAATGTCTATGTGTGTGTGTCTAATGTCTCTGTGTGTGTGTGTCTAATGTCTGTGTGTGTGTGTTGTGTGTGTCTCTAATGTCTGTGTGTGTCTCTAATGTCTGTGTGTGTGTGTGTCTCTAATGTCTGTGTGTGTCTCTAGTGTGTGTGTGTGTGTGTGTCTAATGTCTCTGTGTGTCTCTAATGTGTGTGTGTGTGTGTGTGTGTGTGTGTGTGTGTGTGTGTGTGTGTGTGTGTGTCTCTAATGTCTCTGTGTGTCTCTAATGTGTGTGTGTGTGTGTGTGTGTGTGTGTGTGTCTCTAATGTCTCTGTGTGTCTCTAATGTGTGTGTGTGTGTGTGTGTGTGTGTGTGTAGGTCCGTCACCTCTACATTTGTGACTTCCATAAGAACTTCATCCAGAGCGTCCGAAACAAGAGGAAGAGGAAGACGAGCGACGATGGAGGAGAGTCACCTGACCACGACGTAGAGGTCCCAGAGGTAACCATGGTTACACCACAGACACTACCAGGGCTCAAGACTAACCATTTTTACTGGTGGCATTAGTGCCACTAACTTTTGAAATTCCTTTATCAGACGTGAAAATGTCAGTGGTCGCCTGCCGTCCGTCTGTGTTCATTCATTTGAACACATTCACTCCCTTTAAATAAGTGTTTTGATTGGATAGGGGGTCTCTTTCTATTTTTACCGCCAGCGCCAGACATCTCTTTCCTCACAAACACTTCACGCTCCTCCTCCGAAATCAAAAAGCTCTTCCTACTAATTATAACCGGCTGCTAATTGGGTAATATACTCCAATTAAGAATACTTTTTTCTTTGCTGGCGATCCGTCCTCCAGAATAGTGCATTCCTTCGCCTGCTCCCGAGTTGCTCTGGTGCTGCGGTTCATTGAAACTTTGCACAAAGTACAAACTACTTTTTTAGTTTTCTGATCAAAGCAGTGTGTCTTCAGTGGAACTTAAGTGGGTCGTGTTTCCAAATAGAGCTGCAATACAGCCGCGCTATAACTTCCAACATACCATAATACTATACAACATACCATAATACTATACAACATACCATAATACTATACAACATACCATAATACTTTACAACATACCATAATACTATACTATACAACATACCATCAGCTATATTATACAACATACCATAATACTATACTATACAACATACCATAATACTATACTATACAACATACCATAATACTATACTATACAACATACCATAATACTATACAACATACCATAATACTATACAACATACCATAATACTATACAACATACCATAATACTATACAACATACCATAATACTATACAACATACCATAATACTTTACAACATACCATAATACTATACTATACAACATACCATCAGCTATATTATACAACATACCATAGTACTATACTATACAACATACCATAGTACTATACTATACAACATACCATAATACTATACTATACAACATACCATAATACTATACTATACAACATACCATAATACTATACAACATACCATAATACTATACAACATACCATAATACTATACAACATACCATAATACTATACTATACAACATACCATAATACTATACTATACAACATACCATAATACTATACAACATACCATAATACTATACTATACAACATACCATCAGCTATATTATACAACATACCATAATACTATACAACGTACCATAATACTATACTATACAACATACCATCAGCTATATTATACAACATACCATAATACTATACAACGTACCATAATACTATACAACATACCATAATACTATACAACATACCATAATACTATACTATACAACATACCATAATACTATACTATACAACATACCATCAGCTATATTATACAACATACCATAATACTATACAACATACCATAATACTATACTATACAACATACCATAATACTATACTATACAACATACCATCAGCTATATTATACAACATACCATAATACTATACAACATACCATAATACTATACAACATACCATAATACTATACTATACAACATACCATAATACTATACTATACAACATACCATAATACTATACTATACAACATACCATAATACTATACTATACAACATACCATAATACTATACAACATACCATAATACTATACTATACAACATACCATAATACTATACAACATACCATAATACTATACTATACAACATACCATCAGCTATATTATACAACATACCATAATACTATACAACATACCATAATACTATACAACATACCATAATACTATACAACGTACCATAATACTCTACAACGTACCATAATACTATACAACATACCATAATACTATACAACATACCATAATACTATACAACATACCATAATACTATACTATACAACATACCATCAGCTATATTATACAACATACCATAATACTATACTATACAACATACCATAATACTATACTATACAACATACCATAATACTATATTATACAACATACCATAATACTATACTATACAACATACCATAATACTATATTATACAACATACCATAATACTATACAACATACCATAATACTATATTATACAACATACCATAATACTATACAACATACCATAATACTATACTATACAACATACCATCAGCTATATTATACAACATACCATAATACTATACAACGTACCATAATACTATACAACATACCATAATACTATACAACATACCATAATACTATACTATACAACATACCATAATACTATACAACATACCATAATACTATATTATACAATATATGTGTGTGTGTGTGTGTGTGTGTGTGTGTGTGTGTGTGTGTGTGTGTGTGTGTGTGTGTGTGTGTGTGTGTGTGTGTGTGTGTGTGTGTGTGTGTGTGTGTGTGTGTGTGTGTGTGTGTGTGTGCGTGCAGGTGGATCTGTTCCAGCTTCAGGTGAACACACTGCGCCGCTATAAGAGACACTATAAGCTCCAGACCCGACCAGGCCTCAACAAGGCCCAGCTAGCAGAGGTAACCTGTCTGTCTGTTCACCTGTCTGTCTACCTAGCTCTCTGTCTGTCTGTCTACCTAGCTCTGTGTCTGTCTGTTCACCTGTCTGTCTACCTAGCTCCCTGTCTGTCTGTTCACCTGTCTGTCTACCTAGCTCTGTGTCTGTCTGTTCACCTGTCTGTCTACCTAGCTCTGTGTCTGTCTGTTCACCTGTCTGTCTACCTAGCTCTGTGTCTGTCTGTTCACCTGTCTGTCTACCTAGCTCTGTGTCTGTCTACCTAGCTCTGTGTCTGTCTACCTAGCTCTGTGTCTGTCTGTTCACCTGTCTGTCTACCTAGCTCTGTGTCTGTCTACCTAGCTCTGTGTCTGTCTGTTCACCTGTCTGTCTACCTAGCTCTGTGTCTGTCTACCTAGCTCAGTTTCTGTCTGTCTACCTAGCTCTGTGTCTGTCTACCTAGCTCTGTGCTAACTAGCTCTGTGCTAACTAGCCGTGCTAACCCTCTGCTAACTGTGGTGTGTTCCAGACGGTGAGCCGCCACTTCCGGAACATCCCGGTGAACGAGAAGGAGACGCTCACCTACTTCATCTACATGGTGAAGAGCAGCAAGACCCGCATGGAGCCCAAGACCGACGGGGCCAAGCAGCTCGACTAGCCCCTCCCGTCGCCACGGCAACCCCTCGCCCAACCAAACCCGCCGCCGCAGCCGCTGGCCTGCTGTCATTGGTCGGTTCTGAGGGTTCTGGTGCTGCTGTTCCCGGGCAGAACATGGAAACCGTCCTCCTCCTAACGGCCCTCTGACAACATGGACCCCCTGTGGGCTAAATGTAGCCCTGGTGTGCTGAGACAGAACCACAATCATGTCCACTCTGCTCAACACTGGTCTCTCACACTGTCTCACACCCCTCGCTCTCTCTCGCTCTCTCTCGCTCTCATTAGCCACTGTCTCATTATCTACTGTCTCATTATCTACTGTCTCATTATCTCTCATTATCTACTGTCTCATTATCTCTCTCTCTCATTATCTACTGTCTCATTATCTCTCATTATCTCTCTCTCATTATCTACTGTCTCATTATCTCTCTCTCTCATTATCTACTGTCTCATTATCTCTCATTATCTCTCTCTCATTATCTACTGTCTCATTATCTCTCATTATCTACTGTCTCATTATCTCTCTCTCTCTCTCATTATCTACTGTCTCATTATCTCTCTCTCATTATCTACTGTCTCATTATCTCTCTCATTATCTACTCTCTCTTATCTCTTATCTACTCTCTCCCTCTCATTACCTCTCCCTCTGTGGCTGATGGTTTTCCTGGTTTACTAGACTTGTAGACTTTGTGTATGAATTGTATTTGTATCCTAACCCTTATTTTGTGTGTAGAATTTAATTAGCCGTGCTAGTCCCGTTAGCCGCTTGTATCCTGTGTAGCGCAGACGGATACATATATATGGATATGTATACGTATGTATGTATTTATATACATATATATGAAACGATGTGTATATGTTCGTCTAGCTGCCTATTAATGATAATAATAAACATATTGTACAGACTAAACTGGTCTCATCTGCTAAAAAACTGTTTTGATTTCTCCACTTCAGTCTTTCCTCGGGCGCCATCGTATTTTTAAATTCTGCAGACTGGCAATCCTTGTTCGTCATCAACTGAATATCCCTCTCCCGAGCGCTGATTGGTCCAATCCTGTCATCCCTCTCCCGAGCGCTGATTGGTCCAATCCTATCATCCCTCTCCCGAGCGCTGATTGGTCCAATCCTGTCATCCCTCTCCCGAGCGCTGATTGGTCCAATCCTGTCATCCCTCTCCCGAGTGCTGATTGGTCCAATCCTGTCATCCCTCTCCCGAGCACTGATTGGTCCTAACCTATCATCCCTCTCCCGAGCACTGATTGGTCCTAACCTATCATCCCTCCCCAGAGCACTGATTGGTCCTAACCTATCATCCCTCCCCAGAGCACTGATTGGTGTTAATAATTTAATATTTTTGGGAGAGGCTGTTCTCCAGGCCAGACTGGGAACCAGACGAATCTGTGGGCTCATGTTTGGTTTTCTCTGGTATGCGTCTGCCCCCCCTCCCGTCCAGACAGATCTCCAGCAGACCTGGCCCGGGCCAATCACAAGCCTTTATCTCATATGGGGCGGGTCTAACACGGTGACTGTACAGAGGAGCGTCCTATGGGAGCGCCATTGAGACATTTTCATGCAGGACCAAGATGGCTGCCGCTGACGTTCGGCTGCTCTGATTGGTTGTAACCGTATGCATCATGGAATATAGTGAGGAATAAGTGCATCAGCTGTACTTCTCTCCCGGTGCATCATGGGTATTAAGTATGAGGATGTTTCAGCTTCAGTTGGTCCACTTGAGCCCTAAGTAGGACACTATATAGGGCACTAGATAGTGTCCTTAGAGTGTACACATCTGCATTCACTACAAGGGCACACCATTAGTGTCTGAATTCCTACTTTCCTTTATTTCCTGAGTAGTTTACCACCTAATGTTAAAGATAAAGGGAATAGGAAATGACGGGGCCCATTTCGAACAACACTACAAAACGGTGAGACCCTAAGTAGTTCACTCTATAGACGTGCACTGTAGTGTTAAGGATGTATCTATGGAGGTGTAGGCTCCCTGGCCATGTGCGCTATGACACCAAGACGTGACGCGTGTACATGACGTCAGCCGCTGGAAGCAGACCGGCGTGCTGCTCAAAACACCAAGGAGAGGAGATTATGCCCCTGCAATATAAGAGATCATAGTGGGCAGGGTTTATATTTGTATAACCCAGAGACTGCCGCATGCATGATGCCTTTACGACCGTCTCTAGGCGATGACGCGTCAGAGCGGAAGTCGCACCGTGTGTTTGGGTTGATTGTGTTTGTGTATACAAAGCAAAGCAGCATGGCTCTCGCTGTAACACAATCCCTGCGGCATTCACTTTGTTCACATGCACCCGCTTGAGCACCGAGGTCGCTGGTCTGCTGGTCAATACCATGTTCCTGCACTAGAGGGGGCTGCAGTCCATTTCTAGGACCGTTTATTTTATAGATTGAAACACAACTTTCTGTCAAGTATTTTTTTTTTAAGTAGGCTACTAATAGTTTAAAGGTTTATTCTACTCAAATACTACTGAACCTGCAGCCTCCTCTCATACTGCTGTTGATTCTGTCTCATAAATTGGCCCCGTGCGTGACGTCACATCCCGTTCCCTATTGCAGCGTTAAATGCTTTTTTGTATATGTTTGTGCACTTCTTCATTCATCAAGAACCGGATAAGAAGATCATCCCGACAACTGTGAGTAGAAAATCACACATTTTCGAAGTATATCAAAAACACCGCTAAACACTGCAGTCTTTACGCTGGTGGTGCAGTAGCACACCGCGGCCCCAGGATGTCGCCGTAACCCCGATAGAGCCACGGAGGTCTAAGGGCAAAAATATGCTTGAAATTTAGTTTAGAAGCATGTCTGTTAATGTTTATTTGGGAGGGGGGGGGGGGGGGGGGGTTCTCTTTAAATCAAAGGCTCTGCTCTGTTTCATTCGGCACGAATGAACTAATTGGATAGCCTACTTGTCTACCTACGGCTACCTGCGTGGGCAGACCTGTTGCTAAAGCGTGTGAGCTAGTCACGTGTTGTGGGGGCGTGGCTTTACTGTGAGCATCTCGTTGACTGGGCCTGGGTCTGCTGCCTACCCCCGCTTTAATGCTTTAAAGGGAAAGAAACACTCATGAACATTCTGAACTCCTCAATGTTGGGCACATTTGAACAAAGAGACACTTCCAGAAGCTCGGCACTGGCGTTCAGAAGGTTAAAGGGACTCCTGAGAAAATAGATTTTAGATTTCCCTACCGAGGCCATAATCAACAAAATATGTCATATTATATTATCAGAAGATCACTTATAACTTACAGCTTATAACTTATAACACTTACAACGTCTTGCTGAGACGTTGTATTCAGAAAGTAGGCAAAGTGTCGGTTGTTTCCTCAGATGTTTTATATATATATATATATATATATATATATATATATATATATATATATAGACTAGTAGCAGTGTATGCTTAGTAAAAATGCTCTTATTGTTCAAAATAAGAAGATATTTCAGCTTTAGTTTTAAGCCCTGAAAGGTGAATGTGATGGTGTAATTCTATTAGGGCTATTTTATACTCGGAGGATCTTTGAAGTAATTGAATAGGGTTCATAATTCACTGTTGTAGTTATTTTCAGTAACGTTTTAAACATGTTTTATTAGAATTTAAAGTCTTTAAATAATCCCGGACTGTGTTGACGCAGATCCAAAGCATTTGGCTGGAAGAGAACTCATTTTACAGTTCAATGAACACGTGTACGATCCTCAATTAAATCTTTATTATAATTTATTATAACGATAACAATCCTTTATTATAACCATACAGCATGTATAATGAATACGTTGTTCTATTAGTCCAAACTCTTGAAGTCTAAATGTTCTAATTGATTAAATCTTCTTAAACGGACGGACGATATTTCTGAGGTAGATCGAACATCAAACAGCAACAAGATGGACAGTCCCTGGTATCACCAGGTCCCTGGTATCCCCAGGTCCCTGGTATCCCCAGGTCTCAGTGTCTTTCCGGTCCAGGATCAGTGTCCTGGATCCTCCTCCTCCCTCGTAACACACAGTGTGAACTCCGGGTCGAGCCTCACGGGTTGAGCTCCAGGGCCCAGACCTGCTGCGGCCAGCCCGTCCGGCCTTTCAGCCTCTTCTCCCCGGCCGCGGAGTCCTGCAGCCCGTCGCTCTGGAACCACACAGCGATTATAGATTCAATATACCCAATCATATATTATAATATTATAATAATATATTATACTATAGCATATCATAATAATATATTAGATTATCTGATATCATATATTATTATGATATATTATATCCACAATCCTGGAGATAGATGATAGATTATATCATATCAAATATTGTACCATGTTATAATTATATTAGGCCTATAGATAATCCTGCTCGTCGTTCTGAACCAATAGAGATGGATTATAAATTATATAATATGATATAATATATTATATAAGCCTGTTTTGTGTTATGATATGATATTATGTAATAGTATGTATGCATATATATAATATATATAATATAACATCATATAATAACATTATTACTAAATAGAGAACCTCCGCTCTGAAACACCAACGGTTTGGATTATGATATATGATATATTATATTAAACAATATAATTTCATAGTATGCATATAATATTATATAAATAGACCTAACATATTATTATATTGCATTTACTCACAGACACCCGATATGTATTTTTGTGTTCTACATATGTCTGGCTGTACTACAGGGCCTATTCAGTATTATAGATAGCCTGCCTATACTTTAATATCTATACTCCAGGCCCTGTTACAGGCTACACACACGTTCACGCATCACCGATATATGAAATAAATCTATAAATCCCGATCTACATCCCGATATTTCTACTCACAAACATCTATTCTGTTGCATTGTTAAGAGTCACTCTTTATTCTTCATTCATTATTACTTATTATTTTTTGCTGTTATCTTTGTCTTTTATATTGTATTTTATAAATATGTTACAACTGAATGAAATCGAATTTAATCGAAAGTGTTCGAAAAATCGAAATATGTTTGGACATAAACAAATGCTTTTCTTTTCAAATGATATAAAATAAGCACCAAGCACGATGAAGAAAACAACTGAAATGAGTCGCGGTCAGTTTAGTTTGAATTAGTCTGGAAGAGTTGTACTTCATTATGTATTTAACCAGAACTGATACAGCCTTATTAAATAGGCCTATATATTAATTATGTATTTAACCAGAACTGATACAGCCTTATTAAATAGGCCTATATATTAATGATGTATTTAACCAGAACTGATACAGCCTTATTAAACAGGCCTATATATTAATTATGTATTTAACCAGAACTGGTACAGCCTTATTGAATAGGCCTATATATTAATTATATATAGAATTCTATAATGTCTATCCCACTATATTTATATTAAACACCATAACCATTTAAACTGCTAATTTCGTATATTATATATATTCATATACTCATATAAATATGAGGAAAGGAAGACATTTAACCATGAAGCTCATCAATGTTAAACTATGACAGTTGGCCTATTCAAATATTACAATACTATTATAACAACACTTCAGGTTTTAAATAAAAGTGGTTGTATCAGACCGACTCGTTGAATTACCAACATAATAAAAGCATGAAGCTACTGGAGGTCGGGGCTGTCCGATAGGGTTCGGGTTTCTACTGGAGCTCGGTGCTGTTCGATAGGGTTCGGGTTTCTACTGGAGCTCGGGGCTGTTCGATAGGGTTCAATATGTGGACCTTTAGTTCTCCTGAACGCATTACCAACAGAACCACAACATCTGGGGACCCACCAGTTCCCGCTTGCGTTTCGTTTCTCTGTTGTCGAACTTCTTGATGTCCGCCTTGAAGCCGTCCGCGTGGCCGCAGTCCGCGGCCAGGACGTCCATCAGGTAGGAGATGTAGCTGGTCGCCAGCCGCAGCGTCTTGATCTTGGACAGCTTGGTGTCCGCTGGCACGTTGGGGATCCGCTCCCGGAGCTCCGCGAAGGCCGTGTTGATGCTCTCCGTCCTCCGCCGCTCCTTCTTGGGCCCCGGGGGTCTGCGCGTGCCGCCGCGGGCCGACAGCCCCTCGAGCGGGGCGTCGTGGCTCCCCGGGGGGCCCCCGTACACGGCCTCGGCAGGGTAGGCCTGTGGCCCCCAGCTGTGGAGGTAGGGCTCCTGGGCACACCTCGGAACGAACGGGAAGGTCTCGTGCATGAGGTGGTGATGCTGGTAGCTGCCGATCACGTTCATCTTGGATCTGATCGATCACTGACCACTGATCACTAACTCTCTGAGAGGTCAGACCGGAAGGCTCATCTGCTTTAGTAAGACGAGCTCACGAGAAACAAATGAGGACATCAAATACAAAAAACTCTGCAGGCACGAGCCGCTTTACCGGAGGACAAACGTCATCTTCCAGCCGAATAACCGGAACGTCAGATAAAAGCAAAAAATACCGTTCGTTTCAGTCAAGCAAAAGTCACCGTTAGATTCACTTTAAAGAAAAATTTAAAGTGAGGAGAAGTCAAAAGTGAAAAAGGAAATACAAACGTGAAATTTTAGATTCCAAACGACGGGGTCGCAGTAGCTCGTCATCCGTGAGAAATGTGAGCTCTCGATTCGAGGCCCATCAGGTTTATATGATGAGGTAATCTGATGGAATCCGGCAGCCAATAGTAGACTAGGCCTCGGGGGAGCCGAGTAGCCAATAGCAGGCGAGTCCTAGCCCATCAACCAATCAGAGTTTCGTGAGGGTTGGGGTCTCCTTGTTATTCAAAATCTGCTTCAGATTACATCTGCTGCTCCTGCAATCATCCTCCGAGACCCTCGCTTTAAGATCTCTTTATTCATATCTCTGCATTTATCTCTTTATTCATATCTCTGTATTTATGTCTTTATTCCTATCTCTGTATTTATCTCTTTATTCCTATCTCTGTATTTATCTCTTTCTTCATATCTCTGTATTTAGATCTCTTTATTCATATCTCTGTATTTAGATCTCTTTCTTCATATCTCTGTATTTTGATCTCTTTATTCATATCTCTGTATTTAGATCTCTTTATTCATATCTCTGTATTTAGATCTCTGTTTATATCGCTTATTGAAATCTTTTTATAAATTTATTTATATATATTTATAAATCTTTATTTTTACTATCTTCATTTACATCTCTTCATTTTATTGATCTTTATTTATATATCTTTATTCATGTCTTTATGTTAAATATATTTATTTAAATATCTTTATATTAAAATAAATATATGAAATTCAGGAGATACTTTTTATTTATACATTTTAATTATATATCTTTATTTTCAACATATTTATATCTCTATAATTCTTTATTTTTATTTCTATATCTTTATCTTATGTATCTTTATTTATATCAGTCTATTTTAAATATCTTTATGTATAATTCTTTATTTCTATCTATTTATATATTTCTTAATTGATCTGTTCTTTATATCTCTTTAATTTAACCATTTTATTGAACTATCTTTATTTGTCCTTGTCTCTTTCTAAATCTTTCTTGAAACATCTCATTGTCCCTCGGTGGAGCTTAACCATTCATCAATCATTCACACAAGGCCATATATTAAAATATTATAACGAGTTAAAGACATGAATCTTCAAGAAGTTTAAAGTTATGGATGATTTCCCCTTAGTCTTGTTGTATAGATATTTGTTATTGTATTATCTTTATTCTTGGAATGTTATATGCCTATATTGGCCTTTTATTATATAGATATAAATCATGTTATTATTGTATGGCTTTGTATTATTTTATATATATGTATAATATTACCTCTGTCTTCCTCTCTCTATTAATATTTACACATCTGATCTTCATGTGGGATCAGAAGAACATTCTACATGAGCTGAAACATCTAGGGCTTCTCCAACGTGCTCTCAGCTAAACGAGGTTCCTCTTCTCCAAGGGGGAGACACCAGCCACTCAGCTCCGCAGGAGGTAGTCTGCTGGGGTATCTTCTAGAGATAGACCCCTGATGTCCATGTCTCCCCCTCCTCTCCTCTCCTCTCCCCTCCTCTCCTCACCCCTCCCTCTCATTTACCCTCTCCTCTCCTCTCCCCTCCTCTCCTCTCCCCTCACTCTCATTTACCCTCTCCTCTCCTCTCCTCTCCTCTCCTCTCCTCTCCTCTCCTCTCCTCTCCTCTCCTCTCCTCTCCTCTCCTCTCCTCTCCTCTCCTCTCCTCTCCTCTCCTCTCCTCTCCTCTCCTCTCACTCTCATTTACCCTCTCCTCTCCTCTCCTCTCCTCTCCTCTCCTCTCCTCTCCTCTCCTCTCCTCTCCTCTCCTCTCCTCTCCTCTCCTCTCCTCTCCTCTCTTCTCCTCTCCTCTCCTCTCTTCTCCTCTCCTCTCCTCTCCTCTCCTCTCCTCTCATTCTGGACTATCTTCTCCACTTCTCTCTCTTTATCTTCTAGAAGAATTTCCTGAAGCTCTACAAGTAGCGTCGCCTCCAACACAAACACAGCATCTTATCTCGTCTGTTTAAACATTATCCCATTACATTGGTTGACCTTGACACTATTTAGAAACCATTTTCTGCTGCCTCTTCTCCAAACCCAGTCGTAAATCAGCCGATGTGCGCTCCGAGAGAGACATATTCCATAAAAGTCCTCTAGCATGGCCGGTGTTTACGCTGCAGTAGTTTGAACCATATTTCACCGTGTGGACGATAGATGACTGCTCAGTTCTTTGTGTCTGTTATTCAGGAGGAATACACACGCGTCCTCTCAGGCCTGGCCTGTGTCTGCTTTGTAGATGCAGGTCTAAAAAGAAATATTTAATTGTTCCCATAAAGTCAAACACGCAAGCTTAACCTGAAATACTCAACATACATTATTCTGTTCTGCAGTGTATTTTATATTCCTTTCCATATTCCATCTTCTATATTGATTTCTATACTTTATATTCTATTCCATATTCTCTATTCCGTATTTTTTACTAAAAGAACACTTTATTAATCCCCAGAGGATTATTAAATCTGAAATCTGAAAATAGAGATAAGGGAGGAGATAGTTCCAAAATAAAGATAAACAGAACACCAAATAGTAAACTTTTAATTTAACGATGTGGAATGAGTGCAACATGCCCGCTA
>JACYXH010000300.1:1435000-1440000 GCA_026745465.1 Lota lota | reverse complement strand
GGTTAGCAGTGTAAGGCTTGTTCAGTGTGTGTGTAGCTGGTGGTTAGCAGTGTAAGGCTTGTTCAGTGCGTGTGTAGCTGGTGGTTAGCAGTGTAAGGCTTGTTCAGTGTGTGTGTAGCTGGTGGTTAGCAGTGGAAGGCTTGTTCAGTGCGTGTGTAGCTGGTGGTTAGCAGTGTAAGGCTTGTTCAGTGTGTGTGTGTAGCTGGTGGTTAGCAGTGTAAGGCTTGTTCAGTGTGTGTGTAGCTGGTGGTTAGCAGTGTAAGGCTTGTTCAGTGTGTAGCTGGTGGTTAGCAGTGTAAGGCTTGTTCAGTGTGTGTGTGTAGCTGGTGGTTAGCAGTGTAAGGCTTGTTCAGTGCGTGTGTAGCTGGTGGTTAGCAGTGTAAGGCTTGTTCAGTGTGTGTGTAGCTGGTGGTTAGCAGTGGAAGGCTTGTTCAGTGCGTGTGTAGCTGGTGGTTAGCAGTGTAAGGCTTGTTCAGTGTGTGTGTAGCTGGTGGTTAGCAGTGTAAGGCTTGTTCAGTGTGTAGCTGGTGGTTAGCAGTGTAAGGCTTGTTCAGTGTGTGTGTAGCTGGTGGTTAGCAGTGTAAGGCTTGTTCAGTGTGTGTGTAGCTGGTGGTTAGCAGTGTAAGGCTTGTTCAGTGTGTGTGTAGCTGGTGGTTAGCAGTGTAAGGCTTGTTCAGTGTGTGTGTAGCTGGTGGTTAGCAGTGTAAGGCTTGTTCAGTGTGTGTGTAGCTGGTGGTTAGCAGTGTAAGGCTTGTTCAGTGTGTGTGTAGCTGGTGGTTAGCAGTGGAAGGCTTGTTCAGTGTGTAGCTGGTGGTTAGCAGTGTAAGGCTTGTTCAGTGTGTGTGTAGCTGGTGGTTAGCAGTGTAAGGCTTGTTCAGTGTGTAGCTGGTGGTTAGCAGTGTAAGGCTTGTTCAGTGTGTGTGTAGCTGGTGGTTAGCAGTGTAAGGCTTGTTCAGTGTGTGTGTAGCTGGTGGTTAGAAGTGTAAGGCTTGTTCAGTGTGTGTGTAGCTGGTGGTTAGCAGTGGAAGGCTTGTTCAGTGTGTGTGTAGCTGGTGGTTAGCAGTGTAAGGCTTGTTCAGTGCGTGTGTAGCTGGTGGTTAGCAGTGTAAGGCTTGTTCAGTGTGTGTGTGTGTAGCTGGTGGTTAGCAGTGTAAGGCTTGTTCAGTGCGTGTGTAGCTGGTGGTTAGCAGTGTAAGGCTTGTTCAGTGCGTGTGTAGCTGGTGGTTAGCAGTGTAAGGCTTGTTCAGTGTGTGTGTAGCTGGTGGTTAGCAGTGTAAGGCTTGTTCAGTGTGTAGCTGGGGGTTAGCAGTGGAAGGCTTGTTCAGTGCGTGTGTAGCTGGGGGTTAGCAGTGTAAGGCTTGTTCAGTGCGTGTGTAGCTGGTGGTTAGCAGTGTAAGGCTTGTTCAGTGTGTAGCTGGTGGTTAGCAGTGGAAGGCTTGTTCAGTGCGTGTGTAGCTGGTGGTTAGCAGTGTAAGGCTTGTTCAGTGCGTGTGTAGCTGGGGGTTAGCAGTGGAAGGCTTGTTCAGTGCGTGTGTAGCTGGTGGTTAGCAGTCTAAGGCTTGTTCAGTGTGTGTGTAGCTGGTGGTTAGCAGTGTAAGGCTTGTTCAGTGCGTGTGTAGCTGGTGGTTAGCAGTGTAAGGCTTGTTCAGTGTGTGTGTAGCTGGTGGTTAGCAGTGGAAGGCTTGTTCAGTGCGTGTGTAGCTGGTGGTTAGCAGTGGAAGGCTTGTTCAGTGCGTGTGTAGCTGGTGGTTAGCAGTGGAAGGCTTGTTCAGTGTGTGTGTAGCTGGGGGTTAGCAGTGTAAGGCTTGTTCAGTGTGTAGCTGGTGGTTAGCAGTGTAAGGCTTGTTCAGTGCGTGTGTAGCTGGTGGTTAGCAGTGGAAGGCTTGTTCAGTGCGTGTGTAGCTGGTGGTTAGCAGTGTAAGGCTTGTTCAGTGCGTGTGTAGCTGGGGGTTAGCAGTGTAAGGCTTGTTCAGTGTGTGTGTAGCTGGTGGTTAGCAGTGTAAGGCTTGTTCAGTGCGTGTGTTGCTGGGGGTTAGCAGTGGAAGGCTTGTTCAGAGTGTGTGTAGCTGGTGGTTAGCAGTGGAAGGCTTGTTCAGTGTGTAGCTGGTGGTTAGCAGTGGAAGGCTTGTTCAGAGTGTGTGTAGCTGGTGGTTAGCAGTGGAAGGCTTGTTCAGTGTGTAGCTGGTGGTTAGCAGTGTAAGGCTTGTTCAGTGCGTGTGTAGCTGGTGGTTAGCAGTGTAAGGCTTGTTCAGTGCGTGTGTAGCTGGTGGTTAGCAGTGTAAGGCTTGTTCAGTGTGTGTGTAGCTGGTGGTTAGCAGTGTAAGGCTTGTTCAGTGTGTGTGTAGCTGGTGGTTAGCAGTGGAAGGCTTGTTCAGTGCGTGTGTAGCTGGTGGTTAGCAGTGTAAGGCTTGTTCAGTGTGTGTGTAGCTGGTGGTTAGCAGTGTAAGGCTTGTTCAGTGCGTGTGTAGCTGGTGGTTAGCAGTGTAAGGCTTGTTCAGTGTGTGTGTAGCTGGTGGTTAGCAGTGTAAGGCTTGTTCAGTGCGTGTGTAGCTGGGGGTTAGCAGTGGAAGGCTTGTTCAGTGCGTGTGTAGCTGGTGGTTAGCAGTGTAAGGCTTGTTCAGTGTGTAGCTGGGGGTTAGCAGTGGAAGGCTTGTTCAGTGTGTAGCTGGGGGTTAGCAGTGGAAGGCTTGTTCAGTGTGTAGCTGGGGGTTAGCAGTGTAAGGCTTGTTCAGTGCGTGTGTAGCTGGTGGTTAGCAGTGGAAGGCTTGTTCAGTGCGTGTGTAGCTGGTGGTTAGCAGTGTAAGGCTTGTTCAGTGCGTGTGTAGCTGGGGGTTAGCAGTGTAAGGCTTGTTCAGTGCGTGTGTAGCTGGTGGTTAGCAGTGTAAGGCTTGTTCAGTGCGTGTGTAGCTGGGGGTTAGCAGTGTAAGGCTTGTTCAGTGTGTAGCTGGGGGTTAGCAGTGGAAGGCTTGTTCAGTGTGTAGCTGGGGGTTAGCAGTGTAAGGCTTGTTCAGTGTGTGTGTTGCTGGGGGTTAGCAGTGGAAGGCTTGTTCAGTGTGTAGCTGGGGGTTAGCAGTGGAAGGCTTGTTCAGTGTGTAGCTGGGGGTTAGCAGTGTAAGGCTTGTTCAGTGTGTAGCTGGGGGTTAGCAGTGGAAGGTGTGGTTAATGCAGCCCTCAGGTAGGTTTAAACACCAGTGATGGACAGCATTGTTTTACAGCACCATCGGTCTCCGGGCTCTCAGGCCAAAGCCTATTTTTACGGCTTGCTTATGCATTCCTGCACTGAGCGGTTTACATACCGCCGCTGCTGCTCCTAAATCAGCGCAGCTCTCTGCAGCTGGCGGCTACACGGCCTGTCATCAGCCAGCGGCCGCGCGATGAATGAACCCCGAATCCACATAATAACATCCCCTCTCCGCCGCTACGCCTGCTGACATCACCCTCACCGCCAGGCCCCCCCCCGCAGGGACCGCTAGCCCCCCCCCCGCAGGGACCGCTAGCCCCCCCCCCCCCCCCCGCCCCCCCCCCCCCCCCCCCCCCCCCGCAGGGACCGCTAGCCCCCCCGCAGGGACCGCTAGCCCCCCCCCCCCCCCCCCGCAGGGACCGCTAGCCCCCCCCGCAGGGACCGCTAGCCCCCCCCGCAGGGACCGCTAGCCCCCCCCGCAGGGACCGCTAGCCCCCCCCCCCGCAGGGACCGCTAGCCCCCCCCCCCCCCCGCAGGGACCGCTAGCCCCCCCCCCCCGCAGGGACCGCTAGCCCCCCCCCCCCCCCCCCGCAGGGACCGCTAGCCCCCCCCCCCCCCCCTCCGCAGGGACCGCTAGCCCCCCCCCCCCCCCCCGCAGGGACCGCTAGCCCCCCCCCCGCCGCAGGGACCGCTAGCCCCCCCCCCCCCCCCGCAGGGACCGCTAGCCCCCCCCCCCCGCAGGGACCGCTAGCCCCCCCCCCCCCGCAGGGACCGCTAGCCCCCCCCCCCCCCCCCCGCAGGGACCGCTAGCCCCCCCGCAGGGACCGCTAGCCCCCCCCCCCCCCCCCCCCCCCCGCAGGGACCGCTAGCCCCCCCCCCCGCAGGGACCACCAGAGAACCCACAACACTCCCTCTGGGTTCGGGTTCCACGAGGTCTGCTATGGCTTTTCATGGGCTGGTTATGGCCTTGATGTTTCTTCATGTTAGAAACCAGTACAGACCAGTACAGACCAGTACAGACCAGTAAAACCTAGACCAGTACAGACCAGCACAGCCTAGACCAGACTAGATCAGTACAGACCAGTACAGACCAATACAGACCAGTAAAGCCTAGACCAGTACAGACCAGTACAGACCAGTAAAGCCTAGACTAGTACAGTCCAGTACAGACCAGTAAAGCCTAGACCAGTACAGACAAGTACAGCCTAGACCAGACTAGACCAGTACAGACCAGTACAGACCAATACAGACCAGTAAAGCCTAGACCAGTACAGACCAGTACAGACCAGTAAAGCCTAGACCAGTACAGTCCAGAACAGATCAGTACAGACTAGACCAGTACAGACCAGTACAGCCTAGACCAGACTAGACCAGTACAGACCAGTACAGACCAATACAGACCAGTAAAGCCTAGACCAGTACAGACCAGTACAGACCAGTAAAGCCTAGACCAGTACAGTCCAGAACAGATCAGTACAGACTAGACCAGTACAGACCAGAACATACTAGACCAACACAGACCAGTACAGCTACTAGTCCAGACCAGTGGAGTGGCTGCTGGGTAGCATGTGGTAGAACATGTTGTGTACTTCTTATGAGTGAAAAGGATGTTAGCTCATTAAAGCAGAGATCATAAATCTGTCGGCCTGCTCAGCCACACCAGCACACATCTGGACGGCCAACACACACACATCCACACACACACATCCACACGCACACACACGCACACACACGCACACGCACATCTCTCTCTCTCGCTCTCTCTCTCTCTCTCTCCCACATGACCTCGCCGCTAACTGCCCATGAGAAGGGCACTCAT
>JACYXH010000300.1:1420000-1427500 GCA_026745465.1 Lota lota | reverse complement strand
CTGCTGTTCCTGTAGAGAGGGGATCCCCTAGACCCCCTGTCTCTAGGGACCCCTAGACCCCCTGTCTCTAGGGACCCCTACACCCCCTGTCTCTAGGGACCCCTAGACCCCCTGTCTCTAGGGACCCCTACACCCCCTGTCCAGGGGACCCCTAGACCCCCTGTCTCTAGGGACCCCTACACCCCCTGTCTCTAGGGACCCCTAGACCCCCTGTCTCTAGGGACCCCTAGACCCCCTGTCTCTAGGGACCCCTAGACCCCCTGTCTCTAGGGACCCCCTAGACACCCTGTCTCTAGGGACCCTAGACCCCCTGTCTCTAGGGACCCCTAGACCCCCTGTCTCTAGGGACCCCTAGACCCCCTGTCTCTAGGGACCCCTACACCCCCTGTCTCTAGGGACCCCTAGACCCCCTGTCTCTAGGGACCCCTACACCCCCTGTCTCTAGGGACCCCTAGACCCCCTGTCTCTAGGGACCCCTAGACCCCCTGTCTCTAGGGACCCCTAGACCCCCTGTCTCTAGGGACCCCTAGACCCCCTGTCTCTAGGGACCCCTAGACCCCTGTCTCTAGGGACCCCTACACTAGGACCCCTACACCCCTGTCTCTAGGGACCCCTAGACCCCCCTGTCTCTAGGGGACCCCTACACCCCCTGTCTTCTAGGGACCCCTAGACCCCCTGTCTCTAGGACCCCTAGACCCCCTGTCTCTAGGGACCCCTAGACACCCCCTGTCTCTAGGGACCCCTAGACCCCCCTGTCTCTAGGGACCCCTAGACCCCCTGTCTCTAGGGACCCCTAGAACCCCCTGTCTCTAGGGACCCCTAGACCCCGCTGTCTCTAGGGACCCCTAGACCCCCTGTCTCTAGGGACCCCTACACCCCCTGTCTCTAGGGACCCCTAGACCCCCCTGTCTCTAGGGACCCCTAGACCCCCTGTCTCTAGGGACCCCAAGACCCCCTGTCCAGGGGACGCCCTAAACCCTTCTCTAGGGGACCACCTAGACCCCCTGTCTCCTAGGGACCCCTAGCACCCCTGTCTCTAGGGACCCCTAGACCCCCTGTCTCTAGGGACCCCTAGACCCCCTGTCTCTAGGGACCCCTAGACCCCCTGTCTCTAGGGACCCCTAGACCCCCTGTCTCTAGGGACCCCTTAGCACCCCCTGTCTCTAGGGACCCCTAGACCCCCTGTCTCTAGGGACCCCTAGACCCCCTGTCTCTAGGGACCCCTACACCCCCTGTCTCTAGGGACCCCTAGACCCCCTGTCTCTAGGGACCCCTAGACCCCCTCTCTAGAGGGGGTAGTCTAAGTTAGTCTATGGTTACCTGTAGGCTGGTCTAGATATCTAGTGTGATCTGGTTAACTAGTCTGTCTGGTAAGTTAGTCTATGGTTACCTGTAGGCTGGTCTAGATATCTAGTGTGATCTGGTTAACTAGTCTGTCTGGTAAGTTAGTCTATGGTTACCTGTAGGCTGGTCTAGATATCTAGTGTGATCTGGTTAACTAGTCTGTCTGGTAAGTTAGTCTATGGTTACCTGTAGGCTGGTCTAGATATCTAGTGTGATCTGGTTAACTAGTCTGTCTGGTAAGTTAGTCTATGGTTACCTGTAGGCTGGTCTAGATATCTAGTGTGATCTGGTTAACTAGTCTGTCTGGTAAGTTAGTCTATGGTTACCTGTAGGCTGGTCTAGATATCTAGTGTGATCTGGTTAACTAGTCTGTCTGGTAAGTTAGTCTATGGTTACCTGTAGGCTGGTCTAGATATCTAGTGTGATCTGGTTAACTAGTCTGTCTGGTAAGTTAGTCTATGGTTACCTGTAGGCTGGTCTAGATATCTAGCTAGTGTGATCTGGTTAACTAGTCTGTCTGGTAAGTTAGTCTATGGTTACCTGTAGGCTGGTCTAGATATCTAGTGTGATCTGGTTAACTAGTCTGTCTGGTAAGTTAGTCTATGGTTACCTGTAGGCTGGTCTAGATATCTAGTGTGATCTGGTTAACTAGTCTGTCTGGTAAGTTAGTCTACAGGTAAACAACCATCAACCATATCCTTTTATCTAAGTAGGTTAGAAAATAGGTCATGCTTCTGTTTCCCACGAACTTTGACCTAGATTTGAGTCTGCACTTACGCCAGGCACACAAACACACACACACGTACACACACACACGTACACACACACACGCACACGTACACACACACACACGCACACGTACACACACACACAAGTACACACACACGCACACGTACACACACACACGCACACACACACACACACGCACACGTACACACACACATGCACACGCACACGTACACACACACGTATACACACACACACTAGACAGTGTGTATGTTGAAACGCTATTTGATGAAAGATTATTTGAGCATTAAGGTGGTCTGGCAGAACTACTTATTGAATACCACCTTAGTGTTAACCTATGACACCACCTTAACGCTAACCTATGATACCGCCTTAACGCTAACCTATGATACCGCCTTAACGCTAACCTACGATACCGCCTTAACGCTAACCTACGATACCGCCTTAACGCTAACCTACGATACCGCCTTAACGCTAACCTACGATACCGCCTTAACGCTAACCTACGATACCGCCTTAACGCTAACCTACGATACCGCCTTAACGCTAACCTACGATACCGCCTTAACGCTAACCTTTGATACCGCCTTAACGCTAACCTATGATACCGCCTTAACGCTAACCTATTATACCGCCTTAACGCTAACCTATGATACCGCCTTAACGCTAACCTATGATACCGCCTTAACGCTAACCTATGATACCGCCTTAACGCTAACCTATGATACCGCCTTAACGCTAACCTATGATACCGCCTTAACGCTAACCTATGATACCGCCTTAACGCTAACCTATGATACCGCCTTAACGTTAACCTATGATACCACCTTAACGCTAACCTATGATACCACCTTAAAGCTAACCTATGATACCACCTTAACGCTAACCTAGGATACCACCTTAACGCTAACCTATGATACCACCTTAACGCTAACCTATGATACCACCTTGACGCTAACCTATGATACCACCTTGACGCTAACCTATGATACCACCTTGACGCTAACCTATGATACCACCTTGACGTTAACCTATGATACCACCTTAACGCTAACCTATGATACCACCTTAACGCTAACCTATGATACCACCTTGACGCTAACCTATGATACCACCATGACGCTAACCTATGATACCACCTTGACGCTAACCTATGATACCACCTTAACGCTAACCTATGATACCACCTTAACGCTAACCTATGATACCACCTTGACGCTAACCTATGATACCACCTTAACGCTAACCTATGATACCACCTTAACGCTAACCTATGATACCACCTTAACGCTAACCTATGATACCACCTTAACGCTAACCTATGATACCACCTCAACGCTAACCTATGATACCACCTCAACGCTAACCTATGATACCACCTCAACGCTAACCTATGATACCGCCTCAACGCTAACCTACGATACCGCCTTAACGCTAACCTACGATACCGCCTTAACGCTAACCTACGATACCGCCTTAACGCTAACCTACGATACCGCCTTAACGCTAACCTACGATACCGCCTTAACGCTAACCTACGATACCGCCTTAACGCTAACCTACGATACCGCCTTAACGCTAACCTTTGATACCGCCTTAACGCTAACCTATGATACCGCCTTAACGCTAACCTATTATACCGCCTTAACGCTAACCTATGATACCGCCTTAACGCTAACCTATGATACCGCCTTAACGCTAACCTATGATACCGCCTTAACGCTAACCTATGATACCGCCTTAACGCTAACCTATGATACCGCCTTAACGCTAACCTATGATACCGCCTTAACGCTAACCTATGATACCAGCCTTAACGTTAACCTATGATACCACCTTAACGCTAACCTATGATACCACCTTAAAGCTAACCTATGATACCACCTTAACGCTAACCTAGGATACACCTTAACGCTAACCTATGATACCACCTTAACGCTAACCTATGATACCACCTTGACGCTAACCTATGATACCACCTTGACGCTAACCTATGATACCACCTTGACGCTAACCTATGATACCACCTTGACGTTAACCTATGATACCACCTTAACGCTAACCTATGATAACCACCTTAACGCTAACCTATGATACCACCTTGACGCTAACCTAAGATACCACCATGACGCTAACCTATGATACCACCTTGACGCTAACCTATGATACCCACCTTAACGCTAACCTATGATACCACCTTAACGCTAACCTATGATACCACCTTGACGCTAACCTATGATACCACCTTAAACGCTAACCTATGATACCACCATTAACGCTAACCTATGATACCACCTTAACGCTAACCTATGATACCACCTTAACGCTAACCTATGATACACCTCACGCTAACCTATGATACCACCGTCAACGCTAACCATATGACTACCACCTGTCAACGCTAACCTATGATACCACCTCAACGCTAACCTATGATACCACCTTAACGCTAACCATGATCTAACGCTAACCTATGATATCACCTAACCTACCTATGATACCACCTTAACGCTACCTAACGCTAACCTATGATACCACCTTAACGCTAACCTATGATACCACCTTAAACGCTAACCTATGATACCACCTTAACGCTAACCTATGATACCACCTTAACGCTAACCTATGATACCACCTTAACGCTAACCTATGATACCACCTTAACGCTAACCTATGATACCACCTTAACGCTAACCTATGATACCACCTTAACGCTAACCTATGATACCACCTTAACGCTAACCTATGATACTCCCTTAACGTTAACCTATGATACAAGTCTTCCACCACATGTCACTCTCACTTTTATTGAGGGAGTTGCAGGAGAGTAGAGACCTCATCAGGTATCTATTTATCTATTTATCTATCTATCTATCTATCTATCTATCTATCTATCTATCTATCTATCTATCTATCTATCTATCTATCTATCTATCTATCTATCTATCCATCTACCTATCTATCTATCTATCTATCTATCTATCTATCTATCTATCTATCTATCTATCTATCATCTACCTATCTATCTATCTATCTATCTATCTATCTATCTACCTATCTATCTATCTATCTATCTATCTATCTATCTATCTATCTATCTATCTATCTATCTATCTATCTACTATCTACCTACTACCTATCTATCTATCTATCTATCTATCTATCTATCTGTCTGTCTGTCTATCTGTCTATCTATCTATCTATCTATCTATCTATCTATCTATCTATCTATCTATCTATCTATCTATCTATCTATCTACTACCTACCTACCTATCTATCTATCTATCTATCTATCTATCTATCTACCTACCTACCTACCTATCTATCTATCTATCTATCTATCTATCTATCTATCTATCTATCTATCTATCTATCTATCTATCTATCTATCTATCTATCTATCTATCTATCTATCTATCTATCTATCTATCTATCTATCTATCTATCTATCTATCTATCTACCTATCTGTCTATCTGTCTATCTGTCTGTCTGTCTGTCTGTCTGTCTGTCTAACTGTCTGTCTATCTGACATTTCTCTTTCTGTCTGTCTGTGTGTCTGACAGTTCTCTATCTGTCTGTCTGTCTGTCTGACATTTGTCTATCTGTCTGTCTATCTGTCTCTGTCGGTATGTCTGAAATTTCTGTCTGTCTGTCTGTCTGAGTAAACAGATAGGAGGTTACATCCTCTCAACTCTCTGACCTCTCTCACTCACACACACACACACACACACACACTCACACTCACACATACACACTCATTCACACACACACACACACACACAGACATACACACTCACTCACTCACACACACACACTCACACACACACTCACACACTCACACACTCTCACACACACACACACACACACACACAGACACACACATACACAGACACACACACACAAACACAGACGCACACACACACATACACACACACACACACACATTCACAATCCTGACCCCAGTAATGTAGGTACCAGATGTTAATAAATGTGTAATAACATAATATTGTAGATGTTATAATAACAGTGTTCTCCTCTGCTCCAGCAGCTACTGGTCTCCAAGAAGTTCCACTACAGGTTTGTATCTTTATATGCTCTATACTTTAATATACTGTACAACACTATAGTTTATAGTATGTATATAAAGTATATTATGTATTCGATAGTATACCATCTGTCTCTCTGTATATACTATCTAGCTATCTGTGTATAGTATACTACACTATAGTATAGTATGAATTTTATATATATATAGTATGTAAACTATGTAGTATATATATTTTAGAATGCTATATATGCTATAGTATAGTATGTAAACTATGTAGTATATATTTTATACTATATATAATAGCTCTGAACACTGAACTGCTTGGGTCCTCATTAACACACAAGTTTTAAGTCAATTGATGAACGGTTTAAAGCACAGCCATCCGAGATCGAATCGAATCTGATCTAATCTGATCTAATCTGATCGGGTCTAATATAATCTGAATTAATGTAATCTGGTTTAATCTTATCTGAACCAATCTAATCTGATCTAATTTAATCTGAAACAATCTAATCTGAACTAATCTAATCTGATCTAATCTAATCTGAACTAATCTAATCTGATCTAATCTGATCTAATCTGATCTAATCTGATCTAATCTAATCTGAACTAATCTAATCTGATCTAATCTAATCGGAACTAATCTGATCTAGTCTAATCCTAACGAATCTAATCTGGTCTAATCCACAGTGAGACTCAAATGGAGGAAGCGTGCGTCCCAGGGAAGGTGCTTCCACTCTGGTCCTCAGCCCCGTCTGAGGCCCTCCAAGGAGCTGCAGACTCCTTCCTGAGTGCCGCTCGGCTGGCGAGGGGGGGGTGGAAGGAGGCAAGTGGTCCCGGGTCTCCGGCCCCACCCCTTCGACCCCAACACAGCTCCCCCGCTGGCCAGGAGGAGAACTACACCCTCTCGCCTCCAACAGGAGAGAGACACACAGACAGGCCTGTACGCTGGGGACCAGGTCTAGCGGCCCAGCAGACAGACAGGCCTGTACGCTGGGGACCAGGTCTAGCAGCCCAGCAGACAGACAGGCCTGTACGCTGGGGACCAGGTCTAGCGGCCCAGCAGACAGACAGGCCTGTACGCTGGGGACCAGGTCTAGCGGCCCAGCAGACAGACAGGCCTGTACGCTGGGGACCAGGTCTAGCGGCCCAGCAGACAGACAGGCCTGTACGCTGGGGACCAGGTCTAGCGGCCCAGCAGACAGACAGGCCTGTACGCTGGGGACCAGGTCTAGCGGCCCAGCAGACAGACAGGCCTGTCCCTGCTGGTGTCTCTGGTGTCCCTGCTGGTGTCTCTGCTGGTGTCTCTGCTGGTGTCTCTGGTCTCCCTGCTGGTGTCTCTGCTGGTGTCTCTGCTGG
>JACYXH010000300.1:1410000-1415000 GCA_026745465.1 Lota lota | reverse complement strand
CAGGCCCTAACCCTGTCTGTGTAGACTACCTCTGTTCCAGGCCCTAACCCTAACCCTGTCTGTGTAGACTACCTCTGTTCCAGGCCAGTGCGTTTGCCTTCCTGATTCCTGCTCAGGCCATTTTGGGACTGGACCGGTGGGCCTGCCCCCCCGAAGGTAAGACAGCCGTCTGTCTGCCTGTCTGTCAGTCTGTCTACCTGTATGTCTGTCTGTCTGCATGTCCGTCTGTCTGTCTGCCTGTCTGCCTGCATCTACCTGTCTGCCTGCTTGTCTGAGTCTTCTTTGACAGGTGGAGATTAGTGTTCGTTGGTTATAGTTATTCTGTATTTGTTTTAGGAAGTAATACTCTTCTATTTTAATGTTGAGAAGCAGTACTCTTCCACATAGGCAGTGAGACAGGTGGTGAGCATGATGGTAGGCAGTGAGACAGGTGGTGAGCATGATGGTAGGCAGTGAGACAGGTGGTGAGCATGATGGTAGGCAGTGAGACAGGTGGTGAGCATGATGGTAGGCAGTGAGACAGGTGGTGAGCATGATGGTAGGCAGTGAGACAGGTGGTGAGCATGATGGTAGGGAGTGAGACAGGTGGTGAGCATGAATATAACAGTTAGTAATATATAGTAATATGTAGCTGAATATAACAGTTAGTAATATATTGTAATATGTAGCTGAATATAACAGTTAGTAATATATAGTAATATGTAGCTGAATATAACAGTTAGTAATATATAGTAATATGTAGCTGAATATAGCAGTTAGTAATATATAGTAATATGTAGCTGAATATAACAGTTAGTAATATATAGTAATATGTAGCTGAATATAACAGTTAGTAATATATAGTAATATGTAGCTGAATATAACAGTTAGTAATATATAGTAATATGTAGCTGAATATAACAGTTAGTAATATATAGTCATATGTAGCTGAATATAACAGTTAGTAATATATAGTAATATGTAGCTGAATATAACAGTTAGTAATATATAGTAATATGTAGCTGAATATAACAGTTAGTAATATATAGTAATATGTAGCTGAATATAACAGTTAGTAATATATAGTAATATGTAGCTGAATATAACAGTTAGTAATATATAGTCATATGTAGCTGAATATAACAGTTAGTAATATATAGTAATATGTAGCTGAATATAACAGTTAGTAATATATAGTAATATGTAGCTGAATATAGCAGTTAGTAATATATAGTAATATGTAGCTGAATATAACAGTTAGTAATATATAGTAATATGTAGCTGAATATAACAGTTAGTAATATATAGTAATATGTAGCTGAATATAGCAGTTAGTAATATATAGTAATATGTAGCTGAATATAACAGTTAGTAATATATAGTAATATGTAGCTGAATATAACAGTTAGTAATATATAGTAATATGTAGCTGAATATAGCAGTTAGTAATATATAGTAATATGTAGCTGAATATAACAGTTAGTAATATATAGTAATATGTAGCTGAATATAACAGTTAGTAATATATAGTCATATGTAGCTGAATATAACAGTTAGTAATATATAGTAATATGTAGCTGAATATAACAGTTAGTAATATATAGTCATATGTAGCTGAATATAACAGTTAGTAATATATAGTAATATGTAGCTGAATATAACAGTTAGTAATATATTGTAATATATAGCTGAATATAACAGTTCATATTTAGCTTAGCTAGCGGTTCTTCTGAACGTGTGTGGTGACGAAGGGACAGGCTTCTGAGCTGTGATTGGTTGTGTTCCTGTAGAAGAGATTTATGGGAACTGGAGTCTTCCCCTCAACACCTCCCACATCTGGCAGCCCCGGATCAGAGAGGTACCTGCTAACGCTACACATAATGCTAAACATGCTAATGCTAATGACCCTACATGGACATGAACATCCATAATGATATGTATGTGATGGATGATGTCTAGATCCAGGGAGCCATCATGGTGGTATGAGGGTGTATGGGTATGATGATATCTATGTGATGGATGATGTCTAGATCCAGGGAGCCATCATGGTGGTATGAGGGTGTATGGGTATGATGATATGTATGTGATGGATGATGTCTAGATCCAGGGAGCCATCATGGTGGTATGAGGGTGTATGGGTATGATGATATGTATGTGATGGATGATGTCTAGATCCAGGGAGCCATCATGGTGGTATGAGGGTGTATGGGTATGATGATATGTATGTGATGGATGATGTCTAGATCCAGGGAGCCATCATGGTGGTATGAGGGTGTATGGGTATGATGATATGTATGTGATGGATGATGTCTAGATCCAGGGAGCCATCATGGTGGTATGTGGGTGTATGGGTATGATGATATCTATGTGATGGATGATGTCTAGATCCAGGGAGCCATCATGGTGGTATGAGGGTGTATGGGTATGATGATATGTATGTGATGGATGATGTCTAGATCCAGGGAGCCATCATGGTGGTATGAGGGTGTATGGGTATGATGATATGTATGTGATGGATGATGTCTAGATCCAGGGAGCCATCATGGTGGTATGAGGGTGTATGGGTATGATGATATGTATGTGATGGATGATGTCTAGATCCAGGGAGCCATCATGGTGGTATGAGGGTGTATGGGTATGATGATATGTATGTGATGGATGATGTCTAGATCCAGGGAGCCATCATGGTGGTATGAGGGTGTATGGGTATGATGATATGTATGTGATGGATGATGTCTAGATCCAGGGAGCCATCATGGTGGTATGAGGGTGTATGGGTATGATGATATGTATGTGATGGATGATGTCTAGATCCAGGGAGCCATCATGGTGGTATGAGGGTGTATGGGTATGATGATATGTATGTGATGGATGATGTCTAGATCCAGGGAGCCATCATGGTGGTATGAGGGTGTATGGGTATGATGATATGTATGTGATGGATGATGTCTAGATCCAGGGAGCCATCATGGTGGTATGAGGGTGTATGGGTATGATGATATGTATGTGATGGATGATGTCTAGATCCAGGGAGCCATCATGGTGGTATGAGGGTGTATGGGTATGATGATATGTATGTGATGGATGATGTCTAGATCCAGGGAGCCATCATGGTGGTATGAGGGTGTATGGGTATGATGATATGTATGTGATGGATGATGTCTAGATCCAGGGAGCCATCATGGTGGTATGAGGGTGTATGGGTATGATGATATGTATGTGATGGATGATGTCTAGATCCAGGGAGCCATCATGGTGGTATGAGGGTGTATGGGTATGATGATATGTATGTGATGGATGATGTCTAGATCCAGGGAGCCATCATGGTGGTATGAGGGTGTATGGGTATGATGATATGTATGTGATGGATGATGTCTAGATCCAGGGAGCCATCATGGTGGTATGAGGGTGTATGGGTATGATGATATGTATGTGATGGATGATGTCTAGATCCAGGGAGCCATCATGGTGGTATGAGGGTGTATGGGTATGATGATATGTATGTGATGGATGATGTCTAGATCCAGGGAGCCATCATGGTGGTATGAGGGTGTATGGGTATGATGATATGTATGTGATGGATGATGTCTAGATCCAGGGAGCCATCATGGTGGTATGAGGGTGTATGGGTATGATGATATGTATGTGATGGATGATGTCTAGATCCAGGGAGCCATCATGGTGGTATGAGGGTGTATGGGTATGATGATATGTATGTGATGGATGATGTCTAGATCCAGGGAGCCATCATGGTGGTATGAGGGTGTATGGGTATGATGATATGTATGTGATGGATGATGTCTAGATCCAGGGAGCCATCATGGTGGTATGAGGGTGTATGGGTATGATGATATGTATGTGATGGATGATGTCTAGATCCAGGGAGCCATCATGGTGGTATGAGGGTGTATGGGTATGATGATATGTATGTGATGGATGATGTCTAGATCCAGGGAGCCATCATGGTGGTATGAGGGTGTATGGGTATGATGATATGTATGTGATGGATGATGTCTAGATCCAGGGAGCCATCATGGTGGTATGAGGGTGTATGGGTATGATGATATGTATGTGATGGATGATGTCTAGATCCAGGGAGCCATCATGGTGGTATGAGGGTGTATGGGTATGATGATATCTATGTGATGGATGATGTCTAGATCCAGGGAGCCATCATGGTGGTATGAGGGTGTATGGGTATGATGATATGTATGTGATGGATGATGTCTAGATCCAGGGAGCCATCATGGTGGTATGAGGGTGTATGGGTATGATGATATCTATGTGATGGATGATGTCTAGATCCAGGGAGCCATCATGGTGGTATGAGGGTGTATGGGTATGATGATATGTATGTGATGGATGATGTCTAGATCCAGGGAGCCATCATGGTGGTATGAGGGTGTATGGGTATGATGATATGTATGTGATGGATGATGTCTAGATCCAGGGAGCCATCATGGTGGTATGAGGGTGTATGGGTATGATGATATCTATGTGATGGATGATGTCTAGATCCAGGGAGCCATCATGGTGGTATGAGGGTGTATGGGTATGATGATATGTATGTGATGGATGATGTCTAGATCCAGGGAGCCATCATGGTGGTATGAGGGTGTATGGGTATGATGATATGTATGTGATGGATGATGTCTAGATCCAGGGAGCCATCATGGTGGTATGAGGGTGTATGGGTATGATGATATGTATGTGATGGATGATGTCTAGATCCAGGGAGCCATCATGGTGGTATGAGGGTGTATGGGTATGATGATATGTATGTGATGGATGATGTCTAGATCCAGGGAGCCATCATGGTGGTATGAGGGTGTATGGGTATGATGATATGTATGTGATGGATGATGTCTAGATCCAGGGAGCCATCATGGTGTCCAGCCTGCTGGAGGTGCTGGTGGGATTCTTCGGAGTGCCAGGCCTCCTGCTGGGATACATCGGCCCCCTCACCATCACACCCACCATCTCCCTCATCGGCCTGTCTGTCTTCACCACCGCTGGGGAGC
>JACYXH010000300.1:1382500-1400000 GCA_026745465.1 Lota lota | reverse complement strand
CTCCTCGATCCTCCTCTCGTCCTATCCTCTTCTTCTCACAGCGGTAGGCTTAATGCTAGCATGTCTCTACAGGGATGATCACGGCGGTAGGCTTAATGCTAGCATGTCTCTACAGGGATGATCACGGCGGTAGGCTTAATGCTAGCATGTCTCTACAGGGATGATCACGGCGGTAGGCTTAATGCTAGCATGTCTCTACAGGGATGATCACGGCGGTAGGCTTAATGCTAGCATGTCTCTACAGGGATGATCACGGCGGTAGGCTTAATGCTAGCATGTCTCTACAGGGATGATCACGGCGGTAAGCTTAATGCTAGCATGTCTCTACAGGGATGATCACGGCGGTAGGCTTAATGCTAGCATGTCTCTACAGGGATGATCACAGCGGTAGGCTTAATGCTAGCATGTCTCTACAGGGATGATCACAGCGGTAGGCTTAATGCTAGCATGTCTCTACAGGGATGATCACGGCGGTAGGCTTAATGCTAGCATGTCTCTACAGGGATGATCACGGCGGTAGGCTTAATGCTAGCATGTCTCTACAGGGATGATCACGGCGGTAGGCTTAATGCTAGCATGTCTCTACAGGGATGATCACGGCGGTAAGCTTAATGCTAGCATGTCGCTACAGGGATGATCACGGCGGTAAGCTTAATGCTAGCATGTCTCTACAGGGATGATCACAGCGGTAGGCTTAATGCTAGCATGTCTCTACAGGGATGATCACAGCGGTAGGCTTAATGCTAGCATGTCTCTACAGGGATGATCACGGCGGTAGGCTTAATGCTAGCATGTCTCTACAGGGATGATCACGGCGGTAGGCTTAATGCTAGCATGTCTCTACAGGGATGATCACAGCGGTAGGCTTAATGCTAGCATGTCTCTACAGGGATGATCACAGCGGTAGGCTTAATGCTAGCATGTCTCTACAGGGATGATCACGGCGGTAGGCTTAATGCTAGCATGTCTCTACAGGGATGATCACGGCGGTAGCTTAATGCTAGCATGTCTCTACAGGGATGATCACGGCGGTAGGCTTAATGCTAGCATGTCTCTACAGGGATGATCACAGCGGTAGGCTTAATGCTAGCATGTCTCTACAGGGATGATCACGGCGGTAGGCTTAATGCTAGCATGTCTCTACAGGGATGATCACGGCGGTAGGCTTAATGTTAGCATGTCTCTACAGGGATGATCACGGCGGTAGGCTTAATGCTAGCATGTCGCTACAGGGATGATCACGGCGGTAAGCTTAATGCTAGCATGTCTCTACAGGGATGATCACAGCGGTAGGCTTAATGCTAGCATGTCTCTACAGGGATGATCACAGCGGTAGGCTTAATGCTAGCATGTCTCTACAGGGATGATCACGGCGGTAGGCTTAATGCTAGCATGTCTCTACAGGGATGATCACAGCGGTAGGCTTAATGCTAGCATGTCTCTACAGGGATGATCACAGCGGTAGGCTTAATGCTAGCATGTCTCTACAGGGATGATCACAGCGGTAGGCTTAATGTTAGCATGTCGCTACAGGGATGATCACGGCGGTAAGCTTAATGCTAGCATGTCTCTACAGGGATGATCACAGCGGTAGGCTTAATGCTAGCATGTCTCTACAGGGATGATCACAGGCGGTAGGCTTAATGCTAGCATGTCTCTACAGGGATGATCACAGCGGTAGGCTTAATGCTAGCATGTCTCTACAGGGATGATCACAGCGGTAGGCTTAATGCTAGCATGTCTCTACAGGGATGATCACAGCGGTAGGCTTAATGCTAGCATGTCTCTACAGGGATGATCACAGCGGTAGGTCTGTCCAACCTGCAGTTTGTGGACCTCAACTCCTCCAGGAACCTCTTCGTTCTCGGCTTCTCCATGTTCTTCGGCCTAACACTACCAAACTACCTGGACACACACCCAGGTAGCATCAAGACAGGTACACACACACACACACACACCCATGTAGCATCAAGACAGGTACACACACACCCAGGTAGCATCAATACAGGTACACATACACACACACACACACACACAGGTAGCATCAAGACAGGTACACACACAAACACATACACACACACAGGTAGCATCAAGACAGGTACACACACAAACACATACACACACACAGGTAGCATCAAGACAGGTACACACGTCCACACAACCCCCCCCCCCCCCACACACACACACACACACAGTGAGGGAGGAGAATTGGCTGCTGATTACTGCCACTTCTAGTAATGAGGTGTGTGTGTGTCTGTGTGTGTAGGTGTGTCAGAGTTGGACCACATCCTGACTGTTCTTCTCTCCACTGAGATGTTCGTTGGAGGAATCCTCGCCTTTTGTCTGGACAACACTATACCTGGTAAAGACACACTATAACTGGTACACACACTATACCTGGTACACACACACTATCCCTGGTATACACACACACACACACTATCCCTGGTACACAGACACTCCATCCCTGGTTGCCACACACACAGATACACAGACACACACACACTATACACACAGATACACACAGATATACGCACACACCCACATACACCCGTACGTCTGCACACACAGTCACAAACTCTCTCTCTCCATAGGCACAAAAAAAGAGCGAGGCCTCTTGGACTGGAAGCCAGAGCCGGCAGGCCCCGCCCCCACCCATAGCTCCACCCCTGACCACGCCCCCGGCCCCTCCTCCTATGACTTCCCAGTAGGAATGGGTTTTGTGCGGAGGGTGCGCTGGCTCCGCTGGCTGCCCATCAGTCCCACCTTCCAGGGCTACCGAGGTCGCGACCCTCGACCCCTGGCTGCCACCAAGGTCTAGTCCAGCAGCATCGTGTTATCTTTATCAGTATGTTATATTATAGCATTACGTTATAACATATGTATTATGTTATATATTGATCAGATGTTATAATATAAATATTATATCATTATAAATTTATCATTATTTATATTATTATATATTGATCATATGTTATTATATAAATATTATATCATTATATATATTGAGCATTATGTTACACTATTATTATATATTATATCATATATTTATTATTATATTATAGATATTATATTATTGTATTACATCCAAGATGTCCTGCAAGCCTTAATTGGCCAAGAGGAAACTGTTTACATATCTTTTAACAAACAGGAACAACTTTTAAATGCGTGGAAACATTAAAGTTGTAGCACGTAACATTTCCACTAGCTGGTAGCGTAATATTACCTGGACATATCTGTAGTCAATGCTGATCGATATCAAATCCTACGTATATTCTACAAATAAAACATGCAAGCCAGCCCGTACCTCTCATTGTTTCACAAGAATCGCATTATCCATACTTCCTAAACCCCTCCCACTCCCCCTAAACCCCTCCCACTCCCCCCAAACCCCTCCCACTCACGCTAAACACCTCCAACTCCCCCTAAACCCCTCCCACTCCCCCTAAACCCCTCCCACTCCCCCTAAACCCCTCCCACTCACGCTAAACCCCTCCAACTCCCCCTAAACCCCTCCCACTCCCCCTAAACCCTTCCCATTCACGCTAAACCCCTCCCACTCACGCTAAACCCCTCCCACTCCCCCCTGCTAACTGGGGGTTGCTCGATGTTACCTATAGAGACTTTAAATCCAGTTGAAAATCAGTATAAACCAATCTGCTCCTCTTCAACAATCTGGGTATTTTTCAGTGAAAATTGGAAAAGGGGTTGAAAAAGTGAAATGATACAATTTTTTTTATCATTGTTGAATATTTGTTAGTGGCTTTGATGTTTTTAGTGTTTGTTGGTGAATTGAATGTGTTTAATGTTTGCTAGTTTGTTGAGTGATGTTTTGGGATTAAGGTTATGGGGGGCCTACAGGTGTCATACTGGGGGCTACAGGTATCATACTGGGGGCTACAGGTATCATACTGGGGCCTACAGGTATCATACTGGGGGCCTACAGGTATCATACTGGGGGCTACAGGTATCATACTGGGGCCTACAGGTGTCATACTGGGGCCTACAGGTATCATACTGGGGGCTACAGGTATCATACTGGGGGCTACAGGTATCATACTGGGGGCCTACAGGTATCATACTGGGGGCTACAGGTATCATACTGGGGGCCTACAGGTATCATACTGGGGGCCTACAGGTGTCATACTGGGGGCTACAGGTATCATACTGGGGCCTACAGGTGTCATACTGGGGCCTACAGGTATCATACTGGGGGCCTACAGGTATCATACTGGGGCCTACAGGTGTCATACTGGGGGCTACAGGTATCATACTGGGGCCTACAGGTATCATACTGGGGGCTACAGGTATCATACTGGGGCCTACAGGTATCATACTGGGGCCTACAGGTATCATACTGGGGCCTACAGGTATCATACTGGGGCCTACAGGTATCATACTGGGGCCTACAGGTGTCATACTGGGGGCTACAGGTATCATACTGGGGGCTACAGGTATCATACTGGGGCCTACAGGTATCATACTGGGGCCTACAGGTATCATACTGGGGGCTACAGGTATCATACTGGGGCCTACAGGTGTCATACTGGGGGCTACAGGTATCATACTGGGGCCTACAGGTATCATACTGGGGCCTACAGGTATCATACTGGGGCCTACAGGTATCATACTGGGGGCTACAGGTATCATACTGGGGGCCTACAGGTATCATACTGGGGGCTACAGGTATCATACTGGGGGCTACAGGTATCATACTGGGGGCCTACAGGTATCATACTGGGGCCTACAGGTATCATACTGGGGGCCTACAGGTATCATACTGGGGCCTACAGGTGTCATACTGGGGCCTACAGGTGTCATACTGGGGGCTACAGGTATCATACTGGGGCCTACAGGTATCATACTGGGGGCTACAGGTATCATACTGGGGGCTACAGGTATCATACTGGGGCCTACAGGTATCATACTGGGGCCTACAGGTATCATACTGGGGGCCTACAGGTATCATACTGGGGGCCTACAGGTATCATACTGGGGCCTACAGGTATCATACTGGGGCCTACAGGTATCATACTGGGGAATACAGGTATTATACTGGGGCCTACAGGTATCATACTGGGGCCTACAGGTATCATACTGGGGGCTACAGGTATCATACTGGGGGCTACAGGTATCATACTGGGGCCTACAGGTATCATACTGGGGGCTACAGGTATCATACTGGGGGCTACAGGTGTCATACTGGGGGCTACAGGTATCATACTGGGGGCTACAGGTATCATACTGGGGCCTACAGGTATCATACTGGGGGCTACAGGTATCATACTGGGGGCCTACAGGTATCATACTGGGGGCTACAGGTATCATACTGGGGGCCTACAGGTATCATACTGGGGACCTACAGGTATCATACTGGGGGCTACAGGTATCATACTGGGGACCTACAGGTTTCATACTGGGGGCTACAGGTATCATACTGGGGGCTACAGGTATCATACTGGGGGCCTACAATAACTAAAAACATAAATTAAATGATTAACCTTTAAGTGGCAATCTCAAGGATCCTATTTCGTTCTCTTTGGCACCTCGGCAATGAGGCAAATCTTTTCCTTTGATAAGAACAGTGTCTCCACAGACATACAGTTCCTAACATTCATTATCCTGCAAATGCAAGGGCTTTCATCAGCGGGCCATAGGCTCTATCCCCACTGTGTTACCTTATTCAGCGATAGATAGCAACTTAAAAAACATTTATTGACACGAAGACCTTCGAGCTTGCAAGCACTATCCCAAGTCTCATCTCCACCCAGATACATCGCTACGGCATGAGATATAGTAAACACGAGACCCTGAAGGTGAGAAGGGTTCTGCAGAGGGAACTAGCTCAATAAAACTAGAACGGGGCAAATATAATTGTAAACAAAGGTCAGTAAAAAAAAAGCAAAGGAGGTGTCAGTAAAGAGGTCGCTACATCTGGCCCAAGCTGAACACTTAGGCAGGCTGTAGAGAAGGTCCTTGCATATAGGACCTGGGAAGGGGAAGCTTCCAACATGAACATGCTGCCAGGATTGGGCCATGATTCTGAGTGGCCATAACAACGGGATCTGAAGTATAACAGGACTTAGGGTCGAGACAGAAAAGCAGAGCAGGTAAGCATAGCATGTAAAACTATAGGTCAACGTGTACAAGTAAAATAGCGATTCGTCTCTAGAGCCTTTTGTCCGTTCTGGGCTACTGTAGAAACATGGCGGTGTAACATGGCGGCCTGCATAAAAGAGAACCCGCTCCCTATGTATATATAAAGGGCTCGTTCTAAGGTAAGGAAAACACAACGATTCTTATTTTCATGGAATTATACACTAATTACAATTAATTTAAGAATAGCACCTTTAAATGTGTGCTAAATCTGCCAATTAAGCAAATCGGACACATGTAGGGTAATCTTTCCTACCAATAAGGCAAAGCTGAATCATAAAATGCTTCCAATTCTTCGGACCACATAGTAATTTAGTATTTTACTGGTTGTGCTATGACCATGCGCTCCTCGCTGTGTCCGACTCAAGTCTACAAACATACAATCCGATATAACGGCGACCCTGGGGTCCTGAGACCAGGGGGCCGCTCCCCGGAGTGGGGCCCAGCGTCAACTTATGACGGTAAGGAAGGACAACAGCTGTCTACAGTGTAAACATGTACAGCGGTCACATGCTCCACAGCGCCCTCTATCGGCCTGATCTGCACCCTCACCCTGAGCTCCACGCGCTGCTGGGTACATGGGGTTCTGTTGCCATGAACTACTACATGTTATATATAGGACAGAGTTTAGGCTCAGCAGAATGCCTGTTTTATGAGTCCTGCTTATCAGAGGATATATGTCTGCCTTGGTTCTTTTGTGGGGGGGAAACGACAAGCCTACATAAATAATTTTGTAGACTAGAAGTGTTACGTGGTGGTTGAATGTGTGGAATATTCTATTTGTCTAACTGAATGACTGACTATTTTATTGATATTGTATTTCGTATTTATAGTATAGTTGTTATCAGGTAGGTTTACTCCGCTAATGTTTTTGTTTCATCAAAGGGCTTGGATCATTGTTTTGTCCGAGCATCACGGGGACAAACGAATGCAACCAATCACAAAAGAACATTTACATGACGAAGTCTTAGAGTGACGTGGCTCTGGACCAAACATCAGGGACTCAATAGCTCGCCGGCCAATCCTAAGTGTGTTTCTTGCTGGGGGGGGGGCGGGGTCTGACGCTGAGCGGGGGGAAGGGGAGGAGTCTCAGGCGGCAGAGTGGAAGGGAAATGGCGGCCGTGGCTGCAGAGCCAGCAGGAGCCGCGTCGGTTCCGACCGCAACGACGGCAACAGACGACACGGGTCCACTGGAACCCGGTCCGGTTAAGACGATATACTCGGGGAACGACCTCCCGGCTGACGTTAGGCGGGAATACGCCGCAGTGAGCGAGCCCGGAGGGCTGAAGGATGGGGACGTGGTGGAGGAATGCGGCCATGTCGGGCCCGCGGCGGGAACAACAGCACCCTCACCCCCGCGGACGACCGACACCGAGGAAATCATCGAACTGTTCTCAAATGACACCCCGACACTACCCGGAGGGCCGGGGGAGCCGTTCTCTCCCGGGCCGGCGGAGTACCGGAGTGTCATGACGGACTCCCAATCGTCTGCCGTATTCCTCCTGTCTTTCCCAGCCCACCCGGCCGCCCCGGAGGTCGGCTTGTCCCTAGCAGAACCCGCCGAGCCCACCACCAACGTCACGGCCAACGACTACTACCAGAATCGAGCGGAGCAGCGTATCGTACATCCAGCCTCGGACCTCAGTTACACCTCTCTGACCGCCGAGGACGCGAGGCCGCCGGACAATTCCTCCTCCTCCACGCCGACCGAGCACATGGAGGATGCTAGGGGAGACCCGGTCCCTGGGAGAGTCCCGGACCGGACCACCTCACCCGTCGGAACCGCCACCATCATGGACTTACAACAGGCAGCCACGGATCACAGCACTACCTCCTGCGGGGGGTTCTCCAGAACCCAACCGACCTGCTGTGTAGTAGACCGTGACCTGACCCCTTCGAATCCCCCGGTCCCCGAGTCCGGTTCGCCTGGACCCTCGCCTCTTCAGCGGAGACCGAGCGAGAGCAGGAACATAAAGCAGGAGGCCCGGGATGGTGAGTCCACACCGGACGGAGAGTCCAAATCGGAGCCGCTATCCGTCGAGCAGTTATCGGCCGGGTCGGAGGTTCGGGTCTCCCTGGACCACATCATCGACGACGCCTTGGTGGTGTCCTTCCGGGTCGGGGAGAAGGTGTTCTCGGGAGTCCTGATGGACCTGTCCCGCAGGTAAAGCAGCGGGCCACTTTGTAGCTAAGTAACTAGCTAAGAACAAGCTCGTTGATAGAGTAACACCAGCCGTCTTATCGAGGTACGGTGCACCCTAACCCTCTGGTCGCTGCTGTTGAATTGCAGTTTAAACTTATCTTGGGTATAATACTAGATGGATAAATAACAATCAATTCAACACATTACGGTTTAAGGTGACAATTCCATTTAATATGTATAATATTAACGTACTACAGTGGATCACATTTGAACTTAGTTGGTTAAAGGAACTCTTACCGTGAGAATAACAATATAACCTATAGGATTTATATAATGTATATTAAACATGGTATTATTATACTAATTACTCTATATAATATTACTGTCGGGTAACGTTTCCACACACACACACACACACACACACACACACACACACACACACACACACACACACACACACACACACACACACACACACACACACACACACCACGGATCTACAGTACCAGAGGTTTGAGACAGACAGTAAGAGTAGACCAGTGAGTGATGCTCAGGCTGGAGCGGTGAGGGGAGGAGCGGTGAGGGGAGGAGCGTGGAGGGGAGGAGCGTGGAGGGGAGGAGCGTGGAGGGGAGAGGGGAGGAGCGTGGAGGGGAGAGGGGAGGAGCGTGGAGGGGAGGAGCGTGGAGGGGAGGGGAGGAGCGTGGAGGGGAGAGGGGAGGAGCGTGGAGGGGAGGAGCGTGAGGGGAGGAGCGTGGAGGGGAGGTGAGAGGGGAGGAGCGTGAGGGGAGGGAGGAGCGTGGAGGGGAGGAGGTGAGAGGGGGGAGGAGCGTGGAGGGGGAGGAGCGTGGAGGGGAGGAGCGTGGAGGGGGGAGGGGAGAGAGCGTGGAGGGGAGGAGCGTGGAGGGGAGGAGCGTGAGCGTTGAGGTAGAGGAGGAGGAGGGGAGGAGCGAGGGGAGGAGGAGCGAGCGGGGAGGAGCGTGGAGGGGAGGAGCGTGAGGGAGGAGGAGCGTGGAGGGGAGGAGCGTTGGAGGGGAGGTGAGAGGAGCGGGAGGAGCGTGGAGGGGAGGAGCGTGGAGGGGAGGAGCGTGAGGGGGGAGGAGCGTGGAGGGGAGGAGCGTGAGAGGGGAGGAGGGGAGGAGGGGAGGAGGGGAGGAGCGGGGAGGGAGGAGCGGAGGGGAGAGGAGAGGAGGCGGAGGTGAGAGAGGGAGAGGAGTGAGAGGAGGGGAGGTGAGAGGGGTGGAGGGGGGAGCGTTGAGGGGAGGAGCGTGGAGGGGAGGAGAGAGGGGAGGAGCGTTGAGGGGAGGAGCGTGGAGGGGAGGTGAGAGGGGAGGAGCGTGGAGGGGAGGGCGTTGAGGGGAGGAGCGTTGAGGGGGGAGCGTGGTGGGGAGGTGAGAGGGGTGGAGGGAGGAGCGTTGAGGGGGGAGCGTGGAGGGGAGGTGAGAGGAGGGAGGTGAGAGGAGGGGAGGTGAGAGGAGGGGAGGTGAGAGGGGAGGTGAGAGGGGAGGAGCGTGGAGGGGAGGTGAGAGGGGAGGAGCGTGGAGGGGAGGAGAGAGGAGGGGAGGTGAGAGGAGGGGAGGTGAGAGGGGAGGAGCGTGGAGGAGCGTGGAGGGGAGGAGAGAGGAGACATTAACCCCCCTGTCCCCCCAGGTTCGGCCCCTACGGGATCCCCATCACCGTGTTTCCTGAGAGGGGCAAGCCGGCCCCCTCGCCCGCGCCCCCTCCCCCACAGGAAGCGGACGGCGCCATCGCCGAGACGCCGCCCCCCCGCACCTCCAAACCCCCCCCCTTGTTCCAGGACGGCGCCCCGTACCCCCCGCCCCTCCTCATCAGGGACTCCTACAACCAGGCCTTACCTCAGCCGCCGCCCCGCAAAATCAAGAGGCCGAAGCGGCCCTACCGCTTCGAAGACCCGCCCACCTCCATCATGAACGCCATCAAGCTCCGCCCCCGCCAGCTGCTGTGTGACAAGTGTAAGGGGCTGGTCCCGGCCGGGGGGGGGGCGGCGCGGGAGGCCCGGCGGGGAGGAGGAGGAGGAGGAGGAGGAGGAGAGGAGGCGTCACGGAGGAGGAGACACGCGGACGCCTCCTCCTCCGCCTCCTCCACGGCCGCCAAGCAACTGAGGACTGAGGTGAAGCCGCCCCCCCCCTCGTGTTCGGGCCGCGTGCTGCGGGCCCCGGCCGCCCGGCGCCTGAAGGCCACGCGGCCCGTCCTGAAGAAGCCCCGCCCCGCCGGGCCCCCCCCCCCCCCCGCCCTCCCGGAGGGGGGGGCGGGGGCCCTGACGCGGGCGGCGGCGCTGCAGGAGGCGTCTCAGCACCAGAAGGTCCACTTTACCCGGCGGCTCCAACAGCTGGGGCCCCCGCCACGGGCCCCCCTGCCCCCCCGCCTCCGCATCAAACCTCAAAGGTATCGTACCGACGACCCCGCCCCCGTTCCGCCGCAGGCCACGCCCACACCTGCCTCTAACCCCGCCCCCTCCTCCCCTGCAGGAGTAGCTAGCGTTGCGGTGGTGCTGAAGGAGCAGGAGGAGGCGGGGGAGGTGCGGGGGGGCAGTCTGCTCCTCTGCGTGGCCTTCAAAGCTCCCTCGGCCCCGCCGGCCGCCTCCTCCTCCTCCTCCTCGCTGCTCCTCGACCCCCTCAAGGCCCCTGGCTCTGAGGACGGCCCCCCCGCTCCCCCGGGGGAGGCGAGGAGCAGGAGCGGCAGGAGGTGCGGCGGGGAGCGGGGCGTGTGCGTGGGAGACATCGTGTGGGCCAAGATCTCGGGGTTCCCCTGGTGGCCGGCCCAGGTGCTGGCCCTCAGCGGGGGGGCCCGGCGCGAGGAGGAGGAGGAGGCGCGCGTGGCCTGGTTCGGCTCTCCCACCACCTCCTTCCTCCCCGTCTCCCAGCTGGCTCCCTTCCTGGAGAGCTTCCAGAGCCGCTTCGACAGGAAGAGGAGGGGCCCGTACCGCCGCGCCGTCACCGAGGCGGCCCGCGCTGCCACGCCCCTCCCCCCGGGGGCCCTGCTCACACAGCTGGAGGCCTGACGCACACACACACACACACGCAGAGACACACACACACACACACACACACACACACACACACGCAGAGACACACACACACGCAGAGACACACACACACACACACACACGCACACACGCAGAGACACACACACACGCACACACACACACACACACGCACACGCACACACGCAGAGACACACACACACGCACACACACACACACACACGCACGCAGAGACACACACACACGCACACACACACACACGCACGCACGCACGCACACACACACACAGAGACACACACACACGCACACACACACACGCACACACACACGCACACACACACACACACACATGCAGACACACATACGCACTCACACGTAGACACACATACATACGCACTCACACGCAGACACACACACACGCAGACACACACACATACACTCACACGCAGACACACACACATACACTCACACACACTCACACACAGACATACACGCAGACACTCACACACACTCACACACACAGACACACACTCACACAGTGCACACACACACAGGCTCCGAGTGTTGCTTTCTGGTTGCATTTGCAGCCTATTGCCTTCTGCCTGTGGCCCCGCCCCCTTGTGGGCAGGGTAAGGGGGATGGTTGTTGACCTCTGAACTCTGCTGAAGAACTGAACCCCCCCCCCCCCCCCCCCCCCCCCCCCCCCCCCCCCCCCCCCCCCCCCACCCCACCAGAATGCTGTGACGAGTCGTTAGATCTGATTGGTTCTCATCTCTTGATCTTCCTGTTAGAGGAGTGACCACATCCTTCTCTCTGACCTCTGACCTTAGGAAACAATCCAACCCACCTCCCCTCACACTCCGTCCCACCAAACCCACAAGACTTAGTTTAGTCTGGTCCTGAAGCAGGTCCACTAGGGTCAGGGTTAGTTTAGTCTGGTCCTGAAGCAGGTCCACTAGGGTCAGGGTTAGTTTAGTCTGGTCCTGAAGCAGGTCCACTAGGGTCAGGGTTAGTTTAGTCTGGTCCTGAAGCAGGTCCACTAGGGTCAGGGTTAGTTTAGTATTGTGAAGGTAGGGTAGGGTGGAGGTCCAGGGTTGAGGTCCAGGGTTGAGGTCTAGGGTAGGGATGAGGTCTAGGGTAGGGTTGAGGTCTAGGGTAGGGATGAGGTCTAGGGTAGGGATGAGGTCTAGGGTAGGGTTGAGGTCTAGGGTAGGGATGAGGTCCAGGGTTGAGGTCTAGGGTAGGGTTGAGGTCTAGGGTAGGGATGAGGTCCAGGGTAGGGATGAGGTCCAGGGTTGAGGTCTAGGGTAGGGATGAGGTCCAGGGTAGGGTTGAGGTCTAGGGTAGGGATGAGGTCCAGGGTTGAGGTCTAGGGTAGGGATGAGGTCCAGGGTAGGGTTGAGGTCTAGGATAGGGATGAGGTCCAGGGTAGGGTTGAGGTCTAGGGTAGGGATGAGGTCTAGGGTAGGGATGAGGTCTAGGGTAGGGTTGAGGTCTAGGGTAGGGATGAGGTCCAGGGTTGAGGTCTAGGGTAGGGTTGAGGTCTAGGGTAGGGATGAGGTCCAGGGTTGAGGTCTAGGGTAGGGATGAGGTCCAGGGTAGGGTTGAGGTCTAGGGTAGGGATGAGGTCCAGGGTAGGGATGAGGTCTAGGGTAGGGATGAGGTCCAGGGTTGAGGTCTAGGGTAGGGTTGAGGTCTAGGGTAGGGATGAGGTCTAGGGTAGGGTTGTGGTCCAGGGTAGGGTGACAGAGCGATGTTGGAGGGTTGATGTTCTGTTCTTAATTTATTCCCGGGAGCATCTGTTTGCAGACAAGAGTACTGTTAACTCCCAGATCTACGATTGACTAATTGTATAAATGTCTTTTTCTGATGTTTAAAACAAAAATAAAACCAACAAAAACATAAATAAATAAATAAATAAAGAGCTTCCATACTTGTGGTCATTTGGGGAGGAGCCAGGGTGGGGGCGTGGCTAGTGAACAGATTGTCTTACCTGCAAACAGATGAGTAGGTCATGCTGTCGTCTCTGAATACACAGTACTCAGCAGTACTCTGAATACACAGTACTCAGCAGTACTCTGAATACACAGTACTCAGCACACAGTACTCATCCCTTACATTCAGCCATGATTACTTTTATAGCATAGTACTATTGTAGTACTATAGTACTGTGGTACTATGGTAGTTCTGTGGGAAAATAGCATGGAGTATCACAGTACTATGGTAGTACTGTGATACTCCATGCTAGTTTACGACAGTACTACCATAGTACCACAGAACTACCATAGTACTGTGGTACTATGGTAGTTCTGTGGGAAAATAGTACGGAGTATCACAGTACTATGTAGGCAGGAGATGAGGAGGTGATGAGGAGGGTGGGGGAGGTGATGATGAGGTGAGGAGGGGGAGGATAAGGGGGAGGTGAGGGGAGGTGATGAGTAGGAGGGGGAGGTGATGAGTAGGAGGGGGAGGTGATGGGAAGGAGGTGATGAGTAGGAGGGGGAGGTGATGAGTAGGAGGGGGAGGTGATGGGAATGAGGTGATGAGTAGGAGAAGAGGTGTTGTCTTGTATAATCAGAGGTTCAGATTAGATGCTTCTGGTGTTTCAGTTCTGTTGTGACTCTCCCTCACTAGTGCTTCCACGGTGACTCTCGCTCTCTCTCTCTCTCTCTCTCTCTCTCTCTCGCTCTCTCCAGCGTTGCCACGGTGAAGGGTTGCTGATGCGGGGGAAGATCCCGGCTGCCATTGATGTTGAGGTTGCTGATGGTCCAGGAGGCGGGATGGCCCCAGCTGACCTGTTTTTATTTAACTGTTAGGGTGAGAATGAAGAAACTATATTTATAAAGAGATGCACACACTCAGGCTGTCTACAAGCAGATGCTCCTGACGTTACCATAGAAACAGTCTCTCCATCCCCCTCCTCCGTGTGTGTCTCGTTTCCCCCGTGGTGCACACACACGCTTTCTCAACCGTCTCATAGAATCACTGTCCTGCGTTGTGTAAATGACCTCTACTGCACTTTGTGGAGCTCAGCTCCTGCTTCAGACTGGAGGACGGGATCATCTCCACGCACCCCTGCCCCCATTCCTGCTCTGGTCATGTGACCCAGCAGACTGGATGATTGACAGCTGATTTTACACCCAATGGAATGAATCCATACCGTAATCCCACCCCCTCTACTCATCAAGTGTAGAGAAATGCACCCCCCCCCCTTCCCGCTCCTGCCTTAAAGAGAGATTTAAACTATGTTGTGTTATTTGGTCTTTATTGATCCAGAATAAAGAGCAGCTGATCAAACATTTACATGTCATGTGTCATGATGTCCCACACTGTTCAACACGCCAACCTGTATAGTCTACAGACGCCATGTTCCTGCGTCACCTCCTGGATCCATAGTTTCATCAGCTGATAGCATGCTGCATGTCTGGTGGTCAGGTAGCCACGGTGATCAGGTAGCCACGGTGGTCAGGTAGCCACGGTGGTCAGGTAGCCACGGTGATCAGGTAGCCACGGTGATCAGGTAGCCACGGTGATCAGGCAGCCACGGTGGTCAGGCAGCCACGGTGGTCAGGTAGCCACGGTGATCAGGTAGCCACGGTGATCAGGCAGCCACGGTGGTCAGGTAGCCACGGTGATCAGGTAGCCACGGTGATCAGGTAGCCACGGTGATCAGGTAGCCACGGTGGTCAGGTAGCCACGGTGATCAGGTAGCCACGGTGAGAGGATTCTGTTCCGATTCTGACTTCCAATATCTCCAATAAACATGCATGCACACACACACACAGACACTCACATCCGCTCCTATGCGACTCCTGTTTTACTGTCTGTTCGTTGCTAGGGTGGGCCGGTTTCCACGGCGCTATGTGTTGTTGTTGCCAGGGCCCTGGACGAAGTTGATGGAGTAGGCTCCTGCAGGGTCCTGGTTCACCTGGAAGTTGTTGGTGGACAGACCGAAAGGTCTCAGGAACATGTTGCCCAGGTCCTTCAGTTTACCTGGAAACACAGTACACTGTAGTCCTACTGTAGTATAATAATATACAACATGTTGCCCATTCCTTCAGTTGACCTGGAAACACAGTACACTGTAGTCCTACTGTAGGACTACTGTAGTATAATAATATACAACATGTTGCCCATTCCTTCAGTTGACCTGGAAACACAGTACACTGTAGTCCTACTGTAGGACTACTGTAGTATAATAATATACAACATGTTGCCCATTCCTTCAGTTGACCTGGAAACACAGTACACTGTAGTCCTACTGTAGGACTACTGTAGTATAATAATATACAACATGTTGCCCAGGTCCTTCAGTTGACCTGGAAACACAGTACACTGTAGTCTTACTGTAGTATAATAATATACAACATGTTGCTCATTCCTTCAGTTGACCTGGAAACACAGTACACTGTAGTCCTACTGTAGGACTACTGTAGTATAATAATATACAACATGTTGCCCATTCCTTCAGTTGACCTGGAAACACAGTACACTGTAGTCCTACTGTAGGACTACTGTAGTATAATAATATACAACATGTTGCCCATTCCTTCAGTTGACCTGGAAACACAGTACACTGTAGTCCTACTGTAGGACTACTGTAGTATAATAATATACAACATGTTGCCCAGGTCCTTCAGTTGACCTGGAAACACAGTACACTGTAGTCCTACTGTAGGACTACTGTAGTATAATAATATACAACATGTTGCCCATTCCTTCAGTTGACCTGGAAACACAGTACACTGTAGTCCTACTGTAGGACTACTGTAGTATAATAATATACAACATGTTGCCCATTCCTTCAGTTGACCTGGAAACACAGTACACTGTAGTCCTACTGTAGGACTACTGTAGTATAATAATATACAACATGTTGCCCATTCCTTCAGTTGACCTGGAAACACAGTACACTGTAGTCCTACTGTAGGACTACTGTAGTATAATAATATACAACATGTTGCCCATTCCTTCAGTTGACCTGGAAACACAGTACACTGTAGTCCTACTGTAGGACTACTGTAGTATAATAATATACAACATGTTGCCCATTCCTTCAGTTGACCTGGAAACACAGTACACTGTAGTCCTACTGTAGTCCTACTGTAGTATAATAATATACAACATGTTCCCCAGGTCCTTCAGTTGACCTGGAAACACAGTACACTGTAGTCCTACTGTAGGACTACTGTAGTATAATAATATACAACATGTTGCCCATTCCTTCAGTTGACCTGGAAACACAGTACACTACTGTACTGTGTACAGCCCTACTGTAGGGTTAGGGCTACAGAACTAGACAGATGATAGGGTTAGGGCTACAGAACTATACAGATGACAGGGTTAGGGCTACAGAACTAGACAGATGATAGGGTTAGGGCTACAGAACTAGACAGATGACAGGGTTAGGGCTACAGAACTAGACAGATGATAGGGTTAGGGCTACAGAACTATACAGATGACAGGGTTAGGGCTACAGAACTAGACAGATGATAGGGTTAGGGCTACAGAACTAGACAGATGATAGGGTTAGGGCTACAGAACTAGACAGATGATAGGGTTAGGGCTACAGAACTAGACAGATGACAGGGTTAGGGCTACAGAACTAGACAGATGACAGGATTAGTTACCCATCATCTCCTCTTTCAGTCGCTCATTCTTCTCCTGAATCTCCCGAGGTAACCTCTGGTAGAGAGACATAGAAACAGAGAGAGAGAGAGAGAGAGAGAGAGAGAGAGAGAGAGAGAGAGAGAGAGAGAGAGAGAGAGAGAGAGAGAGAGAGAGAGAGAGAGAGAGAGAGGAGAGAGAGAGAGAGAGAGAGAGAGAGAGAGAGAGAGAGAGAGAGAGAGAGAGAGAGAGAGAGAGAGAGAGAGAGAGATATATATATCACGGTATGTCTCTATGTGTATCTATCTATAGATATCTGTGTATGTCTATGTGTATCTATCTATACATGTCTATGTGTATCTATCTATAGATATCTATGTGTATGTCTATGTGTATCTATCTATACATGTCTATGTGTATCTATCTATACATGTCTATGTGTATCTATCTATACATGTCTATGTGTATCTATCTATAGATCTCTATGTGTATCTATCTATAGATATCTATGTGTATGTCTATGTGTATCTATCTTTAGATGTCTATGTGTATCTATCTATTGATATCTATGTGTATGTCTATGTGTATCTAT
>JACYXH010000300.1:1375000-1377500 GCA_026745465.1 Lota lota | reverse complement strand
CTCTACACTGTGAGGAGGCTATATCAGGTTTAATCTGTTTAATTCAGTAATACACTGTAGACTAAACATTATTTACATCTCTACACTGTGAGGAGGCTATATCAGGTTTAATCTGTTTAATTCAGTAATACACTGTAGACTAAACATTATTTACATCTCTACACTATGAGGAGGCTATATCAGGGGTTTAATCTGTTTAATTCAGTAATACACTAGACTAAACATTATTTACATCTCTACACTATGAGGAGGCTATATCAGGGGTTTAATCTGTTTAATTCAGTAATACACTGTAGACTAAACATTATTTACATCTCTACACTATGAGGAGGCTATATCAGGGGTTTAATCTGTTTAATTCAGTAATACACTAGACTAAACATTATTTACATCTCTACACTATGAGGAGGCTATATCAGGGGTTTAATCTGTTTAATTCAGTAATACACTAGACTAAACATTATTTACATCTCTACACTATGAGGAGGCTATATCAGGGGTTTAATCTGTTTAATTCAGTAATACACTGTAGACTAAACATTATTTACATCTCTACACTATGAGGAGGCTATATCAGGGGTTTAATCTGTTTAATTCAGTAATACACTAGACTAAACATTATTTACATCTCTACACTATGAGGAGGCTATATCAGGGGTTTAATCTGTTTAATTCAGTAATACACTGTAGACTAAACATTATTTACATCTCTACACTATGAGGAGGCTATATCAGGGGTTTAATCTGTTTAATTCAGTAATACACTGTAGACTAAACATTATTTACATCTCTACACTATGAGGAGGCTATATCAGGGGTTTAATCTGTTTAATTCAGTAATACACTAGACTAAACATTATTTACATCTCTACACTATGAGGAGGCTATATCAGGGGTTTAATCTGTTTAATTCAGTAATACACTAGACTAAACATTATTTACATCTCTACACTATGAGGAGGCTATATCAGGGTTTAATCTGTTTAATTCAGTAATACACTGTAGACTAAACATTATTTACATCTCTACACTATGAGGAGGCTATATCAGGTTTAATCTGTTTAATTCAGTAATACACTGTAGACTAAACATTATTTACATCTCTACACTATGAGGAGGCTATATCAGGTTTAATCTGTTTAATTCAGTAATACACTGTAGACTAAACATTATTTACATCTCTACACTATGAGGAGGCTATATCAGGGGTTTAATCTGTTTAATTCAGTAATACACTGTAGACTAAACATTATTTACATCTCTACACTATGAGGAGGCTATATCAGGTTTAATCTGTTTAATTCAGTAATACACTGTAGACTAAACATTATTTTCACTTAGATCACCACGTTGTGTCTCAGAAAAAAGCTTATTGATCCATATTTCCGCCTTTTACAACTGTGTTCAATGTGAATTTGATGTGTGTTATGAAGGCCTCCATCTATTCTTCTTGATGTTCAGTGGGGCTGTTTAACCAATATGCAATATTCATTTACCTTCTGAAATCAATAGTGACGACTGGTCTCACTCTCCTAGGCTCCTGCATGGTTAAGTAGCGCCTGTAGTTAAAAACGTGTTCTGAACCTCTAAATCTGCGTATTGTACAGTGTAATAAAACACACATACAGAGACACACAAACCTCCTTCTCCTCCTCAGTGAGGTCCTTCTCCGCCTCCCTCAGCTCCTCATCATCAAACTCTGGAGTGTTCTGACCCTCGTCTTTGATCTCCTCCTCCTCCTTCAACTCCAAGTCTGAATCCATCCCTCCACCAGCCTCCTCTGCTCCCTCTGCCATGTCCTCCTCTTCTCCTCCTCCTTCAACCTCCTCCTCCTCTCTGTTGGAACTCTGTGTCCGAGACGGGGCCTCTAGATGGCCAGTTGCGTCCTCTTTAGAGTCCTCCTCTTCCTGTTTAGACTCCTCCTCTTCCTCCTGTCCTGGGGCTTCCAGGCACTCATAGAAGTTATCCTCCTCCTCCTGCTCTTCCTCTCCCCGACTGTCCCTGGAAGACAAACAGGAGCCAATCAGAGAGCCTTAAATAATCTGAATCTACATCGCTGTAACCACGGTAACCTTGTTCTCAACATCACTGTAACCTTGTTCTCAACATCACTAACACAGTAACCTCGTTCTCTACACCACAGTAACCACGGTAACCTTGTTCTCTACAACACAGTAACCACGGTAACCTCGTTCTCTACATCACAGTAACCCATGGTAACCTCGTTCTCAACATCATTGTAACCACGGTAACCTCGTTCTCTACATCACAGTAACCCATGGTAACCTCGTTCTCTACACCACAGTAACCTTGTTCTCTACATCACAGTAACCCATGGTAACCTCGTTCTCAACATCATTGTAACCACGGTAACCTCGTTCTCTACGTCACAGTAACCCATGGTAACCTCGTTCTCTACACCACAGTAACCTTGTTCTCTACATCACAGTAACCCGTGGTAACCTCGTTCTCAACATCACTGTAACCGTGGTAACCTCGT
>JACYXH010000300.1:1347500-1370000 GCA_026745465.1 Lota lota | reverse complement strand
CTATTACTACTGCAGGTAATACAATTATACTAATACTACTACAGCTACTACTACTAGGTACAAGTTTCAATCACCTGCGTGTGTGTGTGTGTGTGTGTGTGTGTGTCTGGTCATCTACGTGTGTGTGTGTGTGTGTCTGGTCATCTATGTGTGCGTGTGTGTGTGCGTGTGTGTGTGTGTGTGTATTAGGATGGTTCTATCCAGGGTATCTTCCACTTCTCCTCTAAGGAGCAGATGACCAAGTATCAGATGGCTGTCGCCATGGCAACGGCCTTTAACCTGCCCTCAACGCATCTTATACCAGTAAATATTAAATATATCTATAAAAAAATATATAGATATATATACATACACATCTTATACCAGTAAATATCTAAATGTATATATATATATTTATATATATACACACCTTGTCCCAGTAGTAAATGTACACCACCTCTAACCCTAACCAGTACACCACCTCTAACCCTAACCAGTAAATATATATACACACCTTGTCCCAGTAGTAAATGTACACCACCTCTAACCCTAACCAGTAAATATACATACACACCTTGTCCCAGTAGTAAATGTACACCACCTCTAACCCTAACCAGTACACCACCTCTAACCCTAACCAGTAACTATATATACACACCTTGTCCCAGTAGTAAATGTACACCACCTCTAACCCTAACCAGTACACCACCTCTAACCCTAACCAGTAAATATACATACACACCTTGTCCCAGTAGTAAATGTACACCACCTCTAACCCTAACCAGTAACTATATATACACACCTTGTCCCAGTAGTAAATGTACACCACCTCTAACCCTAACCAGTAACTATACATACACACCTTGTCCCAGTAGTAAATGTACACCACCTCTAACCCTAACCAGTACACCACCTCTAACCCTAACCAGTAAATATACATACACACCTTGTCCCAGTAGTAAATGTACACCACCTCTAACCCTAACCAGTACACCACCTCTAACCCTAACCAGTAAATATACATACACACCTTGTCCCAGTAGTAAATGTACACCACCTCTAACCCTAACCAGTAAATATACAAACACACCTTGTCCCAGTAGTAAATGTACACCACCTCTAACCCTAACCAGTACACCACCTCTAACCCTAACCAGTAAATATACATACACACCTTGTCCCAGTAGTAAATGTACACCACCTCTAACCCTAACCAGTACACCACCTCTAACCCTAACCAGTAAATATACATACACACCTTGTCCCAGTAGTAAATGTACACCACCTCTAACCCTAACCAGTAAATATACATGCACACCTTGTCCCAGTAGTAAATGTACACCACCTCTAACCCTAACCAGTAACTATACATACACACCTTGTCCCAGTAGTAAATGTACACCACCTCTAACCCTAACCAGTACACCACCTCTAACCCTAACCAGTAAATATACATACACACCTTGTCCCAGTAGTAAATGTACACCACCTCTAACCCTAACCAGTAAATATACATACACACCTTGTCCCAGTAGTAAATGTACACCACCTCTAACCCTAACCAGTACACCACCTCTAACCCTAACCAGTAAATATACATACACACCTTGTCCCAGTAGTAAATGTAGCTCTCTCTCTCTCCAGCTGACCGAGGCTCCTCCCGGGGTCTCTCGCCCACAGAACCCTCAGCTGGACTGTTCCCGCCTCCAGCTGCTGGGTCTGGGCGTGGAGCCCCACCCCTTCTCTTACAACATCACTTCCTGTCTCTGGCCCTTCCTCCCTGACAAACGCTGGAGACAGACCGTCTTTCACTGAGACAGACAGAAGACAGACAGAACCGAATCAGCGATGTTCAAGATAGTTAAGATGTCAGAACAGATTCTGCATTTGAGATCAGCTGACCTTGTCCCCAGAGGTCAGCTGACCTTGTCCCCAGAGGTCAGCTGACCTTGTCCCCAGAGGTCAGCTGACCTTGTCCCCAGAGGTCAGCTGACCTTGTCCCCAGAGGTCAGCTGACCTTGTCCCCAGAGGTCAGCTGACCTTGTCCCCAGAGGTCAGCTGACCTTGTCCCCAGAGGTCAGCTGGTGCAGATGACAGCAGATGGTTTCCCAGATTGGAACTGTGATGATGATGATGATGATGATGATGATGATGATAACAGGTGTGTGTGAAATATAACTGTCCTTCTTGCAAAAGTGTTTTATTGGAATAAACAAACACAACTTTATGACACAGCTAAATCCTATCTACCAAGCTAACCTGACACAGCTAAATGCTACCTACCAGGCTAACCTGACAAAGCTAAATGCTACCTACCAGGCTAACCCGACACAGCTAAATCCTATCTACCAAGCTAACCTGACACAGCTAAATGCTACCTACCAGGCTAACCCGACACAGCTAAATCCTATCTACCAAGCTAACCTGACACAGCTAAATGCTACCTACCAGGCTAACCCGACACAGCTAAATCCTATCTACCAAGCTAACCTGACACAGCTAAATCCTATCTACCAGGCTAACCTGACACAGCTAAATTCTGTCTACCAGGCTAACCTGACACAGCTAAATCCTATCTACCAGGCTAACCTGACACAGCTAAATCCTGTCTACCAGGCTAACCTGACACAGCTAAATCCTATCTACCAAGCTAACCTGACACAGCTAAATCCTGTCTACCAGGCTAACCTGACACAGCTAAATCTTGTCTACCAGGCTAACCTGACACAGTTAAATCCTATCTACCAGGCTAACCTGACACAGCTAAATCCTATCTACCAGGCTAACCTGACACAGCTAAATCCTGTCTACCAGGCTAACCTGACACAGCTAAATCCTATCTACCAAGCTAACCTGACACAGCTAAATGCTATCTACCAAGCAAACCTGACAGCTAAATCCTATCTACCAGGCCAACCTGACAGAGCTAAATCTTGTCTACCAGGCTAACCTGACACAGCTAAATCCTATCTACCAAGCTAACCTGACACAGCTAAATCCTATCTACCAGGCTAACCTGACACAGCTAAATCCTGTCTACCAGGCTAACCTGACGCAGCTAAATCCTGTACTAGGCTAACCTGACATGGCTAAATGCTACCTACCAAGCTAACCTGACAGCTAAATGCTACCTAGCATGGTAGGTATCATTTAGCTGTGTCAGGTATCAGGCTAACTTGACACAGCTAAATGCTATCTACCAGGCTAACTTGAACCACTAGCAGCTGGTGTTAAAATGTTTCACAGAAGAAGAAAGAAACACAATCCAGAAGATAATAACCTCTTGAGCCCAGAAGATACATATCTCCACCTCCCCATCCACACCTGGACCTCCATCTCCGCATCTGGACCTCCACACCTGGACCTCCATCTCCACACCTGAACCTCCATCTCCACACCTGAACCTCCACACCTGGACCTCCACACCTGGACCTCCATCTCCACACCTGGACCTCCACACCTGGACCTCCATCTCCACACATGGACCTCCATCTCCACACCTGAACCTCCATCTCCACACCTGGACCTCCATCTCCACACCTGGACCTCCACACCTGGACCTCCATCTCCACACCTGGACCTCCATCTCCACACCTGGACCTCCATCTCCACACCTGGACCTCCACACCTGGACCTCCATCTCCACACCTGGACCTCCATCTCCAGCCAGTAACTAGGCCTAGTACTACAGTACTAGCACTAATAGGTACTAATATAGTACCACCATAAAGTACTACAGTACTGACAGATGACCACAGTACTAATACGCACCCCAATTCAACTCTCAAAGTTGAAGTCTAAACTCTGGAAATGAATTACCAAAAATGACTAATAATAAAGGAATGAGAAATCACTTTTAACGCGAGCACACAAACACGCAGGCACGCGCAGACGCGACGCCTCGTGCACAGCGTCTCGCGGTTCGGACGAGCAGCACGTCTCGGTAAGTTTCCGAACATTCAAAACGAATTACCGATTTAACTGTCGAAAACTGATTTCACTTCAGAATAGTCTCGATATAGACTACTTCAAACGGAATAATCATAATAATCATCCAAATGAACAATCACATAACTCGTTGATTTCATCAACTTTTCTGTCTTTCGCTCGTTGTGGTTTTGGTTTTATATATATATATATATATATATATATATATATATATATATATATATATATATATATATAATATAGTTTAGTTATGTTACTCTAGTATAAAGTCTTATCATATATTATAATATAATAGTTTAGTTATGTTACTCTAGTATAAAGTCTTATCATATATTATAATATAATACAGTCTAGTATAAAGTCTTATCATATATTATAATATAGTTTAGTTATGTTACTAGTATAAAGTCTTATCATATATTATAATATAATTCAGTATAGTATAAAGTCTTATCATATATTATAATATAATAGTTTAGTTATGTTACTAGTATAAAGTCTTATCATATATTATAATATAATACAGTCTAGTATAAAGTCTTATCATATATTATAATATAGTTTAGTTATGTTACTAGTATAAAGTCTTATCATATATTATAATATAATTCAGTCTAGTATAAAGTCTTATCATATATTATAATAGTTTAGTTATGTTACTCTAGTATAAAGTCGTATAATATAAAGTCTTAAATTATAATACTTGAGTTATGTTGTGGTTATATCATATTTATTCTTAACAATACTGTGGATTATGTGGATCAGAAATGCATTTGGTTTTGCATGTGAATGCAGAGGAATGCATCGCTGTGTGTGTGTGTGTGTGTGTGTGTGTGTGTGTGTGTGTGTGTGTGTGTGTGTGTGTGTGTGTGTGTGTGTGTGTGTGTGTGTGTGTGTGTTTAGAAATGTAAGTGTAATGTCTACTACTTTCCTACTAATACCTTTCCACGTTTAAAAATACTTTCCTATGTTCTGGAATACTTTATGTTGTAGAATACTTTAGGTTTTAGAATACTTTAGGTTTTAGAATACTTTGCTACACTCTAGAATACGTTATGATCTATAATACTTTCCAACACTCTAGAATACTTTATGTTCTCGAATGTTTCCTAAGATCTACAATACTTTCCCACAGTTACACTTTCCTACACCTTATATAAAAGATTTTTCCTCAGATGGAAAGATGCTTTACAGTCTATAATATAGACTGTATATATTATATATATATATATATATATATATATATATATATATATATATATATAATATGGGGTGATGATCGGTCCTCTGTGTGTATGCTTTGGTTCTTTTGGACAACACTTGATTTTGATAAAGCTCACATTCTGAGCAATGTTTATAAAGCATCGCCATGACAACAAAACCCTGTTAAAGTCCTGAGAATGGAGTGCTTGTTGGCACACAGATGGACTCTGTCTTGCTGTCTTGTGACTGTGTGTGGTGGTGTGTGTATGTGGTGTGTGTGGTGTGTGTGGTGTGTGTGTGTGTGTGTGTGTGTGTGGTGTGTGTGTGTGGTGGTGTGTGTGTAGTGGTGTGTGTGTGTGTGTGGTGGTGTGTGTTTGTGTGTTTGGGGTGGTGTGTGGTGTTGTGTGCGTGTGGTGGTGTGTGTGTGTGTAGTGTGTGTGTGGTGTGTGTGTGTGGTGGTGTGTGTGTATCTGTGTGGTGTGTGTATGGTGTGTGTGGTGTGTGTGTGGTGTGTGTGGTGGTGGTGTGTGTGTATGTGTGTGGTGGTGTGTGTATGTGGTGTGTGTGGTGTGTGTGGTGTGTGTGTGTGTGTGTGTGTGTGTGGTGTGTGTGTAGTGGTGTGTGTGTGTGTGGTGGTGTGTGTTTGTGTGTTTGGTGTGTGTGTGTGGTGTGGGGTGTAGTGTGCGTGTGGTGGTGTGTGTGTGTGTGTAGTGTGTGTGTGGTGTGTGTGTGTGGTGGTGTTTGTGTGTGTATGGTGTGTGTGGTGTGTGTGTGGTGTGTGTGGTGGTGGTGTGTGTGTATGTGTGTGGTGGTGTGTGTGTGTGTGTGTGTGGTGTGTGTGGTGTGTGTGGTGGTGGTGTGTGTGTATGTGTGTGGTGGTGTGTGTGTGTGGTGTGTGTGGTGTGTGTGGTGTGTGTGTATGTGTGTGGTGGTGTGTGTGTGTGGTGTGTGTGGTGTGTGTGGTGTGTGTGTGTGGTGTGTGTGGTGTGTGTGGTGTGTGTGGTGTGTGTGTGTGGTGTGTGTGGTGTGTGTGGTGTGTGTGTGTGTGTGTGTGGTGTGTGTGGTGTGTGTGTGTGGTGTGTGTGGTGTGTGTGGTGTGTGTGTGTGTGTGTGTGGTGTGTGTGGTGTGTGTGTGTGTGTGGTGTGTGTGGTGTGTGTATGTGTGTGGTGGTGTGTGTGTGTGGTGTGTGTGGTGTGTGTGGTGTGTGTGGTGTGTGTGGTGTGTGTGGTGTGTGTGTGTGGTGTGGTGTGTGTGGTGTGTGTGGTGTGTGTGGTGTGTGTGTGTGTGTGGTGTGTGTGGTGTGTGTGGTGTGTGTGGTGTGTGTGGTGTGTGTGGTGTGTGTGTGTGTGGTGTGTGTGTGTGGTGTGTGTGGTGTGTGTGTGTGTGTGTGTGTGTGGTGTGTGTGTGTGTGTGTGTGTGTGTGTGTGTGTGTATTGTGTACAGAATAAATCTGTAATCTATCGCCCAACAAGGAGGACAGAATAAATAGGTTTGTTGTGAATGTCTTCTTTTGATCTAGAGAAACGACATCAACCCTTCTTCCACCAATCAAATCTCCTGATGAGCAGTGACCCCGCCCCCCCATATGGCCCCGCCCCCCCATATGGCCCCGCCCCCCCATACGGGCCACCTGGTGTACCTCCAGGTATTCCACATGAACATGTCACTTCCTGTTTGTCTCTAGTGGTCAGTCCTGTCATAGCGTACTTTTCCTAGTCTCCTCTCCTAGTCTCCTCATCTTGAGTCCTCTCCTTGTGTCCTCTCCTTGTGTCCTCTCCTTGTGGCCTCTCCTTGTGTCCTCTCCTTGTGTCCTCTCCTTGTGGCCTCTCCTTGTGGCCTCTCCTTGTGGCCTCTCCTTGTGGCCTCTCCTTGTGTCCTCTCCTTGTGGCCTCTCCTTGTGGCCTCTCCTTGTGGCCTCTCCTTGTGTCCTCTCCTTGTGGCCTCTCCTTGTGGCCTCTCCTTGTGTCCTCTCCTTGTGTCCTCTCCTTGTGGCCTCTCCTTGTGTCCTCTCCTTGTGTCCTCTCCTTGTGGCCTCTCCTTGTGTCCTCTCCTTGTGGCCTCTCCTTGTGTCCTCTCCTTGTGGCCTCTCCTTGTGTCCTCTCCTTGTGTCCTCTCCTTGTGGCCTCTCCTTGTGTCCTCTCCTTGTGGCCTCTCCTTGTGTCCTCTCCTTGTGTCCTCTGCTTATGTCCTCTCTTTGTTTTCAGGAAGCAGGCCTCTAATTCCAGCATTTCCTGGGCAACCCTACCAGGTAGTGCTTTAAACATGTAATCTTCATGTTGGTCTAGTCCTGGTCTGGAGCCTGTCTGTAATCTTCATGTTGGTCTAGTCCTGGTCTGGAGCCTGTCTGTAATCTTCATGTTGGTCTAGTCCTGGTCTGGAGCCTGTCTGTAATCTTCATGTTGGTCTAGTCCTGGTCTGGAGCCTGTCTGTAATCTTCATGTTGGTCTAGTCCTGGTCTGGAGCCTGTCTGTAATCTTCATGTTGGTCTAGTCCTGGTCTGGAGCCTGTCTGTAATCTTCATGTTGGTCTAGTCCTGGTCTGGAGCCTGTCTGTAATCTTCATGTTGGTCTAGTCGTGGTCTAGTCCTAGTCCTAGTCCTGGTCTGGAGCCTTCTCCTTCGCTCTCAGCTCGTCATCCTTAAGAGAAACTCTGATGAAGAAGGAGTCCAACATGCAGAACTGTACATTCATCTTAAGAATTGCCAAAACTTAATGGCCAATACTTAGCAAAGGGAAAATGAGTGAGATGGTAAACAAAAATGAACAAGCACTGAAAGAATGATTAACTTAAAGGTGGAGTGTGCACAACTGAGTGGCATTTAGCGGAACGTCGTTGTGTAGGAGCGCTTTAATGACCGATGCTGGCGTTAACCTAACCTAACCCTGACCCTGACCCTGACCCTAACCCTGACCCTGACTCTGACCCTGACCCTGACCCTGACTCTAACCCTGACCCTGACCCTAACCCTGACCCTGACCCTAACCTTGACCCTGACCCTAACCCTGACCCTGACCCTGACGTTATGCTATACTATGTTGTCATCAGTTGGTCTGTTGGTTGGAATCACTGAACCGCAAGGCTCAGTGAAAACAGGAGATGTCTCCTAGTGTTAATAGGGTACCCACGTACCCACTACCCCTACCCTAATGTCTACTGCAGCCGCTCGGCCTTTAGCTTAGCATCTTCATGACACAATGGGTTTTGATGCATGCTGTACCTTTAATTCAAACGGATGAGATTAGTATAAGGGGTTAAATGTATACACAAGCTGCTACGAAAGTGAAGGAGAAAGCTACAGACCGGAAGTAAAGAAAAGAATGCAGAACGGATATACGTCACATTACGTAAACGTACCTAACAAGTACCTAAACAAGCTGTTAGCATCTCCGGACTTCATCCACAACAAAATCGAATACAAAGTCAAACATTACATGAAATGTAATGTTCTGAAAGTGAAGTAAAATAAGACACACTTTAAGGTCTGCTTTCCTTATGCTCAGGAATACTCTAACCAGGGCTACCCCCCCTACCACGGTAGCCCCGCCCCCTACCACGGTAACACCGCCCCCTATCAAGGTAACCCCGCCCCATATCCGGGAAGCCACGCCCCCTACCAGGCTGTATGGGAGGCCTCCAAGGTTTCCCAGTATCAACAACCATCTTCAAACCCAAGTAGGTCAAAGTTCACTCAAACCACACCTCACTTTGTAACAGCTGACACCTTCCCATAGATCTACAATTCCACCGTAGTCCTTATTTACACCATACCATAACCCTAATCTACTCTACCGTAACCCTAATCTACTCTACCGTAACCCTAATCTACTCTACCGTAGCCCTAATCTACTCTACCGTAACCCTAATCTACTCTACCATAACCCTAATCTACTCTACCGTAACCCTAATCTACTCTACCATAACCCTAATCTACTCTACCATAACCCTAATCTACTCTACCATAACCCTAATCTACACTCTACCGTAACCCTAATCTACTCTACCGTAACCCTAATCTACTCTACCGTAACCCTAATCTACTCTACCATAACCCTAATCTACTCTACCGTAGCCCTAATCTACTCTACCGTAACCCTAATCTACTCTACCATAACCCTAATCTACACTCTACCGTAACCCTAATCTACTGTACCATAACCCTAATCTACTGTACCGTAACCCTAATCTACTCTACCATAACCCTAATCTACACTCTACCATAACCCTAATCTACTGTACCGTAACCCTAATCTACTGTACCGTAACCCTAATCTACTCTACCATAACCCTAATCTACACTCTACCATAACCCTAATCTACTGTACCATAACCCTAATCTACACTCTACCGTAACCCTAATCTACTGTACCGTAACCCTAATCTACTCTACCATAACCCTAATCTACACTCTACCATAACCATAATCTACTGTACCGTAACCCCAATCTACTCTACTGTAACCCTAATCTACTCTACCATAACCCCAATCTACTCTACCATAACCCTAATCTACTCTACCATAACCCTAATCTACACTCTACCGTAACCCCAATCTACTCTACCATAACCCTAATCTACTGTACCATAACCCTAATCTACTCTACCATAACCCTAATCTACTCTACCGTAACCCCAATCTACTCTACTGTAACCCTAATCTACTCTACCGTAACCCCAATCTACTCTACTGTAACCCTAATCTACTTTACCATAATCCTGATCTACTCTAAATGTAAACCTAGCCCAGAAGTCTATGCTTTAATTCCTAATCTAGCATACCTGATATCTTCTCCATCCAGCTCAATGCTGTCGTGTTTGATTTGATTTCAGTCTACATGGTTGGATCAGGCGGGCAGCAAGCAGCAAGAGGCGGAGTCTCAGGGATGGAGGCGTGTCTTGGAGTATGTTGGACCGCCCTCTGCTGCTGTTGTCTGTTGGACATGTTCACATAGGACTACACTTCCCACAATGCATCAGTCAACACGGAAATTCTAGATAGCTAAATGTTAAATATGTCGATCTCCTGATTCTACTTAAGTTATATTATATAACGGCTTAAGTTTTATTATATAACAGTTTAAGTTATATTATATTGCAAAGCTTTAACACATGAATGTTGTCACTGAATGTTGAAGGAATGTTTTTTGATGTTACCAATAAAGTGATTATACTGTTTGATGGTACTTTATATATCTGGCCCCAGATCACTTGATTATTATTATACTGGTTAGATAGGACTGGTTAAACTGGTTGTACAGGGGTGGTTATACTGGTTAGATAGGGCTGGTTATACTAGTTATGCAGGACTGATTATACTAGTTAGATAGGGCAGGTTATACTGGTTAACAGGGCTGGTTATACTGGTTGGATAGGGTAGGTATACACTGCTGGTTATACTGGTTTAATGTGGCAGGTTATACTGGTTATGCAGGGCTGGTTATACTAGTTTGACTTTAGATATGGCTGGTTATACTGGTTAGATAGGGCTGGTTATACTGGTTGTACATGTCTAGTTATACAGGGCTGGTTATATTAGTTAGATAGGGCAGGTTACACTGGTTAGATAGGGCAGGTTATACTGGTTAACAGGGCTGGTTATACTAGTGTGATAGGGCAGGTTATACTAGTTATATAGGGCAGTTTACACTGGTTAACAGGGCTGGTTATACTGGTTAGATAGGGCAGGTTACACTGGTTAACAGGGCTGGTTATACTGGTTAGATAGGGCAGGTTACACTGGTTAACAGGGCTGGTTATACTGGTTAGATAGGGCAGGTTACACTGGTTAACAGGGCTGGCTAAACTGGTTAGATAGGGCAGTTTACACTGGTTAACAGGGCTGGTTATACTGGTAAGATAGGGCAGGCTATACTGGTTAACAGGGCTGGTTATACTGGTTAACAGGGATGGTTATACTGGTTAGATAGGGCAGGCTATACTGTTAGATAGGGCAGGTTACACTGGTTAACAGGGCTGGTTATACTGGTTAGATAGGGCAGGCTATACTGGTTAGATAGGGCAGTTTACACTGGTTAACAGGGCTGGTTATACTGGTTAGATAGGGCAGGTTACACTGGTTAACAGGGCTGGTTATACTGGTTAGATAGGGCAGGCTATACTGGTTAACAGGGCTGGCTAAACTGGTTAGATAGGGCAGTTTACACTGGTTAACAGGGCTGGTTATACTGGTTAGATAGGGCAGGCTATACTGGTTAACAGGGCTGGTTATACTGGTTAGATAGGGCAGGCTATACTGTTAGATAGGGCAGGTTACACTGGTTAACAGGGCTGGTTATACTGGTTAGACAGGGCAGGCTATACTGGTTAACAGGGCTGGTTATACTGGTTAACAGGGCTGGTTATACTGGTTAGATAGGGCAGGCTATACTGGTTAACAGGGCTGGTTATACTGGTTAGATAGGGCAGTTTACACTGGTTAACAGGGCTGGTTATACTGGTTAGATAGGGCAGGTTACACTGGTTAACAGGGCTGGTTATACTGGTTAGATAGGGCAGGTTACACTGGTTAACAGGGCTGGTTATAGTGGTTAGATAGGGCAGGCTATACTGGTCATACAGGGTTGGTTATACTGGTTAAACTTGAGAAAGGGCTGGTTATGCAGAGGTCATTTAAATAAAAACGCTATGAGGATAAACTTGAGCCATTAGACATGTTGCCATGGTGACCTCACTTTATTCCAGTAAAACAGAAAACATGCAGCAGAGGCAAATACTAACTCAAACTGAGGGCAACTCAATGTCCTGAATATAGCCATCCATATATCCATAGAGATATGATACGTATATAGATATGGATATATGTCATACAACTATAGATATATCTATATAGACATAATTATATTTCTAGTGTCTTGTAACGTGTCGGTCAGCCCTGTGTCCCGTCTTCCAGCTGGGCGGGGCTAGTCTCAGACTCCTCCCCAGAGGGGGCGGGGCTAGTTTCAGACTCCTCCCCAGAGGGGGCGGGGCTAGTTTCAGACTCCTCCTCAGAGGGGGCGGGGCTAGTCTCAGACTCCTCCCCTCGATGGGAAGGGGTAGTCTCAGACTCCTCCCCACAGGGGGAGGGGCTAGCATCAGACTCCTTCCTACAGGGGGAGGAGCTAGCATCGGGCTCCTCCCCCTGATGGGAAGGGCTATTTTCAGACTCCTCCCCTTGACAAGCAGGGCTAGCCTCTGGCTCCTCCCCCTGGTGGGAGGCACTTGTTTCGGGGTCCTCCCCCTGGTGGGAGGAGCTAACCTCAGACCCCTCCCCCTGGTAAAGGACATCTTCAGGAACGGGGGCTGGAGGACAGAAGTCTTCCCCAGGAAGAATCTTCTGGAAGATCAGCTCAGCCTGACGGAAACACTCTGGTTATCAACATGGAGGGGAGGGTTACTGTGGTGATGGTTACCGTGGTGATAGTTACCAGGGCGATGGCGCCATCGTGTCCCAGGGAGCCGTCGGGTCCGAGGCAGATGGACACGTTGGCGGGAAGCTCGCTGACCTCTGACCCCAAACCCTCCGACATGTTGAAATATAAACACCACAGCACCTCCGGGCGTGGCTCTATAGATATACACATATAGATATACATATATACACAGATACACACATACACACACATATAGATATACACATATAGATATACATATATACACAGATACACACATACACACACATATAGATATACACATATAGATATACATATATACACAGATACACACATATAGATATACACAGATACACATATAGATATACATATATACACAGATACATACACATATAGATATACACAGATACACACATACATACACATAGATATACACAGATACACACACATATAGATATACACAGATACACAGATACACACACATATAGATATACACAGATACACAGATACACACACATATAGATATACATATATACACAGATACACACATACATACATATATAGATATACACAGATACACACACATATAGATATACATATATACACAGATATACACATTTAGATATACATACAGAGATATACATATTTACACAGATATATGCATGTAGACACACATACACACAGATATACACACACACACACACACACACACACACACACACACACACACACACACACACACACACACACACACACACACACACACACACACACACACACACACACACACACACACACACACACACACACACACACACACAGATATACAACCACACAAACAGAGAGAGACTATATGTACTAATATAGGGCTGGTTATAATGGTTGTAAGATGGGGCTGGTTATTTCTCACTATTAAAGATATATCTATCTATCTAAAAACAGAGAGATGGTGGATAGGTTACCATGGTGATCAGAGTCTGGTGTCCGGAACAGCCTGGTTACCACGGGCGACAGGTCTTGGAAGGCGGAGCCGAGTGACTGACAGGTGAGATGGACGAGATCTAACGTGGACACGAGAAAAGAGTTCTCAGCCTGACCTGTATACACACACACACCTGTACACACACACACACACCTGTATACACACACACACACCTGTACACACACACACACACACCTGTATACACACACACACACACCTGTATACACACACACACACACGCACACACACAACCTGTATACACACACACACACCTGTATACACACACACACACACACACACCTGTATACACACACACACACACCTGTATACACACACACACACACCTGTATACACACACACACACACACACACCTGTATACACACACACAGTATAAAGCTCTGTATAAAACCACAGTGTTGCTCCTTTATGAGGAAGCGAGGTTCCCTGGGACATCCTGTCCAATCGGCTGCGAGGTGTCTGTGGACGATGCTTGGTTCTCCTGACAAAGTCCAGTTCCAACGCTAACTGAATCCAATGAAAATGCAACGAAGTATCAACTTCACCCACCAATCAGAGCCTCCCGACCTAGAGGAAGGAAATCCCTAACGATGGACCAGACGTCCTCCCAGTTCTTTAAACCCCCACTCCCAACGGTCCTGTGACTAAGGTGTTCCTGGTACGCAGGTCATGTGACTAAGGTGTTCCTGGTACGCAGGTCATGTGACTAAGGTGTTCCTGGTACGCAGGTCATGTGACTAAGGTGTTCCTGGTACGCAGGTCATGTGACTAAGGTGTTCCTGGTACGCAGGTCATGTGACTTACGTGTTCCTGGTATGCAGGTAATGTGACTTACGTGTTCCTGGTACGCAGGTCATGTGATTAAGGTGTTCCTGGTACGCAGGTCATGTGACTAAGGTGTTCCTGGTACGCAGGTCATGTGACTAAGGTGTTCCTGGTACGCAGGTCATGTGACTAAGGTGTTCCTGGTACGCAGGTCATGTGACTAAGGTGTTCCTGGTACGCAGGTCATGTGACTAAGGTGTTCCTGGTACTCAGGTCATGTGACTAAGGTGTTCCTGGTACGCAGGTCATGTGACTAAGGTGTTCCTGGTACGCAGGTAATGTGACTAAGGTGTTCCTGGTACGCAGGTCATGTGACTTACGTGTTCCTGGTATGCAGGTCATGTGACTTACGTGTTCCTGGTATGCAGGTCATGCTGGACGGACAGAGCTCCACCAGTCGGACTGGCGACTCTGAAGGAATGGTTACTATGGAAACCTGCAGAACAAAGGCATACCATATTTTACATGTCAGTATCCAATCACATTTTTACTTAAATGTAATTGGATCTCTCGCTCTCTCTCTCCCCCCGTCCCCTAGTCTGTCTCCTTGTCCCCTAGTCTCTCCTCCCAGTCCCCTAGTCTCTGTCTCCTTGTCCCCTAGTCTCTCCTCCCAGTCCCCTAGTCTCTGTCTCCTTGTCCACTAGTCTCTCCTCCCAGTCCCCTAGTCTCTGTCTCCTTGTCCACTAGTCTCTCCTCCCAGTCCCCTAGTCTCTCCTCCCAGTCCCCTAGTCTCTCCTCCCAGTCCCCTAGTCTCTGTCTCCTTGTCCACTAGTCTCTCCTCCCAGTCCCCTAGTCTCTGTCTCCTCGTCCCCTAGTCTCTCCTCCCAGTCCCCTAGTCTCTCTCCTCGTCCCCTAGTCCCTCTCCTCGTCCCCTAGTCCCTCCTCATCGTCCCCTAGTCCCTCCTCCTCGTCCCCTAGTCTCTCTCCTCGTCCCCTAGTCCCTCTCCTCGTCCCCTAGTCTCTCTCCTCGTCCCCTAGTCCCTCCTCCTCGTCCCCTAGTCTCTCTCCTCGTCCCCTAGTCCCTCCTCCTCGTCCCCTAGTCTCTCTCCTCGTCCCCTAGTCCCTCCTCCTCGTCCCCTAGTCTCTCTCCTCGTCCCCTAGTCTCTCTCCTCGTCCCCTAGTCCCTCCTCCTGGTCCCCTAGTCCCTCCTTCTCTCCGTCCTCGTCCGCTAGTCTCTCTCCTCGTCCCCTAGTCTCTCTCCTCGTCCCCTAGTCTCTCTCCTCGTCCCCTAGTCCCTCCTCCTCGTCCCCTAGTCTCTCTCCTCGTCCCCTAGTCTCTCTCCTCGTCCCCTAGTCCCTCCTCATCGTCCCCTAGTCCCTCCTCCTCGTCCCCTAGTCTCTCTCCTCGTCCCCTAGTCCCTCCTCCTCGTCCCCTAGTCTCTCTCCTCGTCCCCTAGTCCCTCCTCCTCGTCCCCTAGTCCCTCCTCCTCGTCCCCTAGTCCCTCCTCCTCGTCCCCTAGTCTCTCTCCTCGTCCCCTAGTCTCTCTCCTCGTCCCCTAGTCTCTCTCCTCGTCCCCTAGTCCCTCCTCCTCGTCCCCTAGTCCCTCCTCCTCGTCCCCTAGTCCCTCCTCCTCGTCCCCTAGTCTCTCTCCTCGTCCCCTAGTCCCTCCTCCTCGTCCCCTAGTCCCTCCTCCTCGTCCGCTAGTCTCTCTCCTCGTCCCCTAGTCTCTCTCCTCGTCCCCTAGTCTCTCTCCTCGTCCCCTAGTCCCTCCTCCTCGTCCCCTAGTCTCTCTCCTCGTCCCCTAGTCCCTCCTCCTGGTCCCCTAGTCCCTCCTTCTCTCCGTCCTCGTCCCCTAGTCTCTCTCCTTGTCCCCTAGTCTCTCTCCTCGTCCCCTAGTCTCTCTCCTTGTCCCCTAGTCCCTCCTCCTCTCTCTCCTCTACCTGTTGCTCGGCCTCGCTGGGTAAAACTGATCCATCAGTGATCAGAACGGCTCTGGAGACACACCTGGAAAACACACATTAACCAGATAACCAGATTACTACCCATTACAGATTCACCAGATTACTACCCATTACAGATTCACCAGATTACTACCCATTACAGATTCACCAGATTACTGACATATTAACCAGATTACTGACAGATTAACCAGATTACTGACAGATTAACCAGATTACTACCCATTACAGATTCACCAGATTACTGACAGATTAACCAGATTACTACCCATTACAGATTACTACCCATTACAGATTAAGCAGATTACTGACAGATTAACCAGATTACTGACAGATTAACCAGATCACTGATGGATTAACCAGATTACAGAATAACTTGATTACATCATAACTAGGTTACAGCGGATTAAGTGACGTCACTTTGGACAACTTCTCCGTTTCCAAGGTCCGCATCTGGCCCAGGAAGAGGGCAGGATTCAGCCTCTCTATAGCTTCCCATTGTTCCCAGTTAAGAGTTGTCTGCTGGTGGGCTGACCCCTGGATGACCTCAGACCGTCCAACTGCAGTTTATCACAGCACAATCTGACCAATCACCCACCTGGTGGGCGTGGCATTCTGGGTAAAACAGCCCTCCTCCAACACCACATGGCTGCAGCTGATTCGCTGCCCCTGGCTGTCAATCACTGCCTTGCACCTGAGGAAGAGGGAGGGGCCATAAGCAGATGAGTGACATTGATTTTGGTAAGTATATTAATAACAATAATACAAATAATAACAGTAACAATAATAATAATAATTATTATTATTAGTATAATAATGATAATAATAATATGTCTTAGCCCTCTGGTCTTAGGCCCTAAGCCCTCTGGTCTTAGCCCTCTGGTCTTAGCCCTGACCCTAAGCCCTCTGGTCTTAGCCCCTAAGCCCTCTGGTCTTAGCCCTGACCCTAAGCCCTCTGGTCTTAGCCCCTAACCCCTCTGGTCTTAGCCCTGACCCTAAGCCCTCTGGTCTTAGCCCCTAAGCCCTCTGGTCTTAGCCCCTAAGCCCTCTGGTCTTAGCCCCTAAGCCCTCTGGTCTTAGCCCCTAAGCCCTCTGGTCTTAGCCCCTAAGCCCTCTGGTCTTAGCCCTGACCCTAAGCCCTGGCACAGTGCTGCTGATCTTTGCATTCCTTGTTGAAGTGTTTAACGTAGATGTGATATAGCTATATCTGTAGATAGAGATAGATATCTATAGATAGATAGATAGATAGAGATAAAGATAGAGATAGATAAAGATAGAGATAGATAGGTAGATAGATAGATATAGAGATATATATCTATAGATAGATAGATAGAGATGGAGACAGAGACAGAAATAGAGATATATATATATAGATAGCTAGAGATAAAGATAGATTTATCTATATCTATATATATATATCTATATATATATATATCTATATCTATCTATCTATCTATATATATATATCTATATATATATAGATATATATATCTATATATATATAGATATATATATATATATATATATATATATATATATATATATATATATATATATATCTATCTATATCTATATCTATATCTATATCTATATCTATATATATATATATATATATATATATATTAGTATTCCATGATTACCTGCTGCTGCCCTTGTCTACCACCAGAGCATGGACTGAATGTCTGAGACAATAGATCCCTCCGAATACAGCACACATCCTGCCAAATACACAGCAGGGTTAGTACCAGTACTGCACACATCCTGCCAAATACACAGCAGGGTTAGTACCAGTACTGCACACATCCTGCCAAATACACAGCAGGGTTAGTACCAGTACTGCACACATCCTGCCAAATACACAGCAGGGTTAGTACCAGTACTGCACACATCCTGCCAAATACACAGCAGGGTTAGTACCAGTACTGCACACATCCTGCCAAATACACAGCAGGGTTAGTACCAGTACTGCACACATCCTGCCAAATACACAGCAGGGTTAGTACCAGTACTGCACACATCCTGCCAAATACACAGCAGGGTTAGTACCAGTACTGCACACATCCTGCCAAATACAGAAGGGTACTGTACTGCTAGTACTTCTACTCTAGAGACTCAAGACCCACCTGTCCAGAGTTTACCTGGACTCTGCTTAGCACTGGTTCTATGAACATCCTTATATTGCTGTTTCTCTTTCTCTTACTAGTCGTCCTACCAGCAGGTCCTTACCTAGGTACTAGTACTAACCTAGTCGGCAGGTCCTTACATAGGTACTAGTACTAACCTAGTTAGCAGGTCCTTACCTAGGTACTAGTACTAACCTAGTTAGCAGGTCCTTACCTAGGTACTAGTACTAACCTAGTTAGCAGGTCCTTACCTAGGTACTAGTACTAACCTAGTCGGCAGGTCCTTACCTAGGTACTAGTACTAACCTAGTTAGCAGGTCCTTACCTAGGTACTAGTACTAACCTAGTCGGCAGGTCCTTACCTAGGTACTAGTACTAACCTAGTCGGCAGGTCCTTACCTAGGTACTAGTACTAACCTAGTTGGCAGGTCCTTACCTAGGTACTAGTACTAACCTAGTTAGCAGGTCCTTACCTAGGTACTAGTACTAACCTAGTTAGCAGGTCCTTACCTAGGTACTAGTACTAACCTAGTTAGCAGGTCCTTACCTAGGTACTAGTACTAACCTAGTTAGCAGGTCCTTACCTAGGTACTAGTACTAACCTAGTTAGCAGGTCCTTACCTAGGTACTAGTACTAACCTAGTCGGCAGGTCCTTACCTAGGTACTAGTACTAACCTAGTCGGCAGGTCCTTACCTAGGTACTAGTACTAACCTAGTTAGCAGGTCCTTACCTAGGTACTAGTACTAACCTAGTCGGCAGGTCCTTACCTAGGTACTAGTACTAACCTAGTCAGCAGGTCCTTACCTAGGTACTAGTACTAACCTAGTTAGCAGGTCCTTACCTAGGTACTAGTACTAACCTAGTTAGCAGGTCCTTACCTAGGTACTAGTACTAACCTAGTTAGCAGGTCCTTACCTAGGTACTAGTACTAACCTAGTTAGCAGGTCCTTACCTAGGTACTAGTACTAACCTAGTCGGCAGGTCCTTACCTAGGTACTAGTACTAACCTAGTTAGCAGGTCCTTACCTAGGTACTAGTACTAACCTAGTTAGCAGGTCCTTACCTAGGTACTAGTACTAACCTAGTTAGCAGGTCCTTACCTACAGAAGCACTGGGGGATCTCTCCCAGGCCATACAGAGGAAACAGGAAGGGGGTGTTTCCATAGCGACCGAGGCATTGCAGGAAGTGCCGTGTTGCCATCAGGGCTGTTGCTGTGGGAGTGTCCGGCGTTGCCATGGAGATGGAGTGAAGCAGGAAGTGCTGAAGGTTCTCAGACAGCTTGTGGTGCTGTAGGAACTCCAAATACGGTCGTTCAGCAAAGTCTATGGACACACACACACACATACACACACAATATACACACACACACATATACACACACATACATGATATACACACAGTCTAAAAGACACATACTATGTAAGACATACATGATTTATTATTATACACCTGATGTAACACCTTTGTGTGTGTATGTGTGTGAGTAGTGTGTGAGTGAGTGAGTGTATGAGAGAGTGAGTGAGTGAGTGAGTGAGAGAGTGTGTGAGTGAGTGTGTGAGAGTGAGTGAGTGTATGAGAGAGTGAGAGAGTGAGTGTGTGAGAGTGAGTGAGTGTATGAGAGAGTGAGTGAGTGTATGAGAGAGTGAGTGAGTGAGAGTGTGAGTGAGTGAGAGAGTGAGAGAGTGAGTGTGTGAGAGTGAGTGAGTGAGTGAGTGAGTGTGTGAGAGTGAGTAAGTGTATGAGAGAGTGAGTGAGTGAGAGAGTGTGTGAGTGAGAGTGAGAGAGTGAGTGTGTGAGAGTGAGTGAGTGTGTGAGAGTGAGTGAGTGAGAGTGAGAGAGTGAGTGTGTGAGAGTGAGTGAGTGTGTGAGAGAGTGAGTGAGTGAGTACCCTGGTAGTGGAGGGGCGTGTCCTGGTCCAGACAGGAAGTCAGGAAGCGCATCAACATCCTCTTCTCCACCACAGACAGCAGCCTACTGGAGAACACATCTGATCTACTGCAGGGAACCTATACACACACACAGAGACACACACACACACACACACACACACACAGACACACACACACACACACACACAGACAGACACACACAGAGACACACACACACACACACAGAGACACACACACAGACACACACACACACACACACACACACACACACACACACAGACACATACACACACACACACACAGACACATACACACACACACAGAGAGACACATACACACAGAGACACATACACACAGAGACACATACACACACAGAGACACATACAGAGACACACACACACACACACACACACACACACACACACACACACACACACACACACACACACACACACACACACACACACACACACACACACACACACACACACACACACACACACACACACACACACACACACACACACACACACAGACACACGGTTATTATTTGGGGTCATTTAGGGTTACGGGTAAGTTAGGGGAAGAAGACTTGCGTTGACCTGTTCTATGTTTCCATGGCGACAGGTCAGGATGCGGGTGACGTTCTTGAACTCTGCGTAGCGACTGACATTGGATTTGATGAGGAGGTCGATGAGGGAACCACGGGAATACAACAGCTAGCCAGAAACACACAGGTCAAGTAGAGGTCATGTAGAGGTCACAGAAGAGCTACGAGAGGTCATGTAGAGGTCATGTAAGAGGTATGAGAGGTCATGTAAGAGGTCATTTAAGAGGTATGAGAGGTCATGTAAGAGGTATGAGAGGTCATGTAAGAAGTCATTTAAGAGGTATGAGAGGTCATGTAAGAGGTATGAGAGGTAATGTAAGAGGTCATTTAAGAGGTATGAGATGTCATGTAAGAGGTATGAGAGGTCATGTAATAGGTATGAGAGGTTATTTAAGAGGTATGAGAAATCATGGTGAGGTCATGTAGAGGTATGAGACGAATGAGGTCATGAATGAGATCATGTATGAGGTCATGTATGAGGTCATGAATGAGATCATGTATGAGGTAATGAATGAGGTCATGAATGAGGTCATGTATGAGGTCATGTATGAGGTCATGCTACCTTTGACACCAGGTCGATGTTGAAGCGTCGGCCCTCCTTCAGCAGCTCAGCGTAGCTTATCCTCTTCCTGCTCTTCTCTGATTGGCTCTGATCAGGACAAGGGGGTGTGGTTTATCTCTCTCTCTCTCTCTCTCTCTCTCTCTCTCTCTCTCTCTCTCTCTCTCTCTCTCTCTCTCTCTCTCTCTCTCTCTCTCTCTCTCTCTCTCTCTCTCTCTCTCTCTCTCTCTCTCTCTCTCTCTCTCTCTCTCTCTCTCTCTCTCTCTCTCTCTCTCTCTCTCTCACCTGTTGTGCTGGAGTGTTCCTCTCGTCCTTCACCCCAGACTCTTAATGGGTTGGAAAGACTCTGTTAGGATGCTGTATACATGCACATAGCGTAGCGTAAATAGTAGACAGACAGAGAGACATCAGTAGACAGACATCAGCACAGACCACTAGAGGTGAATCCTTCCTCGTGGGTCTCTCCAGCTGGACTGTGGTCGGCTCCACTCTCTTCCTCCAAGGTGCTTGGGGGGATTTTCTCCTCTTCTTCACTAAAACAAAAACATTCACTTAATAATTGCTACCTAGAAACACGGAGACATGTTACCTAGCAACAAGGAGACATGTTTACCTGGTGTAGTTAAAAACCTGGAGGTTAGCAACTTGGGAAACGTCTCTTGTTGACAGGCCAATCAAATCTTCTCCTTCCTCCAACTGACTCGACCAATCGTGCTCTTCAATGGCCGGAATCTAACACACACACACACACACACACACACACACACACACACACACACACACACACACACACACACACACACACACACACACACACACACACGTCTACTTTGATCTAGATGAAGGTGTAAACAGGTCTAATTAAGTTCTAGATGAAGGTGCTAACAGGTCTAATTAAGTTCTAGATGAAGGTGCTAACAGGTCTAATTAAGTTCTAGATGAAGGTATAAACAGGTCTAATTAGGTTCTAGATGAAGGTGTAAACAGGTCTAATTAAGTTCTAGATGAAGGTGCTAACAGGTCTAATTAAGTTCTAGATCAAGGTGTAAACAGGTCTAATTAAGTTCTAGATGAAG
>JACYXH010000300.1:1305000-1342500 GCA_026745465.1 Lota lota | reverse complement strand
ACCTAGCCTCTCCTCTAGCACCTAGCCTCTCCCCTAGCACCTAGCCTCTCCTCTAGCACCTAGCCTCTCCTCTAGCACCTAGCCTCTCCTCTAGCACCTAGCCTCTCTAGCACCTAGCCTCTCCTCTAGCACCTAGCCTCTCCTCTAGCACCTAGCCTCTCCTCTAGCACCTAGCCTCTCCTCTAGCACCTAGCCTCTCTAGCACCTAGCCTCTCCTCTAGCACCTAGCCTCTCCTCTAGCACCTAGCCTCTCTAGCACCTAGCCTCTCCTCTAGCACCTAGCCTCTCCTCTAGCACCTAGCCTCTCCTCTAGCACCTAGCCTCTCCTCTAGCACCTAGCCTCTCTAGCACCTAGCCTCTCCTCTAGCACCTAGCCTCTCCTCTAGCACCTAGCCTCTCCTCTAGCACCTAGCCTCTCCTCTAGCACCTAGCCTCTCCCTAGCACCTAGCCTCTCCTAGCACCTAGCCTCTCCCCTAGCACCTAGCCTCTCCCCTAGCACCTAGCCTCTCCTCTAGCACCTAGCCTCTCCTCTAGCACCTAGCCTCTCCTCTAGCACCTAGCCTCTCCTCTAGCACCTAGCCTCTCCTCTAGCACCTAGCCTCTCCTAGCACCTAGCCTCTCCTAGCACCTAGCCTCTCCTCTAGCACCTAGCCTCTCCTCTAGCACCTAGCCTCTCTAGCACCTAGCCTCTCCTCTAGCACCTAGCCTCTCCTCTAGCACCTAGCCTCTCCTCTAGCACCTAGCCTCTCCTCTAGCACCTAGCCTCTCCTCTAGCACCTAGCCTCTCCTCTAGCACCTAGCCTCTCCTCTAGCACCTAGCCTCTCCTAGCACCTAGCCTCTCCTCTAGCACCTAGCCTCTCCTCTAGCACCTAGCCTCTCCTCTAGCACCTAGCCTCTCCTCTAGCACCTAGCCTCTCCCCTAGCACCTAGCCTCTCTAGCACCTAGCCTCTCCTCTAGCCTCTCCTCTAGCACCTAGCCTCTCCTCTAGCACCTAGCCTCTCCTCTAGCACCTAGCCTCTCCTCTAGCACCTAGCCTCTCCTCTAGCACCTAGCCTCTCCTCTAGCACCTAGCCTCTCTAGCACCTAGCCTCTTCTCTAGCACCTAGCCTCTCCCCTAGCACCTAGCCTCTCCCCTAGCACCTAGCCTCTCCTCTAGCACCTAGCCTCTCTAGCACCTAGCCTCTCCTCTAGCACCTAGCCTCTCCTCTAGCACCTAGCCTCTCCTCTAGCACCTAGCCTCTCTAGCACCTAGCCTCTCCTCTAGCACCTAGCCTCTCCTCTAGCACCTAGCCTCTCTAGCACCTAGCCTCTCCTCTAGCACCTAGCCTCTCCTCTAGCACCTAGCCTCTCCTCTAGCACCTAGCCTCTCCTCTAGCACCTAGCCTCTCCTCTAGCACCTAGACTCTCCCTTAGCACCTAGCCTCTCCCCTAGCACCTAGCCTCTCCTCTAGCACCTAGCCTCTCCTCTAGCACCTAGCCTCTCCTCTAGCACCTAGCCTCTCCTCTAGCACCTAGCCTCTCCTCTAGCACCTAGCCTCTCCTCTAGCACCTAGCCTCTCCCCTAGCACCTAGCCTCTCTAGCACCTAGCCTCTCCTCTAGCCTCTCCTCTAGCACCTAGCCTCTCCTCTAGCACCTAGCCTCTCCTCTAGCACCTAGCCTCTCCCCTAGCACCTAGCCTCTCCCCTAGCACCTAGCCTCTCCTCTAGCACCTAGCCTCTCTAGCACCTAGCCTCTCCTCTAGCACCTAGCCTCTCCTCTAGCACCTAGCCTCTCCTCTAGCACCTAGCCTCTCCTCTAGCACCTAGCCTCTCTAGCACCTAGCCTCTCTAGCACCTAGCCTCTCCTCTAGCACCTAGCCTCTCCTCTAGCACCTAGCCTCTCTAGCACCTAGCCTCTCCTCTAGCACCTAGCCTCTCCTCTAGCACCTAGCCTCTCCTCTAGCACCTAGCCTCTCCTCTAGCACCTAGCCTCTCCTCTAGCACCTAGCCTCTCCTCTAGCACCTAGCCTCTCCTCTAGCACCTAGCCTCTCCTCTAGCACCTAGACTCTCCCTTAGCACCTAGCCTCTCCCCTAGCACCTAGCCTCTCCTCTAGCACCTAGCCTCTCCTCTAGCACCTAGCCTCTCCTCTAGCACCTAGCCTCTCCTCTAGCACCTAGCCTCTCCTCTAGCACCTAGCCTCTCCTCTAGCACCTAGCCTCTCCTCTAGCACCTAGCCTCTCCTCTAGCACCTAGCCTCTCCTCTAGCACCTAGCCTCTCCTCTAGCACCTAGCCTCTCCCCTAGCACCTAGCCTCTCCCCTAGCACCTAGCCTCTCCGCTAGCACCTAGACTCTCCCTTAGCACCTAGCCTCTTCCCTAGCACCCAGCCTCTTCCCTAGCACCTAGCCTCTCCTCTAGCACCTAGCCTCTCCTCTAGCACCTAGCCTCTCCCCTAGCACCTAGCCTCTCCTCTAGCACATAGCCTCTCCTCCAGCACCTAGCCTCTCCTCTAGCACCTAGCCTCTCTAGCACCTAGCCTCTCCTCTAGCACCTAGCCTCTCCTCTAGCACCTAGCCTCTCCCCTAGCACCTAGCCTCTCCGCTAGCACCTAGCCTCTCCTCTAGCCTCTTCTCTAGCACCTAGCCTCTCCTCTAGCACCTAGCCTCTCCTCTAGCACCTAGCCTCTCCTCTAGCACCTAGCCTCTCCTCTAGCACCTAGCCTCTCCTCTAGCACCTAGCCTCTCCCCTAGCACCTAGCCTCTCTAGCACCTAGCCTCTTCTCTAGCACCTAGCCTCTCCTCTAGCACCTAGCCTCTCCTCTAGCACCTAGCCTCTCTAGCACCTAGCCTCTCTAGCACCTAGCCTCTCCTCTAGCACCTAGCCTCTCCGCTAGCACCTAGCCTCTCCTCTAGCACCTAGCCTCTCCTCTAGCACCTAGCCTCTCCTCTAGCACCTAGCCTCTCCTCTAGCACCTAGCCTCTCCTCTAGCACCTAGCCTCTCCTCTAGCACCTAGCCTCTCCTCTAGCACCTAGCCTCTCCTCAAGCATGCTGAGCTTCAACACACCATTGTACCACTTTTAGACAATGACAAATTGACTGACAACAGGATGTAGAAACATCAAATAACCTAGACGTATCAGAGGGATGTATCCACTACACAACTACCAAATATGTAGTCTGGAAAATGTCCAAACGTACGTTAATATACATCTCACAGTCAGTCTGGAGTGTAGCGTTATGGGGGTGTCTGTCAGTCAGAAACTCTGTAGCTTGTTCAGCCTCCCCGTCGGCTGTTAGGAATATGGTCTCATTGTGTTAGTAGCATGATAGCATGCCAGTGTTAGGAGCAGGCTAGTGCTAATAGCATGCTAGTGATAGTAGAATGCTAGTGTTAGTGGCATGCTAGTGCTAATATCATGCTATTGTTAGTAGCATGCTAGTGCTAATAGCATGCTAGTGCTAATAGCATGCTAGTGCTAATAGCATTTCAGTGCTAGAAGGACGTACTTGGGAAGAGCCTCTTTGTTGTTCATATAATCAGAATATTCCTCCTGAGTGTCGAAGTCCCAGCGACCCAATGGACCCTTCTTGTTGCCCTGGGAACAGAGAGACAGCAGTGGATAAAGAACTACACAACCGTTACACATGTAGCACAGTAAAGAACTACACAACCCATACACATGTAGCACAGTAAAGAACTACACAACCCATACACATGTAGCACAGTAAAGAACTACACAACCCATACACATGTAGCACAGTAAAGAACTACACAACCCATACACATGTAGAACAGTAAAGAACTACACAACCCATACACATGTAGCACAGTAAAGAACTACACAACCCATACACATGTAGAACAGTAAAGAACTACACAACCCATACACATGTAGCACAGTAAAGAACTACACAACCCATACACATGTAGCACAGTAAAGAACTACACAACCCATACACATGTAGCACAGTAAAGAACTACACAACCCATACACATGTAGCACAGTAAAGAACTACACAACCCATACACATGTAGCACAGTAAAGAACTACAAAACCCACATACGCTGAAGTAAGGTGAATGAATAAATACATTGGTAGCAACATTGGAATAACAATACACGTCTGCTCTCTCCCAATTGGTTTAGCTTCCGTGACAGGATGCATGATGGGCTGTGTAGTCACCTGGTCCATCTTGCTGTAGTCCACTTCCTCGTCACTGTCCACCGCCAGGTCGTCCATTCTGCAGACAGAACCACATCACAGGTCCATACTGAGACAGAACCACACCACAGGTCCATACTGAGACAGAACCACATCACAGGTCCATACTGAGACAGAACCACATCACAGGTCCATACTGAGACAGAACCACATCACAGGTCCATACTGAGACAGAACCACATCACAGGTCCATACTGAGACAGAACCACATCACAGGTCCATACTGAGACAGAACCACATCACAGGTCCATACTGAGACAGAACCACACCACAGGTCCATACTGAGACAGAACCACATCACAGGTCCATACTGAGACAGAACCACATCACAGGTCCATACTGAGACAGAACCACATCACAGGTCCATACTGAGACAGAACCACATCACAGGTCCATACTGAGACAGAACCACATCACAGGTCCATACTGAGACAGAACCACATCACAGGTCCATACTGAGACAGAACCACACCACAGGTCCATACTGAGACAGAACCACATCACAGGTCCATACTGAGACAGAACCACATCACAGGTCCATACTGAGACAGAACCACATCACAGGTCCATACTGAGACAGAACCACACCACAGGTCCATACTGAGACAGAACCACATCACAGGTCCATACTGAGACAGAACCACATCACAGGTCCATACTGAGCACGCTCACCAGGGAGGAGGAGCCAAGTGAGAGGGTGATGTGAGTGAGAGGGTGATGTGAGTGAGAGGGTGATGTGAGTGAGAGGGTGATCAAGAGGGTGATGTGAGTGAGAGGGTGATGTGAGTGAGAGGGTGATCAAGAGGGTGATGTGAGTGAGAGGATCATGGTGAGTGAGAGGGTGATGTGAGTGAGAGGGTGATGTGAGTGAGAGGGTGATGGGGAGAGGTTGAGTGAGAGGGTGATGTGAGTGAGAGGGTGATGGTGAGTGAGAGGGTGATGTGAGTGAGAGGGTGATGTGAGTGAGAGGGTGATGTGAGTGAGAGGGTGATGGGGAGAGGTTGAGTGAGAGGGTGATGTGAGTGAGAGAGTGATGGTGAGTGAGAGGGTGATGGTGAGTGAGAGGGTGATGTGAGTGAGAGGGTGATGGTGAGTGAGAGGGTGATGTGAGTGAGAGGGTGATGTGAGTGAGAGGGTGATGTGAGTGAGAGGGTGATCAAGAGGGTGATGTGAGTGAGAGGGTGATGTGAGTGAGAGGGTGATCAAGAGGGTGATGTGAGTGAGAGGATCATGGTGAGTGAGAGGGTGATGTGAGTGAGAGGGTGATGTGAGTGAGAGGGTGATGGGGAGAGGTTGAGTGAGAGGGTGATGTGAGTGAGAGGGTGATGGTGAGTGAGAGGGTGATGTGAGTGAGAGGGTGATGTGAGTGAGAGGGTGATGTGAGTGAGAGGGTGATGGGGAGAGGTTGAGTGAGAGGGTGATGTGAGTGAGAGAGTGATGGTGAGTGAGAGGGTGATGTGAGTGAGAGGGTGATGGTGAGTGAGAGGGTGATGTGAGTGAGAGGGTGATGGTGAGTGAGAGCGTGATTAAGAGGGTGATGTGAGTGAGAGGATCATGGTGAGTGAGAGGGTGATGTGAGTGAGAGGGTGATGTGAGTGAGAGGGTGATGGGGAGAGGTTAAGTGAGAGGGTGATGTGAGTGAGAGGGTGATTAAGAGGGTGATGTGAGTGAGAGGGTGATGTGAGTGAGAGGGTGATGGTGAGTGAGAGGGTGATGGTGAGTGAGAGGGTGATGTGAGTGAGAGGGTGATTAAGAGGGTGATGTGAGTAAGAGGGTGATGTGAGTGAGAGGGTGATGTGAGTGAGAGGGTGATTAAGAGGGTGATGTGAGTGAGAGGGTGATGGTGAGTGAAGGTGAGGGTGAGTCTTACGTGGCAGGGTAACACTCTGCGTAGGAGTTTGACATCCCAAAGAAATCTCCAAGATGCTCTTTCCCAGACTCCCTTCTGTTTCCTGCAGTGCTGCCAGTCAAGGATAAACTACATCACTAGACCTTTAACTACATCACTAGACCTACATCACTAGACCTTTACTACATCACTAGACCTACATCACTAGACCTTTACTACATCACTAGACCTACATCACTAGACCTTTACTACATCACTAGACCTACATCACTAGACCCATCACTAGACCTACATCACTAGACCTTTACTACATCACTAGACCTTTACCTACATCACTAGACCTTTACCTACATCACTAGACCTTTACTACATCACTAGACCTTTACCTACATCACTAGACCTTTACTACATCACTAGACCTACATCACTAGACCTTTACCTACATCACTAGACCTTTACCTACATCACTAGACCTACATCACTAGACCTTTACTACATCACTAGACCTTTACCTACATCACTAGACCTTTACCTACATCACTAGACCTACATCACTAGACCTTTACTACATCACTAGACCTACATCACTAGACCTTTACCTACATCACTAGACCTACATCACTAGACCTTTACTACATCACTAGACCTACATCACTAGACCTTTACTACATCACTAGACCTACATCACTAGACCTTTACCTACATCACTAGACCTACATCACTAGACCTTTACCTACATCACTAGACCTACATCACTAGACCTTTACCTACATCACCAGACCTTTACTACATCACTAGACCTACATCACTAGACCTTTAACTACATCACTAGACCTACATCACTAGACCTTTACCTACATCACTAGACCTACATCACTAGACCTTTACTACATCACTAGACCTACATCACTAGACCTTTACTACATCACTAGACCTACATCACTAGACCTTTAACTACATCACTAGACCTACATCACTAGACCTTTACCTACATCACTAGACCTTTACCTACATCACTAGACCTACATCACTAGACCTTTACCTACATCACTAGACCTACATCACTAGACCTTTACTACATCACTAGACCTACATCACTAGACCTTTACTACATCACTAGACCTACATCACTAGACCTTTACTAAATCACTAGACCTACATCACTAGACCTTTACCTACATCACTAGACCTTTACCTACATCACTAGACCTACATCACTAGACCTTTACTACATCACTAGACCTTTACCTACATCACTAGACCTACATCACTAGACCTTTACTACATCACTAGACCTACATCACTAGACCTACATCACTAGACCTTTACTACATCACTAGACCTACATCACTAGACCTTTACTACATCACTAGACCTTTACCTACATCACTAGACCTACATCACTAGACCTTTACTACATCACTAGACCTACATAACTAGACCTTTACTACATCACTAGACCTACATCACTAGACCTTTACTACATCACTAGACCTTTACCTACATCACTAGACCTTTACCTACATCACTAGACCTTTACCTACATCACTAGACCTACATCACTAGACCTTTACTACATCACTAGACCTACATCACTAGACCTTTACTACATCACTAGACCTACATCACTAGACCTTTACTACATCACTAGACCTTTACCTACATCACTAGACCTTTACCTACATCACTAGACCTACATCACTAGACCTTTACTACATCACTAGACCTTCACCTACATCACTAGACCTACATCACTAGACCTTTACCTACATCACTAGACCTTTACCTACATCACTAGACCTACATCACTAGACCTTTATCTACATCACTAGACCTACATCACTAGACCTTTACCTACATCACTAGACCTTTACTACATCACTAGACCTTTACTACATCACTAGACCTACATCACTAGACCTACATCACTAGACCGTTACGTACATCACTAGACCTTTACTACATCACTAGACCTACATCACTAGACCTTTACCTACATCACTAGACCTACATCACTAGACCTTTACCTACATCACTAGACCTTTACCTACATCACTAGACCTACATCACTAGACCTTTACCTACATCACTAGACCTTAACCTACATCACTAGACCTACATCACTAGACCTTTACTACATCACTAGACCTACATCACTAGACCTTTACTACATCACTAGACCTACATCACTAGACCTTTACCTACATCACTAGACCTACATCACTAGACCTTTACTACATCACTAGACCTTTACCTACATCACTAGACCTTTACTACATCACTAGACCTTTACTACATTACTAGACCTTTACCTACATCACTAGACCTTTACCTACATCACTAGACCTACATCACTAGACCTTTACCTACATCACTAGACCTACATCACTAGACCTACATCACTAGACCTTTATCTACATCACTAGACCTACATCACTAGACCTTTACCTGCATCACTAGACCTACATCACTAGACCTTTACCTACATCACTAGACCTACATCACTAGACCTTTACCTACATCACTAGACCTTTACTACATCACTAGACCTACATCACTAGACCTTTACTACATCACTAGACCTACATCACTAGACCTTTACCTACATCACTAGACCTTTACTACATCACTAGACCTACATCACTAGACCTTTACTACATCACTAGACCTACATCACTAGACCTTTAACTACATCACTAGACCTACATCACTAGACCTTTACCTACATCACTAGACCTACATCACTAGACCTTTACCTACATCACTAGACCTACATCACTAGACCTTTACCTACATCACTAGACCTACATCACTAGACCTACATCACTAGACCTTTACCTACATCACTAGACCTACATCACTAGACCTACACCACTAGAACTACATCACTAGACCTTTACCTACATCACTAGACCTTAACCTACATCACTAGACCTACATCACTAGACCTTTACTACATCACTAGACCTACATCACTAGACCTTTACTACATCACTAGACCTACATCACTAGACCTTTACCTACATCACTAGACCTACATCACTAGACCTTTACCTACATCACTAGACCTTTACCTACATCACTAGACCTACATCACTAGACCTTCACCTACATCACTAGACCTACATCACTAGACCTTTACCTACATCACTAGACCTTCACCTACATCACTAGACACTTAACCCTAAAATAGTATAAAACATAAAAACGTTTCTGCATAATATTAAGACAGAAGGATATGTTTCCTGGCTCTGCCATTGGCTTCCTGCTGCTCCAGCAAACTTCTCATTTATCATCTTGATCTGATCAGTGACTGAGCTTGGACCTGAGACAAAGAGAGACAAAGACAAAGAGAGAAAGACAGAGAAAGAGACAGAGAGACAGACACAGAGAGAGACACAGAGAGAGAGACAGAGGCAAAGAGGTTATAACGGGTTTAAAGACACTTCATGTGTTAGTAACTTATAATCAAACATAGTTACCTGTCTCCAACTCAAGAACCTGTAGGAAGACAGACAAACATTAGTTTAAGTAATGGTATCAACACTGGTTCCTTTATTAACATGTGATGGTTAATGGTATCAACACTGGTTCCTTTATTAACATGTGATGGCTAATGGTATCAACACTGGTTCCTTTATTAACATGTGATGGTTAATGGTATCAACACTGGTTCCTTTATTAACATGTGATGGCTAATGGTATCAACACTGGTTCCTTTATTAACATGTGATGGATAATGGTATCAACACTGGTTCCTTTATTAACATGTGATGGCTAATGGTATCAACACTGGTTCCTTTATTAACATGTGATGGCTAATGGTATCAACACTGCTCTTGTGGTAATGTGATTAGTAATGTGATTAAGAGTGGTAGTAACACTGCTCTTGTGGTAATGTGATTAGTAATGTGATTAAGAGTGGTAGTAACACTGCTCTTGTGGTAATGTGATTAGTAATGTGATTAAGAGTGGTAGTAACACTGCTCTTGTGGTAATGTGATTAGTAATGTGATTAAGAGTGGTAGTAACACTGCTCTTGTGGTAATGTGATTAGTAATGTGATTAAGAGTGGTAGTAACACTGCTCTTGTGGTAATGTGATTAGTAATGTGATTAAGAGTGGTAGTAACACTGCTCTTGTGGTAATGTGATTAGTAATGTGATTAAGAGTGGTAGTAACACTGCTCTTGTGGTAATGTGATTAGTAATGTGATTAAGAGTGGTAGTAACACTGCTCTTGTGGTAATGTGATTAGTAATGTGATTAAGAGGTAGTAACACTGCTCTTGTGGTAATGTGATTAGTAATGTGATTAAGAGGTAGTAACACTGCTCTTGTGGTAATGTGATTAGTAATGTGATTAAGAGTGGTAGTAACACTGCTCTTGTGGTAATGTGATTAGTAATGTGATTAAGAGTGGTAGTAACACTGCTCTTGTGGTAATGTGATTAGTAATGTGATTAAGAGTGGTAGTAACACTGCTCTTGTGGTAATGTGATTAGTAATGTGATTAAGAGTGGTAGTAACACTAGTCTTGTAGTAATGTGATTAGTAATGTGATCAAGAGGTAGTAACACTGCTCTTGTAGTAATGATGTGGTTCTGAGGGTCCAAACCTCCTGGTCGTCAGCGAGAGGTTTCTCAAAGTAGCTCTGTCTCCTCTGGTCCTCCTCTCTCTCCCGCTCTCGCTCCCGCTCTCTCTCCCGCTCTCGCTCCCGCTCTCGCTCTCTGTAGCGCTCCTTCTCCTTGGCAGCAGCCTTAGAGGCGGAGGACGCTGAGGGGATGTAGTCTCCGACATCCTCAAAGATACTGACCAGAACACACATCCTTAATATACTGGCCAGAACACACATCCTTCATATACTGACCCAACAGACATCCTTAATATACTAACCAGAACACACATCCTTCATATACTGACCAGAACACACATCCTTAATGACCAGAACACACATCCTTAATCTACTGACCAGAACACACATCCTTCATATACTGACCCAACACACATCCTTAATCTACTGACCAGAACACACATCCTTAATGACCAGAACACACATCCTTAATATACTGACCCAACACACATCCTTAATCTACTGACCAGAACACACATCCTTCATATACTGACCCAATACACATCCTTAATCTACTGACCAGAACACACATCCTTCATATACTGACCCAACACACATCCTTAATCTACTGACCAGAACACACATCCTTCATATACTGACCCAACACACATCCTTAATCTACTGACCAGAACACACATCCTTCATATACTGACCCAACACACATCCTTAATCTACTGACCAGAACACACATCCTTAATGACCAGAACACACATCCTTAATATACTGACCCAACACACCTCCTTAATGTACTGACCAGAACACACATCCTTCATATACTGACCAGAACACACATCCTTAATGACCAGAACACACATCCTTAATGACCAGAACACACATCCTTAATGACCAGAACACACATCCTTAATATACTGACCCAACACACCTCCTTAATGTACTGACCAGAACACACATCCTTCATATACTGACCAGAACACACATCCTTCATCTACTGACCAGAACACACATCCTTAATGACCAGAACACACATCCTTAATGACCAGAACACACATCCTTAATGACCAGAACACACATCCTTAATGACCAGAACACACATCCTTAATGACCAGAACACACATCCTTAATATACTGACCCAACACACCTCCTTAATGTACTGACCAGAACACACATCCTTCATATACTGACCAGAACACACATCCTTCATCTACTGACCAGAACACACATCCTTAATGACCAGAACACACATCCTTAATGACCAGAACACACATCCTTAATGACCAGAACACACATCCTTAATGTACTGACCCAACACACATCCTTAATGACCAGAACACACATCCTTAATGTACTGACCCAACACACATCCTTAATGTACTGACCCAACACACATCCTTAATGTACTGACCCAACACACATCCTTAATCTACTGACCAGAACACACATCCTTCATATACTGACCCAACACACATCCTTAATATACTGACCAGAACACACATCCTTAATATACTGACCCAACACACATCCTTAATCTACTGACCCAACACACATCCTTAATGTACTGACCCAACACACATCCTTCATGTACTGACCCAACACACATCCTTAATGTACTGACCCAACACACATCCTTCATATACTGACCCAACACACATCCTTAATGTACTGACCCAACACACATCCTTAATGTACTGACCAGAACCCACATCCTTAATATACTGACCCAACACACATCCTTAATGTACTGACCATAACACACATCCTGAATGACCAAGAACACACATCCTTAATGTACTGACCATAACACACATCCTGAATGACCAAGAACACACATCCTTAATGTACTGACCATAACACACATCCTTAATGTACTGACCCAACACACATCCTTAATGTACTGACCAGAACACACATCCTTAATGTACTGACCATAACACACATCCTTAATGTACTGACCCAACACACATCCTTAATGACACAGAACAGCAGGGGAGAGAAAGTACCTGAGATCTGCTTCGGCAGCCTTCTTCTCATCCAGTTTACCTGCAGACATACAAGCATCATGTGAAACTGGTTTGTTTATACAACCTCCTAACCCTTACCTTAGCCAGCCCTTACCTTAACAAATAAGACTCTCGATTTATAATCTAAAGTCAAACTCAAATCTGGGTGAACAGTACATTTCACTTTCTTTCGCTTCTTATTTGTTTCTAACAATCATGTTGCTGGAGATCTGTTAGCGGTACTGGGAGTAATGGTACTGGGAGTAGTGGTACTATAAGTAGTGGTACTAGGAGCAGTGGTACTATAAGTAGTGGTAGTAGGAGCAGTGGTACTAGGAGCAGTGGTACTATAAGTAGTGGTACTAGGAGTAGTGGTACTAGGAGCAGTGGTACTAGGAGCAGTGGTACTAGGAGCAGTGGTACTAGGAGCAGTGGTTCTAGGAGTAGTGGTACTGGGAGCAGTGGTACTATAAGTAGCGGTACCTTTGTCCTTCTTCTTGATCTTCTTGTGTCTCGTTCCCTGTCTCAGGTAGGACAGGATCTGGGTCAGCTTGGAGATGACGATGTCATTAGTGGTGAGAGTGGTCTGAGCCTGGAGAGAGAGACAAGATCAATGCTTTATGACATGTTGAGTGCATCTACAAATAACATCCTAGAGAGCGAGACAGAGACAGCGGGAGAGAGAGAGACAGAGAGAGAGACAGAGAGAGAGAGAGACAGAGAGAGACAGAGAGCGAGAGAGAGACAGAGAGAGACAGAGAGCGAGAGAGAGACAGAGAGAGACAGAGAGCGAGAGAGACAGAGAGCGAGAGACAGAGAGAGAGAGACAGAGAGCGAGAGAGAGAGACAGAGAGCGAGAGACAGAGAGAGAGACAGAGAGCGAGACAGAGAGCGAGAGAGAGACAGCGAGACAGAGAGACAGACAGAGATCCATATACACAGGTACCTCCATGCTAGGACAGTCTGCCTTGCTGCGTATCAGGGTGGTGGGGATGTCTGTGTCTGCGTACTCGTCGTCCAGGTCCACCACGTAGGCCATGCGCCCTGGGAGGAACAACTCGTTCCTCTCCACCGCCCGCGAGCGGAACACTGTCCGGTACACGTTCCTACCTGGGGAGAGGACAGTGCTACTGGTACTACTGGTGCTACTGGTACTACTGGTACTACTGGTGCTACTGGTGCTACTGGTACTACTGGTGCTACTGCGACACACGTCTAGTACTACTGCGACACACGTCTAGTACTACTGCAACACACGTCTAGTACTACTGCGACACACGTCTAGTACTACTGCGATACTAGTATATGTATTGTAGTATTGTAGTAGATTGATAGTACTACTACATGTTCAGTGGTAGTATATGTATTGTACTAGATTGACAGTACTACTACATGTTCAGTGGTAGTTTATGTATTGTACTAGATTGACAGTACTACTACATGTTCAGTGGTAGTATATGTATTGTACTAGATTGACAGTATTACTACATGTTCAGTGGTAGTATATGTATTGTAGTAGATTGACAGTACTACTACATGTTCAGTGGTAGTATATGTATTGTACTAGATTGACAGTACTACTACATGTTCAGTGGTAGTATATGTAGTACACTAGATTGATAGTACTACTAACACACTGTGATACTCACCGAGACGGGTTTTAAACTCCATCTTCTCCTCTTGTTCTATGTCTTTCCTGAGGACACAAACAAACATGAAAACATATTCCACCCCTCTTCTTGATACATTACCCAGCATGCTCTCCTCTACTGACCCTACATTACCCAGCATGCTCTCCTCTACTGACCCTACATTACCCAGCATGCTCTCCTCTATTGACCCTACATTACCCAGCATGCTCTCCTCTATTGACCCTACATTACCCAGCATGCCCTATGACCTTTCAATAGTTCTGGGAACACTGGGGACCACGAGAGCCAGTTGCCATGGCAAACAACACTTACTTGACTTCTTTCTGGACTTTCTCCATCAGGTCCTCTTCTTCCTTCTCCTTACTTGTGATTTCAGCCCTGACCTAGTAACACATTTTACACAATCATAACATTAGAAACTCCCTTCTGTTATTGCACAGTAAAAACCATATTAAATGTCACTTTACACCCTTACTCATAAGCACAGTAGTATTAAGTGTAACTACAGTACAAACTGTAACAACAGTAGTTTCAACAGTAGTAAACACTAACAACAGTAGTAAACACTAACAACAGTAGTATCAACAGTAGTAAACACTAACAACAGTAGTAAACACTAACAACTGTAGTAAACACTAACAACATTAGTAACCAGTAACAACAGTAGAAACCAGTAACAACAGTAGAAACGAAGGTGTCACTACCTTCTGCAGCAGTGCGAAGTCGAGGCCCTTCACCAAGTGAGTGTGCTCCATGTCTCCTCCCAAGAACTTGGACTCCTGGATCACCTGGCGACGCTTCTCTGCTGCTGACTTATCCCTAAACACCCACACCCACCCACACCCACCCACACACACACCCCCACACCCACCCACACCCACATACCCACCCACCCACCCACACCCACACCCACACCCCCACACACACACACACACACCCACATTAGTACTTTATCCCCAGCAGAAGGGCTATATTTATTACAGTACTTACACCTCGGCAGTAGGTAGTGCTGATGGTTTAGGTAGTAGTACTAGCAGTATTAGCAGTAGTGCTGATGGTTTAGGTAGTAGTACTAGCAGTATTAGCAGTAGTGCTGACGGTTTAGGTAGTAGTACTAGCAGTATTAGCAGTAGTACTGATGGTTTAGGTAGCAGTATTAGCAGTAGTGCTGATGGTTTAGGTAGCAGTATTAGCAGTAGTGCTGATGGTTTAGGTAGTAGTACTAGCAGTATTAGCAGTAGTACTGATGGTTTAGGTAGCAGTATTAGCAGTAGTGCTGATGGTTTAGGTAGTAGTACTAGTAGTATTAGCAGTAGGTAGTGCTGATGGTTTAGGTAGTAGTACTAGCAGTATTAGCAGTAGTACTGATGGTTTAGGTAGTAGTACTAGCAGTATTAGCAGTAGTACTGATGGTTTAGGTAGCAGTATTAGCAGTAGTACTGATGGTTTAGGTAGTAGTACTAGCAGTATTAGCAGTAGTACTGATGGTTTAGGTAGCAGTATTAGCAGTAGTACTGATGGTTTAGGTAGTAGTACTAGTAGTATTAGCAGTAGTGCTGATGGTTTAGGTAGCAGTATTAGCAGTAGTGCTGATGGTTTAGGTAGTAGTACTAGCAGTATTAGCAGTAGGTAGTGCTGATGGTTTAGGTAGTAGTACTAGCAGTATTAGCAGTAGTGCTGATGGTTTAGGTAGTAGTACTAGTAGTATTAGCAGTAGTGCTGATGGTTTAGGTAGCAGTACTAGCAGTATTAGCAGTAGTGCTGATGGTTTAGGTAGCAGTACTAGTAGTATTAGCAGTAGTACTGATGGTTTAGGTAGCAGTACTAGTAGTATTAGCAGTAGTGCTGATGGTTTAGGTAGCAGTACTAGCAGTATTAGCAGTAGTGCTGATGGTTTAGGTAGCAGTACTAGCAGTATTAGCAGTAGTGCTGATGGTTTAGGTAGCAGTACTAGCAGTATTAGCAGTAGTGCTGATGGTTTAGGTAGCAGTACTAGTAGTATTAGCAGTAGTGCTGATGGTTTAGGTAGCAGTACTAGCAGTATTAGCAGTAGTGCTGATGGTTTAGGTAGCAGTACTAGCAGTATTAGCAGTAGTGCTGATGGTTTAGGTAGCAGTACTAGTAGTATTAGCAGTAGTGCTGATGGTTTAGGTAGCAGTACTAGTAGTATTAGCAGTAGTGCTGATGGTTTAGGTAGCAGTACTAGCAGTATTAGCAGTAGTGCTGATGGTTTAGGTAGCAGTACTAGTAGTATTAGCAGTAGTGCTGATGGTTTAGGTAGCAGTACTAGCAGTATTAGCAGTAGTGCTGATGGTTTAGGTAGCAGTACTAGTAGTATTAGCAGTAGTGCTGATGGTTTAGGTAGCAGTACTAGCAGTATTAGCAGTAGTACTGATGGTTTAGGTAGCAGTACTAGCAGTATTAGCAGTAGTGCTGATGGTTTAGGTAGCAGTACTAGTAGTATTAGCAGTAGGTAGTGCTGATGGTTTAGGTAGTAGTACTAGTAGTAGTACTAGTAGTACTCACGCCTCGGCAGTAGGCCCGACAGCGCGGTAGTTGGCTGTGGTGCTGATGAGCTCGGTCTCTTCGTAGTCTTTGTTGACTCCATCTCTCCTCTCGCGAGCTCGGTCTCTGTACTTCTCTGCCAACTCCCTCTCTCTCTCCATCTCCTGCTGTCGTAGCTTAGCATAGTAGCTATAAAACAACAACATAGCTTAGCATAGTAGCTACAAAACAACAACCTAGCTTAGCATAGTAGCTACAATAAAACAACCTATCTGAGCATAGTAGCTACAAAACAACAACATATCTTAGCATAGTAGCTACAATACAACAACATAGCTTAGCATAGAAGCTACAAAACAACAACATAGCTTAGCCTTGTACCTACAATACAACAACATAACTCAGCATAGTAGCTACAAGACAACATAGCATAGTAGCTAAAACACAAGTGTGTAGTATTAATTGGCATATAGCCAATGAAGACTAGCAAACTCTGTCCTGTCACCAAAATGTCATCCATGTTTACAGTTTTAAAATGTAAAAGTGTAAAATAGTGTGCAAAGGGCAGTTCTCTGACGAGGGGGGCTATGGGAAGTGGGTTCTTTAATCCATCCATGCTTTGGAGACGTTAGTATTTGAGGTTGTTTCCCTGTTCGATAACTAAAGGTAGGCTCTCACTCTTTCTAAGAAAGTTGGTATCCAAAACTAAACTGTTGCGATACAACTGCACACGTCATGTTGTCAAAGGCAACCTGTGTTCAGGTCCCACAGTGCAAGGAGACACCGGCTTGTAGCGCCGACCGCTATCGAGATGAATGAATGATGAGATGAACGATACAGAGAGCAGATAGGGGTAACTCTCGGCCTATGAATGTAGTTGACCGCTATGGAAGCAGTAAGGGGACTGTGGGAAACGGTCCTACAACATGTTCACTGACCATGACAATACCTGATTGTGATTGGTTAAACTGATTCATTCACAAATTGACCTCGGTGCGATTAAAATGAGGCAGCTTTTCGTCACACGGAAATACCACCTGATAAACTCTACTAAACCTTTAATATATAATCATTAATGTTACATGGGTTATAATTATCGTTAACTATGTATTGTAATCATATCATGAAGACTCACCTCTTCTTCTTCCTCCTCCGAGCTGCAGGATCCTCATCCTCATTGTAATCCTTTGGCATTCTGGGAAAACAGAACCTGATCTTAGAAACATGGCTGGCCAATCAGCCGTCAGTACAGTAGCAGTACAGACTAAAATGTGCTTCTTTTGTCCCCCTATAGTTTGCACTAATTGACAACTAACCCTAACCCTATGGCTAGTCAGTAGTCATCTTCAGAGTTCATGTGCGCCACACACTTCTTTACCTCCTGGTTCCTGGTGTAGCGATAGCGGGATAAACAGCCATTGTAATCCAGGGGGGACATTTTGAAAAGTGAGACGTATCAGGGTTCATGGTGTTTTAGTCAGGCTGTTGTTTAGGGCAGGGTTCATGGTGTTTTAGTCAGGCTGTTGTTTAGGGCAGGGTTCATGGTGTTTTAGTCAGGCTGTTGTTTAGGGCAGGGTTCATGGTGTTTTAGTCAGGCTGTTGTTTAGGGCAGGGTTCATGGTGTTTTAGTCAGGCTGTTGTTTAGGGCAGGGTTCATGGTGTTTTAGTCAGGCTGTTGTTTAGGGCAGGGTTCATGGTGTTTTAGTCAGGCTGTTGTTAAGGGCAGGGTTCATGGTGTTTTAGTCAGGCTGTTGTTAAGGGCAGGGTTCATGGTGTTTTAGTCAGGCTGTTGTTTAGGGCAGGGTTCATGGTGTTTTAGTCAGGCTGTTGTTTAGGGCAGGGTTCATGGTGTTTTAGTCAGGCTGTTGTTTAGGGCAGGGTTCATGGTGTTTTAGTCAGGCTGTTGTTTAGGGCAGGTAAATGGACTAAACTATGGCTCTATAAAGAGCCCGCCTCCTGGGCAGGTAAACTACTACACTCATAGGACGATCTAATCTTTAGATCCCCTGTACATCGCTGGAATGAAGAGGGAGAATATCTCTTCAATATCTTTCTACAAATAAAAAAAGAGAATAATTCAAAGTGCATAGGCTGCTATTGAGCTGGGATTCTTTCAACCAGCAGCACTGGGCTGGCAGCCCAGTGATGTACTACTATAGTAGTACAAATATTTATTAGGAGTAGTATTTATTAGGAGTAGTAGCATTTATTTGTAGTACTATTTACTAGGAGTAGTAGCATTTATTAGTAGTAGTATTTATTAGCAGTAGTACTATTTATTAGGAGGAGTATTTATTAGGAGTAGTAGCATTTATTAGTAGTAGTATTTATTAGCAGTAGTACTATTTATTAGGAGTAGCATTTATTTGTAGTACTATTTATTAGCAGTAGTACTATTTATTAGGAGTAGTATTTATTAGGAGTAGTAGCATTTATTAGTAGTAGTATTTATTAGCAGCAGTACTATTTATTAGGAGTAGTATTTATTAGGAGTAGTAGCATTTACTAGTAGTAGTATTTATTAGCAGTAGTACTATTTATTAGGAGTAGTATTTATTAGGAGTACTAGCATTTATTAGTAGTACTATTTATTAGCAGTAGTACTATTTATTAGGAGTAGTATTTATTAGTAGTACTATTTATTAGGAGTAGTAGCATTTATTAGTAGTACTATTTATTAGTAGTACTATTTATTAGGAGTAGTAGCATTTATTAGGAGTAGTAGCATTTATTAGGTAGTAGTATTTATTAGCAGTAGTACTTATTAGCAGTAGTACTATTTATTAGGAGTAGTATTTATTAGGAGTAGTAGCATTTATTAGTAGTAGTATTTATTAGCAGTAGTACTATTTATTAGGAGTAGTATTTATTAGTAGTACTATTTATTAGGTGTAGTAGCATTTATTAGGAGCAGTAGTATTTATTAGCAGTAGTATTTATTAGGCGTAGTAGTATTTATTAGCAGTAGTATTTATTAGCAGTAGTAGTATTTATTAGGAGTAGTAGTATTTATTAGGAGTAGTAGTATTTATTAGGAGTAGTAGTATTTATTAGCAGTAGTAGTACTTATTAGGAGCAGTAGTAGTACTTATTAGGAGTAGTAGTATTTATTAGGAGTAGTAGTATTTATTAGGAGTAGTAGTATTTATTAGGAGTAGTAGTATTAACCGGAGACTCACTCATGGTGCCGAGACTTGGAAGGCGGGGCCGAGGAGGGGGCGGACCTTGGTGTCATCAGCAGCTTCCTGAAGTCGTCATTGGTCAGTTTAGACCTGAGGAGAAACTAGGTTAATATCCTGTCTCTGTACTGTCTAACCCCTACCTGCTCCTTAATGAGCTGTCTCTGTACTGTCTAACCCCTACCTGCTCTTTAATGACCTGTCTCTGTACTGTCTAACCCCTACCTGCTCCTTAATGACCTGTCTCTGTACTGTCTAACCCCTACCTGCTCCTTAATGACCTGTCTCTGTACTGTCTAACCCCTACCTGCTCCTTAATGACCTGTCTGTGGACTGTCTAACCCCTACCTGCTCCTTAATGACCTGTCTCTGTACTGACTAACCCCTACCTGCTCCTTAATGACCTGTCTCTGTACTGTCTAACCCCTACCTGCTCCTTAATGACCTGTCTCTGTACTGTCTAACCCCTACCTGCTCTTTAATGACCTGTCTCTGTACTGTCTAACCCCTACCTGCTCCTTAATGACCTGTCTCTGTACTGTCTAACCCCTACCTGCTCCTTAATGACCTGTCTGTGCACTGTCTAACCCCTACCTGCTCCTTAATGACCTGTCTCTGTACTGACTAACCCCTACCTGCTCCTTAATGACCTGTCTCTGTACTGTCTAACCCCTACCTGCTCCTTAATGACCTGTCTCTGTACTGTCTAACCCCTACCTGCTCTTTAATGACCTGTCTCTGTACTGTCTAACCCCTACCTGCTCCTTAATGACCTGTCTCTGTACTGTCTAACCCCTACCTGCTCCTTAATGACCTGTCTCTGTACTGTCTAACCCCTACCTGCTCCTTAATGACCTGTCTCTGTACTGTCTAACCCCTACCTGCTCCTTAATGACCTGTCTCTGTACTGTCTAACCCCTACCTGCTCCTTAATGACCTGTCTCTGTACTGTCTAACCCCTACCTGCTCCTTAATGACCTGTCTCTGTACTGTCTAACCCCTACCTGCTCCTTAATGACCTGTCTCTGTACTGTCTAACCCCTACCTGCTCCTTAATGACCTGTCTCTGTACTGTCTAACCCCTACCTGCTCCTTAATGACCTGTCTGTGCACTGTCTAACCCTCCTTGGTAACTCACTGCATAGCAGACGTGTGGTCGTCCATGTCCTGGCCCTCCGGGGCCAGGGGATTGGAGTAGGTCTCGGCTGAAGAGAGACAAAAGGTTTATGATCACCACTGACCTCTCAAGTCTGGCTTATAAATATATACCTCTACTCTATATATTGCTTACTCAATATATATACACATAGCTCTACTCTTTATACTCTTATATAGCTTTATATCAACTCAATATAAATATATAACTCCATTCTTTATATAAACTCAATATAAATATATAACTACTCTTTATATCAACTCAATATAAATATATAACTACTCTTTACATCAACTCAATATAAATATCTAAGTACTCTTTATATTGCTTCATATCAACTCAATAGAAATATAAAAGTACTCTTCATATCAACTCAATATAAATATACAACTACTCTTTACATTGCTTCATATCAACTCAATAGAAATATAAAAGAAGGTTATATAAAATATAAAAAAGAAGGTTGTACCATAAAATGGTGTCAACATTCAGGACATTGATAGTCTGTCTTCTACCTTATCGTCCACATTTTGAGACGGTTGTAAAATCATAGACTATAGCAATAGCAAATAAGAAGCCCCTGCAATCTGGTTAGCGGATTTTACACTGAATGAAAACAGTCTGATTTTCATTCAGTGTAAAATCATCATTTATGGTTATCTGTTTATTCACTTTAGGAGATATAGAACAGTGTAAATATCATCACCTAGCTATGAACTGATGAGCTCGTAGTGCATAGATCCAGAAACAGGACCACAACAATACTTCTAATCCTAGTAATATGCATCATATAGTTAGTATTTAACAGGACCACAACAATACTTCTAATCCTAGTAATATGCATCCTATAGTTAGTATTTAACAGGACCACAACAATACTTCTAATCCTAGTAATATGCATCCTATAGTTAGTATTTAACAGGACCACAATACTTCTAATCCTAGTAATATGCATCCTATAGTTAGTATTTAACAGGACCACAACAATACTTCTAATCCTAGTAATATGCATCATATAGTTAGTATTTAACAGGACCACAACAATACTTCTAATCCTAGTAATATGCATCCTATAGTTAGTATTTAACAGGACCACAATACTTCTAATCCTAGTAATATGCATCATATAGTTAGTATTTAACAGGACCACAACAATACTTCTAATCCTAGTAATATGCATCCTATAGTTAGTATTTAACAGGACCACAACAATACTTCTAATCCTAGTAATATGCATCATATAGTTAGTATTTAACAGGACTACAACAATACTTCTAATCCTAGTAATATATATCATGTTTTAGTTCATAGTAAGTATTTTAGATGATCATGACAAATGTTTATGACCAAACTGGAATCCACAAGGCTAGTACTGCGATAGCATTAGCTGCCAGTACTGTGCTAGTATTAGCTGCTAGTATGCTGCTAGTATTGTGCTAGCATTAGCTGCTAGTATGCTGCTAGTATTGTGGCAGCATCAGCTGCTAGGATGGACGCAGATGGATGTCTTACTTTCAGGCATCGTTGCGAAGACTCCGTCTCTCCCAGCTAAGATGAAGTATGCTAGGCTAACTCTGCCGATGGACACGTTCAGCTAGGCTCGCTCTGGGACCAAACACTGGCGGCACAGCGGAACCGGAAACAGCAAACAGCCCGTAATATTGCATCCGTTTGGTCTTAAGCCTTTGTTGTTATCATCTAAAATATTTGAACTATGATAAGAAGCATAGTTATACTTAGTATTTATTATTTCAGATGATACATATTACTGTTTACTGTGCTCGTTGCCGTATGTGTGTGTATGTGTGTGTGTGTATATATATATATAATATTATATAAAAAAAACTCTTAATAATGTTAAGGCCAAAATGATTACGATTAAATCCCTAAATACTATATTTGATTGAATTTCTGTTAACAATGTTTTTCCTCATCTTCAATTGCAGTGATTCATTCTTGCATGGAACCTCAGAGCCAACCATAATAATGTATTTACAATTACAAACACTGTACAGTTATATTATTATTTATATATTATGACTTACTTTATGCAGCATATGCTAAAACGATATGCGGATGACTAATTCTGAAATGGTTCTTTCATCTGAAACTTCGGTGTTAAAATATGAATCTAAATTCCTACAATGAACAGGTGTTGTGTTACTGACCGCAGAAGAAGGAGATCAGTTGCACATGCACATTTATTATGGTAATTTGAATATTCACAACATAGACACAGGTACCACAGCTGGTACCACAGCTGCCCTCAGGGTTTGGACTGTACCAGCGTCTCCAACACTTTAGCTACTTGGTCTGCGTTCATGTTGTCCAGAGCGACACTTTGCTCTTTTCCAAAGTCTGGAGAGAATCAGAACAGGAATCAGAATTCACTGCCAACACAGACCAGGAATTTGTCTTGGTGTTTGGTGCAAACAAGAACAACAAACTAGTAGGATAGAGTAAGAAAGCTAGCTAAGAAACAAATATACAGAAATATAAATATTTACAATTAGAAAACCATATGAAAGAATATGTAGAGTGTATCAGAATTTAAATGAAGGCTGTAGAGAGAAAGACATTTCAATGATGATTTGGGTTAGAGACACACACAGAGCGAGAGCGAAAGAGAGACAGTAAGAGACACACACAGACAGAGCGAGAGAGAAAGAGAGACAGTAAGAGACACACACAGACAGAGCGAGAGAGAAAGAGAGACAGTAAGAGACACACACAGACAGAGCGAGAGAGAAAGAGAGACAGTAAGAGACACACACAGACAGAGCGAGAGAGAAAGAGACAGTAAGAGACACACACAGACAGAGCGAGAGAGAAAGAGAGACAGTAAGAGACACACACAGACAGAGCGAGAGAGAAAGAGAGACAGTAAGAGACACACACAGACAGAGCGAGAGAGAAAGAGAGACAGTAAGAGACACACACAGACCCTCACCGTATCTGGCCCAGAGTCTGGCCTGGACGCCAGAACATTCCCGGATCAGGATGGGGAACTCAGGGTTGGAGCGCTTCAGACTCACATAGTGGTGCTCCACGAAGTCCCTACGCACACACACACACACACACACACACACACACACACACACACACACACACACACACACACACACACACACACACACACACACATACATACACACACACACACACACACTTTACTTATTGTTAAAATAAAACATTATCAATGGATTAAATCTATTTTGCTATGGGCAGATGTTGCGTTCTCTCCCTCACTAGCCAACATCCTTCGGCCACATTTGTGACACAAAGTGGTGTCTGCTACCCGCATCATTCCTCCACCATCTTGGGGTCACACGCTGATCCACTGAACACATCTGGTGGAAAGTCCCTGTGCTGATCCCAGCACTTCCTCAGATCGTGGTGAAAAACAAGATCACTCTCCAAGTGTCTCAGTGGGTAGCTAACCCTCGCCAGAGTTTTGGGTCACAAATGGGGCTTAATCCTCTTATGACTGATATATATAATATAATAAACCAATCCCCTAGTAATCAGTCTCCAGATGCAGGTATTACAAATGCAAGTTGTTCCCAATGATGTGCAATAAACTGGATGTATCACTCTCGTCTTTAAACCAAATTTACATCACTCATATTTCCCAAAGCTGTGGAGTTGTTATATTGCATTATATATATATATATATGAATATACTTAATGTAAATAATTATTATTTTGCATTAACGTTATATATGAATATGAGACATGTAAATAATAGTTGTTCGATTGCATTATATATGAATATAAGCCATGTAAATAGCAGTTATTTTGCATTATATATGAATATGAGACATGTAAGTAATGGTTGTTAGATTGCATTAAATATGACAGTCGTGTAAATAGTAGTTATTTTGCATTATATATGAATGTCTCCTCATCTGAAGGTTAAACACAACACTGGCTATGCTAGTTAGCTTAGCGGGCTAGTGAGTATAAAACGGCGTTTTTCGACAGGTGTTGCCAGAGTTGGTTTGGATCGGAACATCTCGCGTTACCTGGCACCCTGGCTCGCCGCGGAGGTCTGACAGAGATGAACACGAACTTCCCTCAGGTTTCTGGAGAGTTGGGAGCCGATGGCTCTCACTGCGGCGGCAGCCATGTTGACCGGTCTTCTTCTTCTTCCTCTCCTTTTAGCGTAAAGGAGCCTGGAGCGCGTATTTCTGCCACCCTCTGGTTTGGAGGTCAGTACCATGGCATTTCATAAATTAAAAACAAGAAAGCCTGAACCTCTGATAAAGCAACAGCATGCGCAGTAAGTTATCCAGCCAGGTCCCATATTCAACTCCTCAATCTATCAACAACGAATGTAGTAATGTGCTTGGTCATGGTATTGTGTCTGCCTATCTACTAAGTATATGATTCATTTACATAATTATGTGGATATAGGCCTTTACTGTCCTGTACTTGCTGTTTCCCGACTGGAATCAATAAAGTATTGTCTTATCTTATCATAAAGGACTTGATGAAGTATAATATTACTGTGTTCAAAATAAAAAGAAACAGCTCCATCTACTACATATTGTTTTATGTGAAGAATCATTAGAGCCAATGTTCAATTAAAAGTTTATCAGTATCTGGTCTGGTCTGTAGCCCAGTATATAGTCTTCTGGTCTGTAGTTCAGTATCTGGTCTGGTCTGTAGTTCAGTATCTGGTCTGGTCTGTAGCCCAGTATATAGTCTTCTGGTCTGTAGTTCAGTATCTGGTCTGGTCTGTAGCCCAGTATATAGTCTTCTGGTCTGTAGTTCAGTATCTGGTCTGGTCTGTGGCCCAGTATATAGTCTTCTGGTCTGTAGTTCAGTATCTGGTCTGGTCTGTAGTCTAGTATCTGGTCTATAGTCTAATATCTGGTCTATAGTCTAGTATGTGGTCTGTAGTCTAGTATGTGGTCTGTAGTCCAGTATCTGATCTATAGTCTAGTATCTGGTCTATAGTCTAGTATGTGGTCTGTAGTCTATATCTGGTCTATAGTCTAGTATCTGGTCTATAGTCTAGTATGTGGTCTGTAGTCTATATCTGGTCTGGTTTTAAGTCCAGTATCTGGGTCCAGTACCAGCACCAGTATCTGGGTCCAGTACCAGTACCAGTATCTGGGTCCAGCAGCAGTATCTGGGTCCAGTACCAGTATCTGGGTCCAGTACCAGTACCATTGTCTGGGTCCAGTACCAGTACCAGTATCTGGGTCCAGTACCAGTATCTGGGTCCAGTACCAGTATCTGGGTCCAGTACCATTATCTGGGTCCAGTACCAGTACCAGTATCTGGGTCGTATATCGTGTAGTTAGTCAGAAATGAAGAGATGCAGATATCAAACTTTTTCAATTTATTCACATGAGTAAATATTTGAACCAAATCTCCATGGTGCTTCTGGACCAAGGCCAGGACCTGGACCAGGACCTGGACCAGGACCAGGATCAGGATCAGGATCAGGATCAGGACCTGAACACACCCCCAATGCAATATGTGCCAGTATGTCGACCGCATGAGTGGCTGTGTGTGTGTGTGTGTGTGTATGTGTGTACTAGTGTGTGTGTGTGTGTGTGTACTAGTGTGTGTGTGTGTGTGTACTAGTGTGTGTGTGTGTGTGTGTGTCTGTGTGTACTGGTGTGTGTGTGTGTGTGTGTGTGTGTGTGTGTGTACTAGTGTGTGTGTATGTGTGTACTAGTGTGTGTGTGTGTGTGTGTGTGTACTAGTGTGTGTGTGTGTGTACTAGTGTGTGTGTGTGTGTGTACTAGTGTGTGTGTGTGTACTAGTGTGTGTGTGTGTGTGTGTGTGTGTGTACTAGTGTGTGTGTGTGTGTACTAGTGTGTGTGTGTGTGTGTGTACTAGTGTGTGTGTGTGTACTAGTGTGTGTGTGTGTGTGTGTACTAGTGTGTGTGTGTGCGGGCGTGGCTGGCCCTCATCAGCCCCTCCCTCCTGCGCTTCTCGTTCAGCAGCTGCTGGATGCGTTTGTTCTGCGTTCTCACCCGACCCCTCCCTTCCCCATACAACACCTCGTCCACCGCGTTGCTGAAGGAGGGGGGCGTGGCCACAGTGGGCGTGGCCACAGTGGTATGTTTCTGTGTCATTGTCCCGATGGCTGACGCGGCCGGGCCTCGACTGGTGGTGGTTACCGCGGTGACCACGTTGGTGACCACGGATACTCTGTTAGTGGTGAAGTGACGGGGGAGGTGACGGGGGAGGTGAGGGGGGAGGTGAGGGGGGAGGTGACGGGGGAGGTGAGGGGGGAGGTGACGGGGGAGGCGAGGGGGGAGGTGAGGGGGAGAGGTGAGGGGGGAGGTGAGGGGGGAGGTGACGGGAGAGGTGAGGGGGGAGGTGAGGGGGGAGGTGAGGGGGGAGGTGACGGGGGCGGCTGTGGACCCCTCTGAAGAATCCTCATAGTCCTCAAAGTCCACATAGATGAAGTCTTGGCGGATGCTGCCTCCGGTGGTCAGGGGCAGAGCAGCCGTGGGAGAGGGGGGAGGGGCTGATGGTGACCACTTCCTGTCGGGATTAGGGGACGGATCTGGGGTGGAGTTCAATGACCTGGACACAATGATGTCACAGTTACAGTCTGTCCTCTATCACGGCTACACTCTGTACTTTGTCACAGCTACAGTCTGTCCTTCATCACAGCTACAGGCTGTCCTCTATCACAGCTACAGTCTGTCCTTCTTCACAGCTACAGTCTGTCCTTTATCACAGCTACAGTCCTCTATCACAGCTACAGTCTGTCCTCTATCACAGCTACAGCCTGTCCTTCATCACAGCTACAGTCTGTCCTTCTTCACAGCTACAGTCTGTCCTTTATCACAGCTACAGTCCTCTATCACAGCTACAGTCTGTCCTCTATCACAGCTACAGGCTGTCCTCTATCACAGCTACAGTCTGTCCTCTATCACAGCTACAGTCTGTCCTCTATCACAGCAACAGTCTGTCCTTTATCACAGCTACAGTCTGTCCTCTATCACAGCTACAGCCTGTCCTCTATCACAGCTACAGGCTGTCCTCTATCACAGCTACAGTCTGTCCTTCATCACAGCTACAGGCTGTCCTCTATCACAGCTACAGCCTGTCCTTCATCACAGCTACAGTCTGTCCTTCTTCACAGCTACAGTCTGTCCTTTATCACAGCTACAGTCCTCTATCACAGCTACAGTCTGTCCTCTATCACAGCTACAGTCTGTTCTTTATCACAGCTACAGGCTGTCCTCTATCACAGCTAGTCTGTATTTATCACAGCTACAGTCTGTCCTTTATCACAGCTACAGTCCTCTATCACAGCTACAGTCTGTCCTCTATCACAGCTACAGTCTGTCCTCTATCACAGCTACAGTCTGTCCTCTATCACAGCTACAGTCTGTCCTCTATCACAGCTACAGTCTGTCCTTTATCACAGCTACAGTCTGTCCTCTATCACAGCTACAGCCTGTCCTCTATCACAGCTACAGTCTGTCCTTCTTCACAGCTACAGTCTGTCCTTTATCACAGCTACAGTCCTCTATCACAGCTACAGTCTGTCCTCTATCACAGCTAGTCTGTCCTCTATCACAGCTACAGGCTGTCCTCTATCACAGCTACAGTCTGTCCTCTATCACAGCTACAGTCTGTCCTCTATCACAGCAACAGTCTGTCCTTTATCACAGCTACAGTCTGTCCTCTATCACAGCTACAGCCTGTCCTCTATCACAGCTACAGTCTGTCCTCTATCACAGCTACAGTCTGTCCTCTATCCCAGCTACAGTCTGTCCTCTATCACAGCTACAGTCTGTCCTCTATCACAGCTACAGTCTGTCCTCTATCACAGCTACAGGCTGTCCTCTATCACAGCTAGTCTGTATTTATCACAGCTACAGTCTGTCCTTTATCACAGCTACAGTCCTCTATCACAGCTACAGTCTGTCCTCTATCGCAGCTACAGGCTGTCCTCTATCAAAGCTACAGTCTGTCCTTTATCACAGCTACAGTCTGTCCTCTATCACAGCTAGTCTGTCCTCTATCACAGCTACAGTCTGTCCTCTATCGCAGCTACAGTCTGTCCTCTATCACAGCTACAGTCTGTCCTCTATCACAGCTACAGTCTGTCCTCTATCACAGCTACAGTCTGTCCTCTATCACAGCTACAGGCTGTCCTCTATCACAGCTACAGTCTGCCCTCTATCACAGCTACAGTCTGTCCTCTATCACAGCTACAGGCTGTCCTCTATCACAGCTACAGTCTGCCCTCTATCACAGCTACAGTCTGTCCTCTATCACAGCTAGTCTGTCCTCTATCACAGCTACAGGCTGTCCTCTATCACAGCTACAGTCTGTCCTCTATCACAGCTACAGTCTGTCCTCTATCACAGCAACAGTCTGTCCTTTATCACAGCTACAGTCTGTCCTCTATCACAGCTACAGCCTGTCCTCTATCACAGCTACAGTCTGGCCTCTATCACAGCTACAGTCTGTCCTCTATCCCAGCTACAGTCTGTCCTCTATCACAGCTACAGTCTGTCCTCTATCACAGCTACAGTCTGTCCTCTATCACAGCTACAGGCTGTCCTCTATCACAGCTAGTCTGTATTTATCACAGCTACAGTCTGTCCTTTATCACAGCTACAGTCCTCTATCACAGCTACAGTCTGTCCTCTATCGCAGCTACAGGCTGTCCTCTATCAAAGCTACAGTCTGTCCTTTATCACAGCTACAGTCTGTCCTCTATCACAGCTAGTCTGTCCTCTATCACAGCTACAGTCTGTCCTTTATCACAGCTACAGTCTGTCCTCTATCACAGCTACAGTCTGTCCTCTATCACAGCTACAGTCTGTCCTCTATCACAGCTACAGGCTGTCCTTTATCACAGCTACAGTCTGTCCTCTATCCCAGCTACAGTCTGTCCTCTATCACAGCTAGTCTGTATTTATCACAGCTACAGTCTGTCCTTTATCACAGCTACAGTCTGTCCTCTATCACAGCTACAGTCTGTCCTCTATCACAGCTACAGTCTGTCCTCTATCACAGCTACAGTCTGTCCTCTATCACAGCTACAGTCTGTCCTCTATCACAGCTACAGTCTGTCCTCTATCACAGGATGAGCCACGCACTGACCTGGACAATAGTTCTGTTGTTATGGAAACATTGTCCCTGCCGGTGAAGTTGCCATGGCTACAGGACTTGCAGCACATCTGTCTATATTTGGGCATGGAACAGTAACGACTCAACACCTGGAGGCGACAGAAGACCGACTGGTCTCCACGGCAACGCTGCCCTAGACACACACACACACACACACACACACACACACACATATGAGGAGGAGGAGAGAGAAGAGACAGAAGAGGGAGTGGATAGAGGCGAAAATGATGAGGAGGAGGAGAGAGAGGAAGAGGGGAGAGGTGAGGAGGAGGAGCAGGAGGTTACTGGCAGGGTGCGGAGGAGCAGAAGATTGAGGAGATCTGGAAAGCCACTGGACGATAGAGTTCCTCTTGTCGCCTGCAGGGGGAGACAACCCAACACTATAGTTATATAAAACATTTATATATTATATATATTTATTTATCTATAGATATAGATAGCTATAGCTAGATGTATATATATACACAATATATAGATCTATATATCTATCTTAACCTATTTATATCTATAGATATAGCTGGATAGATATGTAGATGTATATATCTACCTATATCTATAGATGTGTATCTATCATATCTAGAAATATTGATAGATATATACATCTATATATCTATGTAACTATATCTAAAGATATCTCAGGGCATACAGGAGGACAGGGTGTGTGTGAATATGGATATGGATATGGATATGGTACAGGAGGGCAGGGTGTGTGTGGATATGGATATGGATATGGTACAGGAGGGCAGGGTGTGTGTGGATATGGATATGGATATGGTACAGGAGGGCAGGGTGTGTGTGGATATGGATATGGATATCGTACAGGAGGGCAGCAGACAGGGCTGATGGCTGTTGGGCTTCGCTTCTCCACAGGACGAGGAGTTGTGATGAGAACCACAAAGGACCTGTCGCTGGGCTGTACCATTCCCACAGGTCACTGAGCACTACACACACACACACGCACATGCACACACAGACACACACACACGCACATGCACACACAGACACACACACACGCACACACACGCACACACACACACGCACACACAGACAGACACACACACACACACACACACAATTAAACATGGAAACATGGAAGCCATCCAGGGCCCTATAGACCACTATAATGCTACTGTAGAGACCGGGGCCCTTAGGGGCCGCCAGGGGCCTTACCTGCGACCAGGGGCCCGTCCTCCAGCTCGGGGGGCAGGGGACGCGGCCGCAGGGCCTCCTCCCGGCCGGCCGCTCCTCCGGACAGAGCCGGCTGGAGACGGAGCGCTGCTGCCCCCCGCTGGACGCCTGCTGGCAGCGCACCCAGCGGGTCTCATACCCGCTCTGACCACAGGAGGCGCTGCACACCCCCCACTGCCCTAGCGCCCAGCTGGGAGAGAGACATAGCAGAGCAGTAAATAATAGAGAGAGAGAGGGACATAGGCCTTGTTTACATGAGAGAAATATGTTGATGGGGGCCCCACACCCTCCCAACAGCCTGTTTCCACGGAGCGCCGGTTACCAGAGGCTTGATACCACCAAACACTTGTTTTGAACCACAGATCTCCGAGAATGGGTGGAGACGTAACTAACACACGCGCCTTTGGTGACGTAGTACAATGTGTGAGCCCCTCAAGCAGCTATCAACCCAGCTAGCAACCCTAACCCTAACCCAACCCAGCTAGCAACCCTAACCCTAACCCAACCCAGCTAGCAACCCTAACCCTAACCCAACCCAGCTAGCAACCCTAACCCTAACCCAACCCAGCTAGCAACCCTAACCCTAACCCTACCCAGCTAGCAACCCTAACCCTAACCCAACCCAGCTAGCAACCCTAACCCTAACCCAACCCAGCTAGCAACCCTAACCCTAACCCAACCCAGCTAGCAGCTGTGCCTCCCAACACACCAAAGAGCCCTGGGAGAGCTCTGACCGTACCTATCCCTACATATACTACTAGGTTACTCTCTACCTATCACTACATATACTACTAGGTTACTCTCTACCTAGCACTACATATACTACTAGGTTACTCTCTACCTAGCACTACATATACTACTAGGTTACTCTCTACCTATCACTACATATACTACTAGGTTACTCTCTACCTATCACTACATATACTACTAGGTTACTCTCTACCTATCACAACATATACTACTAGGTTACTCTCTACCTAGCACTACATATACTACTAGGTTACTCTCTACCTATCACAACATATACTACTAGGTTACTCTCTACCTAGCACTACATATACTACTAGGTTACTCTCTACCTATCACTACATATACTACTAGGTTACTCTCTACCTAGCACTACATATACTACTAGGTTACTCTCTACCTAGCACTACATATACTACTAGGTTACTCTCTACCTATCACAACATATACTACTAGGTTACTCTCTACCTATCACTACATATACTACTAGGTTACTCTCTACCTAGCACTACATATACTACTAGGTTACTCTCTACCTATCACTACATATACTACTAGGTTACTCTACCTAGCACTACATATACTACTAGGTTACTCTCTACCTATCACTACATATACTACTAGGTTACTCTCTACCTAGCACTACATATACTACTAGGTTACTCTCTACCTATCACTACATATACTACTAGGTTACTCTCTACCTAGCACTACATATACTACTAGGTTACTCTCTACCTAGCACTACATATACTACTAGGTTACTCTCTACCTAGCACTACATATACTACTAGGTTACTCTCTACCTATCACTACATATACTACTAGGTTACTCTCTACCTAGCACTACATATACTACTAGGTTACTCTCTACCTAGCACTACATATACTACTAGGTTACTCTCTACCTAGCACTACATATACTACTAGGTTACTCTCTACCTATCACTACATATACTACTAGGTTACTCTCTACCTAGCACTACATATACTACTAGGTTACTCTCTACCTATCACTACATATACTACTAGGTTACTCTCTACCTATCACTACATATACTACTAGGTTACTCTCTACCTAGCACTACATATACTACTAGGTTACTCTCTACCTATCACTACATATACTACTAGGTTACTCTCTACCTAGCACTACATATACTACTAGGTTACTCTCTACCTAGCACTACTCAGCAGCATAGTTACAGTACCACTACTAGGTTACTCTCTACCTAGCACTACTCAGCAGCATAGTTACAGTACCACTACTAGGTCACTCTACCTAGCACTACTCAGCAGCATAGTTACAGTACCACTACTAGGTCACTCTACCTAGCACTACCCAGCAGCATACTCCTGGAAGGCCTATTGTGAAAGGGCGCAGCTGTCCATCACTCCCGTCGATCACTAGCGTCTATAAATACTATCTATCACTACTGTTTAGCACCACGTCGATCATTACTGTTGATCAGCACTGTGTGTCACTACTGTTTAGCACCACGTCGATCATTACTGTTGATCAGCACTGTGTGTCACTACTGTCAATCACTACTGACAACATTTGAAACCCGCGTGATGAACGACTCCTGGAAGGGATTTCACTGTAGAACAGTGTGTGTGTGTACCTGGCTGAAGGGCAAGGCTGGGTGTTGCACCAGCGACTGATGGCTCTCGGTTTGCTGACATTGGAACAGAAAACTCTCTGCACCATCTTCCCGTCCGCCTTACGCCTGCAGCCGAACCTGGTGTACTGTTTCCCTGGCAACCACACACACACACACACACTGTGAATCTGGTGTACTGTTTCCCTGGCAACCACACACACACACACTGTGAATCTGGTGTACTGTTTCCCTGGCAACCACACACACACACACACACACACACACTGTGAACCTGGTGTACTGTTTCCCTGGCAACCACACACACACTGTGAACCTGGTGTACTGTTTCCCTGGCAACCACACACACACTGTGAATCTGGTGTACTGTTTCCCTGGCAACCACACACACACACACTGTGAACCTGGTGTACTGTTTCCCTGGCAACCACACACACACTGTGAACCTGGTGTAGTTTCCCTGGCAACCACACACACACACTGTTAACCTGTTTGCCTGGTTACCACACACACATGTGTGTTACCTGCTCCACAGGGTTGAGAGCAGTGTGTGTGTGTGTGTGTGTGTGTGTGTGTGTGTGTGTGTTACCTGCTCCACAGGGTTGAGAGCAGTGCGACCACTTCTTCAAAGCCCACTGGTAGAACACAGTGTCGTCATGGAGACGGTTGTCCACTAGTGACGTCTTGATGGTTTCCTTGACGACATACTTATAGGACACAGTCACCTTGGAGTCGCCATGGCAACGCATCTGTCACAACACAATGTGTTATAATATATAATTATAGATACTCTGAATGTTATGATGTATAATTATAGACCATTATGAGGACTCTATATTAATGTTATGATATATAATTATAGACCATTATGATGACTCTATATTAATGTTATGATATATAATTATAGACCATTATGAGGACTCTATATGAATGTTATGATATATAATTATAGACCATTATGAGGACTCTATATGAATGTTATGATATATAATTATAGACCATTATGAGGACTCTATATTAATGTTATGATATATAATTATAGACCATTATGAGGACTCTATATTAATGTTATGATATATAATTATAGACCATTATGAGGACTCTATATTAATGTTATGATATATAATTATAGACCATTATGAGGACTATATATTAATGTTATGATATATAATTATAGACCATTATGAGGACTCTATATTAATGTTATGATATATAATTATAGACCATTATGAGGACTCTATATGAATGTTATGATATATAATTATAGACCATTATGAGGACTCTATATGAATGTTATGATATATAATTATAGACCATTATGAGGACTCTATATGAATGTTATGATATATAATTATAGACCATTATGAGGACTCTATATGAATGTTATGATATATAATTATAGACCATTATGAGGACTCTATATGAATGTTATGATATATAATTATAGACCATTATGAGGACTCTATATTAATGTTATGATATATAATTATAGACCATTATGAGGACTCTATATTAATGTTATGATATATAATTATAGACCATTATGAGGACTCTATATTAATGTTATGATATATAATTATAGACCATTATGAGGACTCTATATTAATGTTATGATATATAATTATAGACCATTATGAGGACTCTATATGAATGTTATGATATATAATTATAGACCATTATGAGGACTCTATATTAATGTTATGATATATAATTATAGACCATTATGAGGACTCTATATTAATGTTATGATATATAATTATAGACCATTATGAGGACTCTATATTAATGTTATGATATATAATTATAGACCATTATGAGGACTCTATATTAATGTTATGATATATAATTATAGACCATTATGAGGACTCTATATTAATGTTATGATATATAATTACAGACCATTATGAGGACTATATATTAATGTTATGATATATAATTACAGACCATTATGAGGACTCTATATTAATGTTATGATATATAATTATAGACCATTATGAGGACTATATATTAATGTTATGATATATAATTATAGACCATTATGAGGACTCTATATTAATGTTATGATATATAATTACAGACCATTATGAGGACTCTATATTAATGTTATGATATATAATTACAGACCATTATGAGGACTCTATATCTGAGTGGTCCGCTGGTCTCGACAGTTTCTCGGTCTTCCTGGTTGGTGTAGGTCCAAGCCACGCCCCTCTCTATGACCACACGGGATTCTGGGAGTTGGCCGTCATTGTTCAGGAAGACGAGACCGGTCTCCTGGTTCTTCAGGGCTAGCATAGATACCACCGTTAGATACCAGCTACATTCACCCTGTCACACAGATACCATCGTTAGATACCAGCTACATTCACCCTGTCACACAGATACCATCGTTAGATACCAGCTACATTCACCCTGTCACACAGATACCACCGTTAGATACCAGCTACATTCACCCTGTCACACAGATACCATCGTTAGATACCAGCTACATTCACCCTGTCACACAGATACCATCGTTAGATACCAGCTACATTCACCCTGTCACACAGATACCATCGTTAGATACCAGCTACATTCACCCTGTCACACAGATACCATCGTTAGATACCAGCTACATTCACCCTGTCACACAGATACCATCGTTAGATACCAGCTACATTCACCCTGTCACACAGATACCATCGTTAGATACCAGCTACATTCACCCTTTCACACAGATACCATCGTTAGATACCAGCTACATTCACCCTGTCACACAGATACCATCGTTAGATACCAGCTACATTCACCCTGTCACACAGATACCATCGTTAGATACCAGCTACATTCACCCTGTCACACAGATACCATCGTTAGATACCAGCTACATTCACCCTGTCACACAGATACCATCGTTAGATACCAGCTACATTCACCCTGTCACACAGATACCATCGTTAGATACCAGCTACATTCACCCTTTCACACAGATACCATCGTTAGATACCAGCTACATTCACCCTTTCACACAGATACCATCGTTAGATACCAGCTACATTCACCCTGTCACACAGATACCATCGTTAGATACCAGCTACATTCACCCTGTCACACAGATACCATCGTTAGATACCAGCTACATTCACCCTGTCACACAGATACCACCGTTAGATACCAGCTACATTCACCCTGTCACACAGATACCATCGTTAGATACCAGCTACATTCACCCTTTCACACAGAAGACTCTAGATAGGTTCCTGGATTGGGACCAAGGTCACAGGTAGGTTTGTGGAGAGATAGGAAGGTGTTGTTATAGTTACCGAGGATGTGAGGAGAAGCTCTGTGTTCCATCACCACTAGGTGTCTTGCTCCCTCTGGAATCTCTAAGATCTTCAGGTAACCTTGGAAACAGCATCACACACGGAGAGCACACATATATACATGTGTGCTATGTGTGTTATGGTGTGTGTGTGTGTTATGGTGTGTGTGTGTGTGTGTGTTATGGTGTGTGTGTGTGTGTGTTATGGTGTGTGTGTGTGTGTTATGGTGTGTGTGTGTGTGTGTTATGGTGTGTGTGTGTTATGGTGTGTGTGTTATGGTGTGTGTGTTATGGTGTGTGTGTGTGTGTGTGTGTGTGTGTGTGTTATGGTGTGTGTGTGTTATGGTGTGTGTGTGTGTGTGTGTGTTATGGTGTGTGTGT
>JACYXH010000300.1:1175000-1300000 GCA_026745465.1 Lota lota | reverse complement strand
AATACTGCTGTGTGTTGAAGATCTTTAATCTAATCTAATAGAATACTGCTGTGTGTTGAAGATCTTTAATCTAATCTAATCTGGTAGAATACTGCTGTGTGTTGAAGATCTTTAATCTAATCTAATCTGGTAGAATACTGCTGTGTGTTGAAGATCTTTAATCTAATCTAATCTGGTAGAATACAGCCAGTGTTGAAGATCTTTAATCTAATCTAATCTGGTAGAATACTGCTGTGTGTTGAAGATCTTTAATCTAATCTAATCTGGTAGAATACTGCTGTGTGTTGAAGATCTTTAATATAATCTAATATGGTAGAATACTGCTGTGTATTGAAGATCTTCAATCTAATTGTGGGAGTGTGTGTGGATGGTGGCTGGTTTAAGCAGCCTCACCTGGCCTGAGTCAGACTGATTGGACTCTGGGGCTGGGTGGGGCTGCACACCTGTTGCACATTGATCAATCAGTGTGCACAGGTTAAACCAGCCATCACCACACACTCAGAGAGATCTCCTACATGGCAGCATGGAGCACCAGCTGTTTGTGTCATCATACTCAACCTTTACAATAAACCCGTTTAACACCACCACCCTGTGTCCAATGGGCTGGAGGAGCCCGAGGAAAGTCACCTAGGTGGCGTGTAGTAGTGGTCATTGCTACACTAATCTAATCTGGTAGAACACAGCCAGTGATGAAGATCTTTAATCTAATCTAATCTGGTAGAATACAGCCAGTGTTGAAGATATTTAATCTAATGTAATCTGGTAGAATACTGTTGTGTGTTGAAGATCTTTAATATAATATAATCTGGTAGAATACAGCCAGTGTTGAAGATATTTAATCTAATCTAATCTGGTAGAATACAGCCAGTGTTGAAGATATTTAATCTAATATAATCTGGTAGAATACTGCCAGTGTTGAAGAGTCTAAATCTAGTCCAATAGTGATCTAAAGTGTCACATTAGGGTTAGGGTTGGTGTTCAGTACTCAGAAGGGGTTAAGGTCAGGGTTGGGGTTCAGTACTCAGGAGGGGTTAGGGTTGGGGTTCAGTACTCAGGAGGGGTTAGGGTTAGGGTTGGTGTTCAGTACTCAGGAGGGGTTAGGGTTGGTGTTCAGTACTCAGAAGGGGTTAAGGTCAGGGTTGGGGTTCAGTACTCAGGAGGGGTTAGGGTTGGGGTTCAGTACTCAGGAGGGGTTAGGGTTAGGGTTGGTGTTCAGTACTCAGGAGGGGTTAGGGTTGGTGTTCAGTACTCAGGAGGGGTTAGGGTTAGGGTTGGGGTTCAGTACTCAGGAGGGGTTAGGGTTGGTGTTCAGTACTCAGGAGGGGTTAGGGTTAGGGTTGGTGTTCAGTACTCAGGAGGGGTTAGGGTTGGGGTTCAGTACTCAGGAGGGGTTAGGGTTAGGCTTGGTGTTCAGTACTCAGGAGGGGTTAGAGTTGGGGTTCAGTACTCAGGAGGGGTTAGGGTTGGGGTTCAGTACTCAGGAGGGGTTAGGGTTAGGTTTGGGGTTCAGTACTCAGGAGGGGTTAGGGTTAGGTTTGGGGTTCAGTACTCAGGAGGGGTTAGGGTTGGGGTTCAGTACTCAGGAGGGGTTAGGGTTGGGGTTCAGTACTCAGGAGGGGTTAGGGTTAGGCTTGGTGTTCAGTACTCAGGAGGGGTTAGGGTTGGGGTTCAGTACTCAGGAGGGGTTAGGGTTGGGGTTCAGTACTCAGGAGGGGTTAGAGTTGGGGTTCAGTACTCAGGAGGGGTTAGGGTTGGGGTTCAGTACTCAGGAGGGGTTAGGGTTGGGGTTCAGTACTCACGAGGGGCTGGTACAGTGTCGCGTGCGGTATTGGACGCCACCTCCGCAGGATCGCGAACAGCCGCCAAAAGAGCTCCAGCTGCCCCAGCTGCCATCTTGTCTCAGGAGGTCAGGGGTCAGGTGGAGACAGTAGCCTTTAAAACAATTCTGTACAGATATATATCAGTATCAGTAGATAATGATAGATCATTTAACAGTAGATAATGATGGATCATGAGAATGTTGATAATGATAGATAATGAAACAGTAGATAATGATAGATAATGGAACAGTAGATAATGATAGATAATGGAACAGTAGATAATGATAGATAATGGAACAGTAGATAATGATAGATAATGGAACAGTAGATAATGATAGATAATGGAACTGATAGTAAATAATGATAGATACCGAGACAGTGTTAAATGATACATAATGAGACTTTAGATAATGGAACAGTACCCTCCCTGGTCCACACTTGGTGCCGTCGATGGGAGGACTCTTCTTGGTCTTGCAGAAGAAGGGGTTGTCATGGTGACTACACCACAGCTGCTTACAGGGGTCATACGTACTGTACTGGAGACAGACAGACAGACAGACAGATAGATAGACAAACAGGTCGATAGACAGAAAGGTAGACAGACAAATAGACAGGTAGATAGACAGGTACACAGACTGGTAGATTGACAGAGAGACAGACAGGTAGATAAAATGGTAGGTAGACAGACAGGAATAAAGAGAGGTAGACAGGTAGTCTTACAACAGTACAGGTTGTGTAGGCTGATCCAGGTAGACAGACAGACAGGCAGATAGTCATGGTAGACAGACAGACAGGCAGAGAGAGAGAGAGATAAACAGGTAGACAGACAGAAAGGTAGTCTTACAGCAGGACAAGTAGACAGGCAGAAAGACAGGTAGTCTTACAGCAGGACAGGTACACAGGCAGACAGACAGGTAGTCTTACAGCAGGACAGGTAGACAGGCAGACAGACAGGTAGTCTCACGGCAGGACAGGTAGACAGGCAGACAGACAGGTAGTCTTACGGCAGGACAGGTAGACAGGCAGACAGACAGGTAGTCTCACAGTAGGACAGGTAGACAGGCAGACAGACAGGTAGTCTTACAGCAGGACAGGTAGACAGGCAGACAGACAGGTAGTCTTACAGCAGGACAGGTAGACAGACAGACAGGTAGTCTCACAGCAGGACAGGTAGACAGGCAGACAGACAGGTAGTCTCACAGCAGGACAGGTAGACAGGCAGAAAGACATGTAGTCTTACAGTAGGACAAGTAGACAGGCAGACAGACAGGTAGTCTAACAGTAGGACAGGTAGACAGGCAGACAGACAGGTAGTCTTCCACAGGACAGGTAGACAGGCAGACAGACAGGTAGTCTTCCAGCAGGACAGGTAGACAGGCAGACAGACAGGTAGTCTCACAGCAGGACAGGTAGACAGGCAGACAGACAGGTAGTCTCACAGCAGGACAGGTAGACAGGCAGAAAGACATGTAGTCTTACAGTAGGACAGGTAGACAGGCAGATAGACAGGTAGTCTTACAGTAGGACAGGTAGACAGGCAGATAGACAGGTAGTCTTACAGTAGGACAGGTAGACAGGCAGACAGACAGGTAGTCTTACAGCAGGACAGGTAGACAGGCAGACAGACAGGTAGTCTTACAGTAGGACAGGTAGACAGGCAGACAGACCGGTAGTCTTACAGCAGGACAGGTAAACAGGCAGACAGACAGGTAGTCTTACAGTAGGACAGGTAGACAGGCAGACAGACCGGTAGTCTTACAGCAGGACAGGTAGACAAGCAGACAGACAGGTAGTCTTACAGCAGGACAGGTAGACAGGCAGACAGACAGGTAGTCTTACAGCAGTACAGGTTGTATAGTCTGATCCGAAGTCGAAGCGACACTGTTGGTCCATAGAGAACTGCAGACCAGGAAGTTGGGGCTCTGCCGGCCAATCAGAATGAAATGGGTCATCACGGAGACAGTCGTAGGTACTGAGAGAGAGAGAGGGAGAGAGAGAGAGAGAGAGAGAGAGAGAGAGAGAGAGAGAGAGAGAGAGAGAGAGAGAGAGAGAGAGAGAGAGAGAGAGAGAGAGAGAGAGACAGAGACAGAGAGAGAGAGAGAGAGAGAGAGACAGAGACAGAGACAGAGAGAGAGAGAGAGAGAGAGAGAGAGAGAGAGAGAGAGAGAGACAGAGACAGAGAGAGAGAGAGAGAGAGACAGAGACAGAGACAGAGAGAGAGACAGAGACAGAGAGAGAGAGAGAGAGACAGAGACAGAGGAAGACATAGGCCTGTTTACATAAGCTTTTTTAATCTTCAAATCGCTCATTTAAAACGGTTGTGAGATTGCAATGCAAAGACAGTACCTACTATGTTACAGCAGAACCTCTGATCCAGCAGTCCTACTGTGTTACAGCAGAACTTCTGACCCAGCAGTCCTACTGTGTTACAGCAGAACCTCTGACCCAGCAGTCCTACTGTGTTACAGCAGAACTTCTGATCCAGCAGTCCTACTGTGTTACAGCAGAACTTCTGATCCAGCAGTCCTACTGTGTTACAGCAGAACCTCTGACCCAGCAGTCCTACTGTGTTACAGCAGAACCTCTGACCCAGCAGTCCTACTGTGTTACAGCAGAACTTCTGATCCAGCAGTCCTACTGTATTACAGCAGAACCTCTGATCCAGCAGTCCTACTGTGTTACAGCAGAACTTCTGATCCAGCAGTCCTACTGTGTTACAGCAGAACTTCTGACCCAGCAGTCCTACTGTGTTACAGCAGAACCTCTGATCCAGCAGTCCTACTGTGTTACAGCAGAACTTCTGATCCAGCAGTCCTACTGTGTTACAGCAGAACCTCTGGTCCAGCAGTTTGTGTTTGCTAATTACCCAATAACAAAGCCCCGCCCGCAGCAACACGATTGGTCGATACAAATATGAAGCGAAAGAAAGTGAAACGCCCCGTTCACCCAGATTTGAGTTGGTCTGAAATCAGACTTTAAATATTAACCACTGCCCCAATCTCTTTGATCCAAAAGAAAAGAATAAACAGCAAAAACACAAGATAAACAGATAAACAAAGTTTACAGTCAACTATATCAGACCCGAAAGATTCCACAGTTACACTAAAATAACTAACAGACAAAATCAAATCACTGAAAACCAAAAAGGCCTGTGGTGTTGAGGGCATCCTAAATTAAATTATTAAATTCACAGACCTCAAGTTCCAACAGGCTAGATAAAAACTCTTGAACATTGTCCTTAGCTGCAGGATCTTCCCCAACATTAGGAACCAAGGATAGTAACTCTGCTCGACAATAGTGGAGACCAATTTGACCCCAGCAACGACCGTGGGATCTGTGTCAACAGCAACCTCAGGAACATCCTTTGTATGATCAGGGTTAGGGCTAACCCTAACCCTGTATGATCATCAACCACAGATTCTTAGGATTAGCTAAGTCTAACCCCCCCCCCCCCCCCCCCCCCCCCCCCCCCCCCCCCCCACTGAGAATCATGCCCTGATCAAACCCCAAACTGGCTTTTTACAAAATGATCGTTCATTGACCATATTCACCCCTCGGCACCAATAAACAGTCATCCAAGATTTAACTAAATGGGACCAACATCAAATTGATACAGACTCAAGACCGAGTTGCCCTTTCTAAAAACCTTCCAACCGTGCCAAGACGTAAAGAGGTAGAAAACATGACTACTAACAAAACCCCTCCATATCTGCTGTGAAGTACAGCAATGTGCAAACACTGCAGCAACATGTGTGAGCGGAATACAAGCACTGTAAAGACTGTCACTAGTAATACTACACCAGCAGTAGTATTAGAGAGGTACACTAGTAGTACTAGAGAGGTACACTAGTAGCACTAGAGAGGTACATAGTATTAGAGAGGTACATAGTATCAGAGAGGTACACTAGTAGCACTAGAGAGGTACATAGTATCAGAGAGGTACACTAGTAGCATTAGAGAGGTACACTAGTAGCATTAGAGAGGTACACTAGTAGCACTAGAGAGGTACATAGTATTAGAGAGGTACATAGTATCAGAGAGGTACACTAGTAGCACTAGAGAGGTACATAGTATCAGAGAGGTACACTAGTAGCATTAGAGAGGTACATAGTATCAGAGAGGTACACTAGTAGCATTAGAGAGGTACACTAGTAGCATTAGAGAGGTACACTAGTAGCATTAGAGAGGTACATAGTATCAGAGAGGTACACTAGTAGCATTAGAGAGGTACACTAGTAGCATTAGAGAGGTACATAGTATCAGAGAGGTACACTAGTAGCATTAGAGAGGTACACTAGTAGCACTAGAGAGGTACATAGTATCAGAGAGGTACACTAGTAGCACTAGAGAGGTACATAGTATCAGAGAGGTACACTAGTAGCATTAGAGAGGTACACTAGTAGCACTAGAGAGGTACATAGTATCAGAGAGGTACACTAGTAGCACTAGAGAGGTACATAGTATCAGAGAGGTACACTAGTAGCATTAGAGAGGTACACTAGTAGCACTAGAGAGGTACATAGTATCAGAGAGGTACACTAGTAGCACTAGAGAGGTACATAGTATCAGAGAGGTACACTAGTAGCATTAGAGAGGTACACTAGTAGCACTAGAGAGGTACATAGTATCAGAGAGGTACACTAGTAGCACTAGAGAGGTACACTAGTAGCATTAGAGAGGTACATAGTATCAGAGAGGTACACTAGTAGCATTAGAGAGGTACACTAGTAGCATCAGAGAGGTACACTAGTAGCACTAGAGAGGTACATAGTATCAGAGAGGTACACTAGTAGCACTAGAGAGGTACACTAGTAGCACTAGAGAGGTACATAGTATCAGAGAGGTACACTAGTAGCATTAGAGAGGTACACTAGTAGCATTAGAGAGGTACATAGTATCAGAGAGGTACACTAGTAGCATTAGAGAGGTACACTAGTAGCACTAGAGAGGTACATAGTATCAGAGAGGTACACTAGTAGCACTAGAGAGGTACATAGTATCAGAGAGGTACACTAGTAGCACTAGAGAGGTACATAGTATCAGAGAGGTACACTAGTAGCACTAGAGAGGTACATAGTATCAGAGAGGTACACTAGTAGCATTAGAGAGGTACACTAGTAGCACTAGAGAGGTACATAGTATCAGAGAGGTACACTAGTAGCACTAGAGAGGTACATAGTATCAGAGAGGTAGTCTACGTACTGCAGGTAAGTGCTGAGCTCCTGCCTGCTACACCTAGACCAGTGGTAGCGGTGGAAGGCAGCCTGGACCAGAGGAGACATGATGCTGCCCTGGAGCACCTCATCACCACACCCATTCACCTGGCCGTCATGCTCCATGCCCAGCCTGCACAGAGACACGCACACACACACACACACACACACACGCACACACACAGAGACACGCACACACACATAGACACACACACACACACACATAGACACGCACACACATACACACACACACACATAGACACGCACACACACAGAGACACACACACACACAGAGACACGCACACACATACAGACAGAGACACGCACACACACACAAACACACAGACACGCACACACATACACACAGAGACACGCACACACACACACACACACAGAGACACGCACACACATACACACAGAGACACGCACACACACACACACACATAGACACGCACACACACACACACACACACGCACACACACACACACACAGAGACACGCACACACATACACACACACATAGACAGGCACACACACACACACAGACACGCACACACACACAGAGACACACACACACACAAACACACACAGAGACACACACATACACACACACGCACACACACACACACACAGAGACACGCACACACACAGACACGCACACACACACACACACACAGACAGAGACACGGACACACACACACACACAGACATGCACACACACACACATACACACATAGACACACACACACACGTGATATACAGGTGATATGCAGTGATATACAGTGATATACAGTGATATACAGTGATATATATGTGATATACAGGTGATATACAGGTGATATACAGTGATATATATGTGACATACAGGTGATATACAGTGATATAAAGTGATATACAGTGATATACAGGTGATATACAGTGATATATATGTGATATACAGGTGATATACAGGTGATATACAGGTGATATACAGTGATAAACAGGTGATATACAGTGATATACAGTGATATACAGGTGATATACAGGTGATATACAGGGATATACAGGTGATATACAGGTGATATACAGGTGATATACAGTGATATACAGTGATATACAGGTGATATACAGTGATATACAGTGATATACAGGTGATATAGAGTGATATACAGGTGATATACAGTGATATACAGGTGATATACAGGTGATATACAGTGATATACAGGTGATATACAGGTGATATACAGTGATATACATGTGATATACAGTGATATATATGTGATATACAGTGAAATACAGCAATTTACAGGTGATATACAGTGATATATATGTGACATACAGGTGATATACAGTGATATACAGGTGATATACAGGTGATTTAGAGGGATATACAGGTGATATACAGGTGATATACAGGGATATACAGTGATATACAGTGATATACAGTGATATACAGGTGATATACAGTGATATACAGTGATATACAGTGATATACAGTGATATACAGGTGATATACAGGTGATATACAGTGATATATATGTGATATACAGTGATGTACAGGTGATATATAGTGATATAGTGCTATACAGTGATATACAGTGATATACAGGTGATATACAGATGATATACAGTGATATACAGGTGATATACAGTGATATACAGGTGATATACAGGTGATATACAGTAATATACAGGTGATATACAGTGATATACAGGTGATATACAGGTGATATACAGTGATATACAGGTGATATACAGGTGATATACAGGTGATATACAGTGATATACATGTGATATACAGTGATATATATGTGATATACAGTGAAATACAGCAATTTACAGGTGATATACAGTGATATATATGTGACATACAGGTGATATACAGTGATATACAGGTGATATACAGGTGATTTAGAGGGATATACAGGTGATATACAGGTGATATACAGGGATATACAGTGATATACAGTGATATACAGTGATATACAGGTGATATACAGTGATATACAGTGATATACAGTGATATACAGTGATATACAGGTGATATACAGGTGATATACAGTGATATACAGTGATGTACAGTGATATATAGGTGATATACAGGTGATATACAGTGATATACAGGTGATATACAGGTGATATACAGTGATATACAGGTGATATACAGGTGATATACAGGTGATATACAGTGATGTACAGGTGATATATAGTGATATAGTGCTATACAGTGATATACAGTGATATACAGGTGATATACAGATGATATACAGTGATATACAGGTGATATACAGTGATATACAGGTGATATACAGGTGATATACAGTAATATACAGGTGATATACAGTGATATACAGGTGATATACAGGTGATATACAGGTGATATACAGTGATATACAGTGATATACAGGTGATATACAGTGATATACAGTGATATACAGGTGATATACAGGTGATATACAGTGATATACAGTGATATACAGGTGATATACAGGTGATATACAGGTGATATACAGGTGATATACAGTGATGTACAGTGATATACAGTGATACACAGGTGATATACAGGTGATATACAGTGATGTACAGTGATATACAGTGATATACAGGTGATATACAGGTGATATACAGGTGATATACAGTGATATACAGTGATATACAGGTGATATACAGTGATATACAGTGCTATACAGTGATATACAGGTGATATACAGTGATATACAGTGATATACAGGTGATATACAGTGATATACAGTAATATACAGGTGATATACAGGTGATATACAGGTGATATACAGTGATATACAGTGATATACAGGTGATATACAGTGATATACAGGTGATATACAGTGATGTACAGTGATATACAGTGATATACAGGTGATATACAGGTGATATACAGGTGATATACAGTGATGTACAGTGATATACAGTGATATACAGTGATATACAGGTGATATACAGTGATGTACAGTGATATACAGTGATATACAGGTGATATACAGTGATATACAGGTGATATACAGTGATATACAGTGATATACAGTGATATACAGGTGATATACAGTGATATACAGTGATATACAGGTGATATACAGTGATATACAGGTGATATACAGTGATATACAGTGATACAGTACAGGTGATTACGTGGGACAGAGTGAGTACCGTACACGTGTCCTGTCTCGTGGGCGACTACGAAGGCAGACGAGAAGCCGTCCTCTAGGGTCAGGGTGCAGCTCCTCACTGGCTGACACATGCCTGTCACTGGGGCGTAGCCTGCAGACAGACAGGTGGAGAGACAGTCAGACAGACAGATAGGCAGACAGACAGGTGGAGAGACAGTCAGACAGACAGATAGGCAGACAGACAGGTGGAGAGACAGTCAGACCGACAGACAGGCAGACAGACAGACAGGAGGAGAGACAGGCAGACAGACAGGCAGACAGACAGGTGGAGAGACAGTCAGGCAGACAGACAGGCAGACAGACAGGCAGACAGACAGGTGGAGAGACAGTCAGACAGACAGATAGGCAGACAGACAGGTGGAGAGACAGTCAGACAGACAGATAGGCAGACAGACAGGTGGAGAGACAGTCAGACCGACAGACAGGCAGACAGACAGACAGGTGGAGAGACAGGCAGACAGACAGGCAGACAGACAGGTGGAGAGACAGTCAGGCAGACAGACAGGCAGACAGACAGGCAGAAAGACAGGTGGAGAGACACTCAGGCAGACAGACAGGCAGACAGACAGGTGGAGAGACAGTCAGGCAGACAGACAGGTGGAGAGACAGGTGTAGAGACAGACAGGCTGACAGACAGGTGGAGAGACAGTCAGGCAGACATACAGGCAGACAGACAGGTGGAGAGACAGATAGGCAGACAGACAGGTGAAGAGACAGTCAGGCAGACAGACAGGTGGAGAGACAGTCAGGCAGACAGACAGGTGGAGAGACAGGCAGACAGATAGGTGGACAGACAGGTGGAGAGACAGACAGACAGGCAGACAGACAGGCAGACAGGTGGAGAGACAGGTAGCGAGACAAGACAGGTAGATAGACAGGTAGGCAGAGAGGGAGAGAGACAGACAGATAGACAGACATGTAGAAAGGTGGAGAGACAGAGAGGTAGACAGACAGGTAAGCGGACAGACATCCACGTAGATAGGTAAGTAGACTCAGAGATATGGTCAGGGAAGACCAGTAACTGTTTTGAATAATGCAACTTCATGATATGTGTTGATGAATAAATGCAGATTTAGTGATTACATACTACTTTAATATGCATATGTAAAATCAGCAGTTTAAATGCGTTCATACTGCTGGAAGTATGATGTTGAAGTTTGTAAAGTATACCTCCTCAAACTACTCTGAAATGTGCAGATGTATGAATGCATGTTAGCATGGCAGTAGATTTAATGCTAACATAGCAGGAGGTAGAGCTAACATTAGCGTGGCAGTAGAGCTAATGGTAACATAGCAGGAGGTAGAGCTAACGTTAGTGTGGCAGTAGAGCTAATGCTAACATAGCAGGAGGTAGAGCTAACGTTAGCATGGCAGTAGAGCTAATGGTAACATAGCAGGAGGTAGAGCTAACGTTTGCGTGGCAGTAGAGCTAATGGTAACATAGCAGGAGGTAGAGCTAACATTAGCGTGGCAGTAGCGCTAATGCTAACATAGCAGGAGGAAGAGCTAGCATTAGCATGGCAGTAAAGCTATTGCTAACATAGCAGGAGGTAAAGCTAGCGTTAGCGTGGCAGTAGGGCTAATGCTAACATAGCAGGAGGTAAAGCTAGCATTAGCGTGGCAGTAGAGCTAATGCTAACATAGCAGGAGGTAGAGCGAGTGTTAGCGTGGCAGTATAGCTAATGCTAACATAGCAGAAGGTAGAGCTAACGTTAGCGTGGCAGTAGCGCTAATGCTAACATAGCAGGAGGTAGAGTTAACTTTAGCGTGGCAGTAGCGCTAATGCTTACATAGCAGGAGGTAGAGCGAGCGTTAGCGTGGCAGTAGAGCTAATGCTAACATAGCAGGAGGTAGAGCGAGCGTTAGCGTGGCAGTAGAGCTAATGCTAACATAGCAGGAGGTAGAGCGAGCGTTAGCGTGGCAGTAGCGCTAATGCTTACATAGCAGGAGGTAGAGCGAGCGTTAGCGTGGCAGTAGAGCTAATGCTAACATAGCAGGAGGTAGAGCGAGCGTTAGCGTGGCAGTAGAGCTAATGCTAACATAGCAGGAGGTAGAGCGAGCGTTAGCGTGGCAGTAGAGCTAATGCTAACATAGCAGGAGGTAGAGTTAACTTTAGCGTGGCAGTAGCGCTAATGCTTACATAGCAGGAGGTAGAGCGAGCGTTAGCGTGGCAGTAGAGCTAATGCTAACATAGCAGGAGGTAGAGCGAGCGTTAGCGTGGCAGTAGAGCTAATGCTAACATAGCAGGAGTAGAGTACCCTGCATCCCGGCGGGACCGAACTCCTGGCGGGTGATGTAGATGGCGTGGTCGTGGTGGTCGCTGCTCTGCTCCGCCCTCTGCTGGAGGTACGCCCAGCGACACACGTTCTCCAGACTCTTAGAAGGATTCCACACCTCGATCAACTCCTGAGACTAACACACGCATACGCACACAAACACACACACACACACACACACACACACACACACACACACACACACACACACACACACACACTAGATTAGACTAACAAGACTCGACCAGATAAGAAGTGTGCGTTTTACACACTGCAGAATGTCTCAGGTCAGTACCTTACTGGGTCTCAGGTCAGTACCTTACTGGGTCTCAGGTCAGTACCTTACTGGGTCTCAGGTTAGTTACTGGGTCTCAGGTCAGTACCTTACTGGGTCTCAGGTCAGTACCTTACTGGGTCTCAGGTCAGTACCTTACTGGGTCTCAGGTTAGTTACTGGGTCTCAGGTCAGTACCTTACTGGGTCTCAGGTCAGTACCTTACTGGGTCTCAGGTCAGTACCTTACTGGGTCTCAGGTCAGTACCTTACTGGGTCTCAGGTTAGTTACTGGGTCTCAGGTCACTACCTTACTGGGTCTCAGGTCAGTACCTTACTGGGTCTCAGGTCAGTACCTTACTGGGTCTCAGGTCAGTACCTTACTGGGTCTCAGGTTAGTTACTGGGTCTCAGGTCAGTACCTTACTGGGTCTCAGGTCAGTACCTTACTGGGTTAGTGGGTCTTAGTACCTTGCTGGCTGATAACATGATGATCCTGACGAGGATAATGTTGATGTTGCCGCCCAGTGAGCGGTCTTGGTAGATTTCATTAACCTAAGAGAGGACTGAAATCAATAACTTCATACACAGTATTTTCATGTTATTGTTTATTGATTTATTCTATGTGTGTGTGTGTGTGGGGGGGGGGGGGGGGGGGGGGGGGGGGGGGGGGGGGGGGGGGAGCCCTACTATGTTCATCAGGGTTAGCAGGTAGCGCTGGATGTGCTCTCTGCCATGAAACAACAAGACAGAATAATCCACGCCCAACAACACCTACAGATGACAGATTAAAGTAGAATCTACAAACAATACCTTCAGATGTCAGATTACAGATTCAAGAATAATCTACACCCAAAAAAGTTGGGTAAAGTTACCTTTAGTTACAGAGTAAAGTTACCTCTACATTAAAGAGTAAAGTTACCTCTAGATTATAGGGTAAAGTTACCTTTAGTTACAGAGTAAAGTTACCTCTAGATTATAGGGTAAAGTTACCTTTAGTTACAGAGTAAAGTTACCTCTACATTAAAGAGTAAAGTTACCTTTAGTTACAGAGTAAAGATACCTCTAGATTATAGGGTAAAGTTACCTTTAGTTACAGAGTAAAGTTACCTCTAGATTATAGGGTAAAGTTACCTTTAGTTACAGAGTAAAGTTACCTCTACATTAAAGAGTAAAGTTACCTTTAGTTACAGAGTAAAGTTACCTCTACATTAAAGAGTAAAGTTACCTCTAGATTATAGGGTAAAATTACCTTTAGTTACAGAGTAAAGTTACCTCTAGATTATAGGGTAAAGTTACCTTTAGTACAGAGTAAAGTTACCTCTACATTAAAGAGTAAAGATACCTTTAGTTACAGAGTAAAGATACGTCTAGATTATAGGGTAAAGTTACCTTTAGTTACAGAGTAAAGATACCTCTAGATTATAGGGTAAAGTTACCTTTAGTTACAGAGTAAAGTTACCTCTACATTAAAGAGTAAAGTTACCTTTAGTTACAGAGTAAACATACCTCTAGATTATAGGGTAAAGTTACCTCTAGATTAAAGAGTAAAGTTACCTTTAGTTACAGAGTAAAGATACCTCTAGATTATAGGGTAAAGTTACCTCTAGATTACAGGGTAAAGTTACCTTTTGTTACAGAGTAAAGTTACCTTTTGTTACAGAGTAAAGTTACCTTTAGTTACAGAGTAAAGTTACCCTTAGTTACAGAGTAAACTTACTTTTAGTTACAGAGTAAAGTTACCTCTAGATTAAAGAGTAAAGTTATCTTTAGTTACAGAGTAAAATTACTTTTAGTTACAGAGTAAAGTTACCTCTAGATTAAAGAGTAAAGTTACCTTTAGTTACAGAGTAAAGATACCTCTAGATTATAGGGTAAAGTTACCTCTAGATTACAGGGTAAAGTTACCTCTAGATTAAAGAGTAAAGTTACCTCTAGATTACAGGGTAAAGTTACCTTTAGTTACAGAGTAAAGTTGCCTTTAGTTACAGGGTAAAGTTACCTCTAGTTACAGAGTAAAGATACCTCTAGATTATAGGGTAAAGTTACCTCTAGTTACAGAGTAAACATACCTCTAGATTATAGGGTAAAGTTACCTCTAGTTACAGAGTAAACATACCTCTAGATTATAGGGTAAAGTTACCTCTAGTTACAGAGTAAACATACCTCTAGATTATAGGGTAAAGTTACCTCTAGTTACAGAGTAAACATACCTCTAGATTATAGGGTAAAGTTACCTCTAGTTACAGAGTAAACATACCTCTAGATTATAGGGTAAAGTTACCTCTAGATTAAAGAGTAAAGTTACCTTTAGTTACAGAGTAAAGATACCTCTAGATTATAGGGTAAAGTTACCTCTACATTGAACAGCTCCTCCTCCTCTACTTGCCGCCGGTTGCGACCGCCTGGATTCGAGTGATTTTGGTTTTGTTTCAGAATCTCCAACTCTGATTGAAAGCCAAGGAAAGAACCTGTAGTCAAAGAGACAGAAACAATATCTGTAGTCTCTAGTAATAAAGTAGCAATATACTCTAGTATAATGTTATCATAGTATGTAGTATGTCATAGTATGACATATATTATAATATTAATAAATATATAGTGTGTAATATAATACATATAATAAAATATACTATAATAAATATATCTGTAGTCTCTAGTAATAAAGTATGAACATACTCTAGATTATGTAGTCATAGTATATAATATAGTATGTCATAGTATGTACTATAACATAATATTAATATATATAGTGTGTAATATAATATATATAATAACCATATATAAATAAAATATAACAATATATGTAATTTGTAGTAATATAGTATGTCTTAGTATGTTAAATAACATAATGTTGTGTTATGTGATAATAAAGTCATAGTATTTAATATGATACACTATTATGTTATGTAGTAATATAGTACGTCATGGTATGCAATATATTATTGTTTTATATAATTGTATTTAATATATATACAGTGTGTAATATAATATGTAATACAACATAATGTAATGTCATATAATAATATATTGTTTTATATAATTGTGTTTACTATATAGTGTGTAATTTAATATGTTATACTACATAGTGTAATATGATACAAAGACATATTGTGAGTTAGTCACCTCTTAGGAAGTCATCTGCAGTGTGATTGACAGCTGTTGGGTGTTTGATAATGTCCGACATTCTGTAAACAATGTGCTCTTGTCCTCTTCCCTTCCCTCGCTCCTCCTTCCCTCGCTCCTCCTTCCCTTGCTCCTCCTTCCCTCTCTCCAACGGCTCGATGAAATACTTCTCCATGCCCAATCGGATCATACCTGCCTGGAATAAAAACACAATATACACTGCACATTCTGATAACTATACACTATCATGTTACACACTGTAGATAGTCACTACCATGTTCCACACTGTAGCTAGTCACTATCATGTTCCACACTGTAGCTAGTCACTATCATGTTACACACTGTAGCTAGTCACTATCATGTTACACACAGTAGCTAGTCACTATCATGTTCCACACTGTAGCTAGTCACTATCATGTTACACACTGTAGCTAGTCACTATCATGTTACACACTGTAGCTAGTCACTATCATGTTACACACTGTAGCTAGTCACTATCATGTTCACACTGTAGCTAGTCACTATCATGTTTCACACACTGTAGCTAGTCACTATCATGTTACACACTGTAGCTAGTCACTATCATGTTACACACTGTAGCTAGTCACTATCATGTTACACACAGTAGCTAGTCACTATCATGTTACACACTGTAGCTAGTCACTATCATGTTACACACTGTAGCTAGTCACTATCATGTTACACACTGTAGCTAGTCACTATCATGTTACACACTGTAGGTCAATGGTACAAACAGTAGCTAGTCACTATCATGTTACACACTGTAGCTAGCTAGTCACTATCATGTTCCCACACTAGATAGCTAGTCACTATCATGTAGCTAGTCACTATCATGTTACACACTGTAGCTAGTCACTATCATGTTACACACTGTAGCTAGTCACTATCATGTTACACACTGTAGCTAGTCACTATCATGTTACACACAGTAGCTAGTCACTATCATGTTACACACTGTAGCTAGTCACTATCATGTTACACACTGTAGCTAGTCACTATCATGTTACACACTGTAGCTAGTCACTATCATGTTACACACTGTAGCTAGTCACTATCATGTTACACTAGTAAACAGTTACACACTGTAGATAGTATACCTAACAATCAAGTTACACTAACAGTTACACACTGTAGATAGTCACTATCACATTACACTAACAGCTACACACTGTAGATAGTCACTATCACATTACACTAATAGTTACACACTGTAGATAGACACTATCACATTACACTAATAGTTACACACTGTAGCAAGTCGCTTTCCTAACCAGTTAACTTGAACTGTCCTAACCAGTGTAACGTACCAGTCCATGGCAGGTACTTAGAGCTACGGCGGTGTCTGGTGTGTTAGTGATGTCTCCGCTGTAGTGACACTGGGTGTCCACTAGGGGGATCCGGATGCTGCCTCCAGACTCCTCCTGCCAATCAACCGTCGCTCCCGGGGCGACCAATCGGCTGTTCTGCTGCAGACGCAGGTGTAGCTCCCGCCCAAATATGGTCATGTTGTAGAAGACGGCTCCTCCCCCTCCGCGGTCCTCCTCTCTCTTCTCCTTCATATGCTCCTCCCTTCCTCCATCCGGGGCGTGTCTTCTGCTGCGGGGGCGTGGACGGTCCAGGTTAGGGGCGGGTACCAAGTAAGAAAGGAACCGCCCCTCAGAGTCGGTGCTGATGGGACGAAAGACCTCAAACTCTGACAGAACTTCATGGAGAGACTCTGAGCGAGAGGGAGGGAGGGAGAAGGAGGGAGGGAGGGAGAGATGGAGGGAAGGAGGGAGGGAGAGATGGTGGGAAGGAGGGAGAGATGGAGGGAAGGAGAGGTGGAGGGAAGGAGAGATGGAGGGAGGGAGAGATGGAGGGAGGGAGAGGTGGAGGGAAGGAGAGGTGGAGGGAAGGAGAGATGGAGGGAAAGAGAGATGGAGGGAGGGAGGGAGGGAGAGATGGAGGGAAAGAGAGATGGAGGGAGGGAGAGAGATGGATGGAAGGATGGAGAGAGGGCGGGAGAGAGGGAGGGAGAGATGGAGGGAGTGGAAGGAAGGGAGAGATGAAAGGATGGAGGGAGAGATGGAGGGGGAGTGTGGGAGGGAGTGAAAGAGGGTCAGAGGGAGAGAGAGACAAGGTCATTAGGTCAAAGGTCAGTCCATTCTTTGTATTTAGAAGTGACAGAATGATGGCGGGATGATAGTAAAATGAAAGAGGAAAATCTCACACACACACAAACACGCGCGCACACACACTCACACTAACACCCGTGCAAGTCCCGATCACGGCGTGATGGTGAAATCTGATCCGTGAATCCTTCACATTCCACAGCACCGCTAGCACGTTACGGAACAAACGTGGCAGAAAGAGGAGAAACAGTCGTCGTCCCCCCTCCCTTTATCTCGCTCCCTCGCTTGCTGTCTCCCTCTCTCTCCCTCCCTAATAAGAAGCTGTTGCTTGTTTTTCTGAAACTTCCAAACGGAACCAGATCGGACAGAACCACAATTTTCCATTTTCTAGACTCTTCTGGCAGGTTGTTAAGATGGATTCTATAACGGCTTCAAAGGCGTTTAAACGCGTAAAAACGCTACACCTGAATCCACTTATCTTCTGGAAATCGAGCAGACAACTAACCCTGAAGTCGCGTTACTGGAGGGCTAGTAGTGTTGGTAGGACTAGTAGTACTACGTACCTGTGTGCTGGGTGATGTAGAGCGATGAAGAGAGGTGCACCAGAACCAGAGACACCGTCCATACCGGACACCGGGACATTGTCGGTACCGATAGATCGGCGCGAGGCTGACTGCAGCGGGATTAGGATAAACGATCTAACAGGCACGCGCTCTTCCTCCTTCACTTCCTAGCGGACCGCAGGGAGAACCTCTGTTGTTCTTCTTTCGCTCTCTCGCTCTCTCTCTCTCTGTCTCTCTCTCTCTCTCTCTCTCTCTCTCTCTCTCTCTCTCTCTCTCTCTCCATCTCCTTACTTAGTTTGTCTTGAACTGAACCCCGCGCTGCTAAATAGATGACCTCATGATTTGTTTATTATATAAATACCTAATATATGAATATGAATCAATTCAGCATACAAATCTCTAACACACACACACACACACACACACACACACACACACACACACACACACACACACACACACACACACACACACACTCTCTTTAACTTACCATTAAACCCAGCCCCACTGTCCAAATTACCAGGTTACCCAGTTACCAGGTTACCAGGGGGTCCCAAAGGTCCAGGATGGTGCTAACTCTGGAGCATCCCGTTTCCAAGGCAACCCTTACTACAACAGTCTGCAGACCACATGTCAAAAGGAGAAATATCTTCATTTCAATCTCCATGACAACCAGACCTGGTCAATCAACATGGATCCCACTATAGGGTCGGGTTACCAGGTGATCCCTTTATGATCACAGCCTACTGAGTATTGTTGCTGACACTCCCTTTATGATCACAGCCTACTGAGTATTGTTGCTGACACTCCCTTTATGATCACAGCCTATTGAGTATTGTTGCTGACACTCCCTTTATGATCACAGCCTACTGAGTATTGTTGCTGACACTCCCTTTATGATCACAGCCTACTGAGTATTGTTGCTGACACTCCCTTTATGATCACAGCCTACTGAGTATTAATGCTGACACTCCCTTTATGATCACAGCCTACTGAGTATTGTTGCTGACACTCCCTTTATGATCACAGCCTACTGAGTATTGTTGCTGACACTCCCTTTATGATCACAGCCTACTGAGTATTGTTGCTGACACTCCCTTTATGATCACAGCCTACTGAGTATTAATGCTGACACTCCCTTTATGATCACAGCCTACTGAGTATTGTTATGACCATGCCTTTATGACAGCCTGAGTATTGTTATGACAGCCTGAGTATTGTTATGACAGCCTGAGTATTGTTATGACCATGCCTTTATGACAGCCTGAGTATTGTTATGACAGCCTGAGTATTGTTATGACCATGCCTTTATGACAGCCTGAGTATTGTTATGACCATGCCTTTATGACAGCCTGAGTATTGTTATGACCATGCCTTTATGACAGCCTGAGTATTGTTATGACCATGCCTTTATGACAGCCTGAGTATTGTTATGACCATGCCTTTATGACCGTACTGTTCCTCTTAAAGAGTGCTAGTGTGAAATGTAGCTTTATATCTCTGCTACGCTAATGACATAACACACACCCACAGTGAAACAACCAGTTAGAGGAAGAACATTAAATCAAACAATATACATCTTCACAAACCTTGTTTTATTCAAACATAACATCGTCATGGAAACCAACATCCTCCAGCAGAGTGTGTGTGTGTGTGTGTGTGTGTGTGTGTGTGTGTGTGTGTGTGTGTGTGTGTGTGTGTGTGTGTGTGTGTGTGTGTGTGTGTGTGTGTGTGTGTGTGTGTGTGTGTGTGTGTGTGTGTGTGTGTGTGTGTGTGCATCACTGGGCCCTCCTAGACAGCAGCATCTCTCTGATGTTGTCTTCAGCTTCCTTCACACTCCTCTCCAGGTACGACTTTTTCTGCTACACACACACACACACACACACACAATGATTGTCTGTGGTCTAATCGTCTAACTATGGCACTTTCTGACAAAACAATCGGAACAAACCAGACAATAAGGGGATATCTTATGTTATCTTAACGTGTGTTAGTGTGCAAGATAGCATCTTAGAATACAAATGAGCGTGTAGGATGTCGGCATGCATGTCAGTGGGTATGATAGCATATTAGTATGCGTGTTTGCATGTATAATGGCGTGTTAGTGTGTATGATAGCATGTTACTGTGCATGCTAGTATAATAGCATGCATGCTAGCATGTATGATAGCATGTTAGCATTTATGATGGTGTGTTAGCATGTGTGCTAGTGTGTTAGCATGCATGCTAGCATCTAGGAGGGCTTGTTAGCATATCTGCTAGTGTGTTAGCATGTGTGCTAGCATGTTTGATAGTGTGTGGTTGTACCTCCAGCTCTTTAATTTTGGCGTCAGCTGTTTTCTGTTTGTCTGTCAGCTGGTCGTTGATCTCCTCTTTAGACTGCAGAATAAACCTGGAAAATATCAAAATACTCAACACTCATAATTGTAAAGTATTGAAGCAGGATGCATTCAATAGTCCAACATGAAGCCTTGGCCGTTGCAGTCACGTTCCACCACACTACAAGCCCCAGTGCTCAATTCTGATGGATTGCTCAGATCGTCATGGGAACGTTTGTTACTGGGCCAACAGGCCCAGTAACAAACGTTCCCATTCCAGTGTGAACACAGTCCGAACTGACCCGCATGTGCAAAAGACAACAACAACAAAGAGTCCCAGCCCGCTGTAGTACCAAGTCAACATGGAGGACTCTGAGGTCAGGTTCTTCAGTAGCGCCACTAGCTCCCCACAGTTTGAGGCTCATCTTGGCCAGAGCTATGAAGTAGCCTAACAGGTAGGTAGCTGCTTCATAGCTGGGAGACGCTGCGTTGGTTTGAGTCTTTAAGGCTCTTCACTTTTTGAACTTTTGTTTGATATGCTTTCAAACAAAGACGGGTTTCGATACGACCCCTCAAGTTTTGCTAGTACAGAAGTATCACTCCAAATAACTATGAGGTCTAACACCTCCTGTCCCTCCACTGACTCTAACCCTGACCCTGACCCATCCCTCCACTGACTCTAACCCTGACCCTGACCCATCCCTCCACTGACCCTGACCCATCCCTCCACTGACCCTGACCCATCCCTCCACTGACCCTGACCCTGACCCATCCCTCCACTGACCCTGACTCTGACCCATCCCTCCACTGACCCTGACTCTGACCCATCCCTCCACTGACCCTGACCCATCCCTCCACTGACCCTGACCCATCCCTCCACTGACCCTGACCCATCCCTCCACTAACCCTGACCCATCCCTCCACTGACTCTAACCCTGACCCTAACCCATCCCTCCACTGACTCTAACCCTGACCCATCCCTCCACTGACCCTGACCCTGACCCATCCCTCCACTGACCCTGACCCATCCCTCCACTGACCCTGACCCATCCCTCCACTGACCCTGACCCTAACCCATCCCTCCACTGACCCTAACCCTAACCCTGACCCATCCCTCCACTGACTCTAACCCTGACCCTGACCCATCCCTCCACTGACCCTGACCCATCCCTCCACTGACCCTGACCCATCCCTCCACTGACTAACTCTAACCCATCCCTCCACTGACCCTGACCCATCCCTCCACTGACCCTGACCCATCCCTCCACTGACCCTGACCCTAACCCATCCCTCCACTGACCCTGACCCATCCCTCCACTGACCCTGACCCATCCCTCCACTGACCCTGACCCTAACCCATCCCTCCACTGACCCTGACCCATCCCTCCACTGACCCTGACCCATCCCTCCACTGACCCTGACCCATCCCTCCACTGACTCTAACCCTGACCCTGACCCATCCCTCCACTGACCCTGACCCATCCCTCCACTGACTCTAACCCTAACCCATCCCTCCACTGACTCTAACCCTGACCCATCCCTCCACTGACTCTAACCCTGACCCTGACCCATCCCTCCACTGACCCTGACCCATCCCTCCACTGACCCTGACCCATCCCTCCACTGACTCTAACCCTAACCCATCCCTCCACTGACCCTGACCCACCATTGCAGCGGCTATGTTTGGATGCACCGAGTGACTCTCTCTTTCTCTGTGGCCAATGTGGCTCTAGAGTGAGGCCAGGTGGTGAGAGTGAGGGAGGTCCTATATGTACTATAATAATAACTGTACCACTACAAGGTTAAGGCGTGAGACTCACATGCGGCCGACTCCTTCGTACATGCGTGTGTTGGGCGGCAGGCCTATGATCTCGCTGTGCGTGAGGTTGGAGTGTTTCTTCAGGCGGTTCAGCTGTTCAATCTGCAGGTCAGCCAGCTTCACTTTCTGCTGCCTGTCAATCATCTTCACCTGCAGCTCTGAGAACGCCTGACACAAAAGAGTATTATTAATGTACTGTATTAAACATGATATACACCATCTTCACCTGTATATTAGTATTATTAATACACTATATTCTACATAATTTACATCTGGGGCTCTAGCCCTGGTGCTCTAGCCCTGGTGCTCTGGCCCATCTGGGGCTCTAGCCCACCTGAGGCTCTAGCCCATCTGGGCCTCTAGCCCTGGGCCTCTAGCCCTGGTGCTCTAGCCCTGTGCCTCTAGCCCTGGTGCTCTAGCCCTGGTGCTCTAGCCCTGGGCCTCTAGCCCTGGTGCTCTAGCCCTGGGCCTCTAGCCCTGGTGCTCTGGCCCACCTGAGGCTCTGGAGGGACTACGGCTCTCTATGCGGACAGCAGAAAGGGAGGGATGAGGTGTGTGTAGGAGGCTCATGAAAACAGTTTTGCTAGGTCTCGCATGATAAACACTGTGGCAGTTTCCAACACAATGTCTTCCCATAAATGCCAACTCATTTAACGATTAATTACTACTATCAAAACAGTAAGGAACATCAACCCTAAACCTTAAACCTAGATGGAGTTAAACCCTAACCCTAGATGGACTTAAACCATAACCCTATATGGACTTAAACCCTAACCCTAGATGGAGTTAAACTCTAACCCTAGATGGAGTTAAACTCTAACCCTAGATGGACTTAAACCATAACCCTAGATGGACTTAAACCATAACCCTATATGGACTTAAACCCTAACCCTAGATGGAGTTAAACTCTAACCCTAGATGGAGTTAAACTCTAACCCTAGATGGAGTTAAACTCTAACCCTAGATGGACTTAAACCCTAACCCTAGATGGACTTAAACCATAACCCTAGATGGACTTAAACCCTAACCCTAGATGGACTTAAACCCTAACCCTAGATGGAGTTAAACTCTAACCCTAGATGGACTTAAACCCTAACCCTAGATGGACTTAAACCATAACCCTAGATGGACTTAAACCCTAACCCTAGATGGACTTAAACCCTAACCCTAGATGGACTTAAACCCTAACCCTAGATGGACTTAAACCCCAACCCTGTCTCCTGAGGACGACTATCGCTCTGGCTAGAGGACCAGATGGGGGGTCGGACACTGGTAGAAATATATACAAAAAAGATGGACTAGTTGGTTAGTGGTAAATTAGATGGACTAGTTAGCTAGTGGTTACAAATATTGACAGGTTGGCTAGTTGTTAAAGACAGACTAGTTAGCTAGAGGCTAGGATAGTTAGCTAGCGGCCAGGCGATAGGCGAGAAGCGTGCTCGTTATGTGTAACGTTAGTCCCGTCATGTACAACACAGCCCATACGGTATATCAACCACACAAATAGCATCTCTAGTTAATGCCTAAGATAGCTATATATAGTAGAAATAAATAGATAAATTAGAGACCTTCTTCAGCTCCAGATTTACGGGCGCAGCCATGATGCAAGTGACGTCACAGACAACGAAGGGCTCACCACATTAAAAGCCCCATACATATTTTCCGACCTTAATTTGCTTTTCCTTCACCCCTGCCAAAGTTGTATACTACTAGTGTGTCGTTTATTTTCTATTCTCTTTTGAAAAGCGAATCCATACATAATGTCCCCCAGTGGGATAATACATTTGACTTCACTACTGTGTATCTGCTCACACTGCATTGATAGAAAGAAATAATACATGGAGAATCTGTAATAGTTAAGGGTTAGATTAAATAAATAACTATTAGTGTGGTTAAATAACCATAATCTCAAACGATATATTACTATATATTTATACACACACACACACACACACAGACTATTTTATATTTCGTTTAGCTCTCATGATTTAAAATGAAGGAAAATATAAAATGATACATGGGAGGCGAAAGACACGGTCTTGCAGTTTATTGACATAAAACATAAAACATTCTTCTACATAACAGAAAGGCTGTGGTTCCCATGGATACAAGATCATGTTAGAAAAACAAAGAAAATAGCAAAACATATGAATTATTAACACATGTAATAAACAAGTGGACAGCGGTACCAAAACAAGCCAATCAAATGCTGTGTTGGAAGGATGTGGGCGGGACCAACAACGATGAGGTCCAATCAGAAGACCTCCCTGCTTCAGCAGAGTCCAGAGAAACCAACAACAGACTGAACCACTTGAAGCTGTCCAACAGTCAAATCAGGAAAATAATCTTGTTTCTTCCTCCGCCATCTTGGAAGGCTTCAGAAGGAAAGTTTCCAGTGAAGTTTACACTGGAAACTTTTCACTGATGTTCAGCCAAACTAAAGTAACCCCCCCCCCCCCCCCCCCCCCCCCCCCAGTGTAAAATAAATGACCATCGTTTGTTTCATATCAAACTTCATACCAAAAAGCACAAGAGTTTGTTTCTCTGGTCAATTAGCCCCTGCCCATCACATGCCCCACCCCCCTCCCATGGAGCCTCGGCCGTTGCCGTAGTAACTGTTGCCCACGCCGCTCTGGTTACCTGACAGGAGAAAGGAATAGACAGGTCAACATCGGGGTCTCAACAGCCAATCAGAACAGGCCCCGCCCCCAGGGAGTTGGTGCTTACTGTAGTCACTGTAGCCCCCCCCCATGCCACCACCACCTCCACCACTGCTGTAGCCCCCCATCCCCTGGTTACCGTACGAAGACTGGTTGCCTGGGAGACAAGACAAGAAACCCGGAATAAGAATTGAGCAGGTTTACATATGTTGACACAGCTAGTACTTACCTTAAGCCTCATCTCCTTACCTTAACCCTCCTTACCTTAGCCCTCCTCCAATACCTTAACCTTCCTCTCCTTACCTTAAATCTCTCCTTACCGTAACCCTCCTCACTTTAAACCTCTCCCTAACTCCAAACATTGATGACTAGCCTAACAGTTTTCTTCTTTGTTGGTACGCACCCATCATCTGGCCTCCGTATCCCCCGTTGCTGCCCCCGGAGGTGGAGTTGAGGAACAGCTCCACGTAGCGATGCTCTACACACACACACACACCATTTATGAATGAACATCACATTCACCATTAATGAACATTAAACACATGTGCTCCTAAACATCCTAGTAAGAAATGCATATAATTATGGGATGTATAGTGGACACTTACGCATGTTGGCCTTGTCTTTAGACATGGCCGCCACGGCGTCTTCGTGCGTGGCGAACTCCACGTCAGCCTCTCCGGTCACGCGGCCGTCGTGCCCCACCTCCACGTGCACCCGCACCGGGTTCAGAGGGGAGAAGAACTACAAACATGGAGACACGCCCCGGGTTCAGAGGGGAGAAGAACTACAAACATGGAGACACGCCCCGGGTTCAGAGGGGAGAAGAACTACAAACATGGAGACACGCCCCGGGTTCAGAGGGGAGAAGAACTACAAACATGGAGACACGCCCCGGGTTCAGAGGGGAGAAGAACTACAAACATGGAGACACGCCCCGGGTTCAGAGGGGAGAAGAACTACAAACATGGAGACACGCCCCGGGTTCAGAGGGGAGAAGAACTACAAACATGGAGACATGCCCCGGGTTCAGAGGGGAGAAGAACTACAAACATGGAGACACGCCCCGGGTTCAGAGGGGAGAAGAACTACAAACATGGAGACCCGCCCCGGGTTCAGAGGGGAGAAGAGTGGTAGAGCAGTGTTTACGTTGTAGATGTCCGTCTCGCTGGCGCGGTAGGGCAGGCCTCTCATGTGAACACAGTGTCCCGTGGTACTCTGGAAGTTGGAGCCGGTGTCTCCATAGCGATCAGACCCCCCTGTGAAGACAACCTTCAGTCAGCAGGCGACAGGCAGCAGCTAGACCAAGCTCAGGAAGTGACCTCCTTAGTGCCTACCTCCATATCCTCCTCCTCCTCCTCCTCCTCCTCCTCCTCCTCCTCGGCGGCGGTCCACGCCCCCCCCGCGGCTCATGCCGTTGTAGCTGGCCCGCCCCCCCCCGCTGGGCCGGTCGTAGGGCCCGGGCCGCTGCCCCCCCCCCCCCACCTTACGCTGCGGCTCGTAGTGAGTCCTCACCTCCGCCCGGCTGGACTTGAAGATCTCTATGTACCTGCACACACACACACACACACACACACACACACACACACACACACACACACACACACACACACACACACACACACACACACACACACACACACACACACACACAGTAAGATCTCTATGTACCTGCACACACACAGTTAGCCAGCGTAGTGTAGTGTGTAGTGTGTAGTGTAGATGTGGTGTGTAGTGTGTAGTGTAGTGTGTAGATGTAGTGTGTAGATGTGGTGTGTAGTGTGTAGTGTAGTGTGTAGTGTAGTGTGGTGTGTAGTGTAGTGTGGTGTGTAGTGTAGTGTGGTGTGTAGTGTGTAGTGTATTGTGTAGATGTGGTGTGTAGTGTAGTGTGTAGATGTGGTGTGGTGTGTAGATGTAGTGTGTAGTGTAGTGTGTAGATGTGGTGTGTAGTGTAGTGTGTAGTGTGTAGTGTAGATGTGGTGTGTAGTGTAGTGTGTAGATGTGGTGTGTAGTGTAGTGTGTAGATGTGGTGTGTAGTGTGGTGTGTAGTGTGGTGTGTAGTGTGTGGTGTGTAGTGTGTAGATGTGGTGTGTAGTGTAGTGTGTAGATGTGGTGTGTAGTGTGGTGTGTAGTGTGGTGTGTAGTGTGTGGTGTGTAGTGTGTAGATGTGGTGTGTAGTGTGGTGTGTAGTGTGGTGTGTAGTGGTGTGTAGTGTAGTGTGTAGATGTGTAGTGTAGTGTAGTGGTGTGTGTACCTGTGTCCTATGCGCTCCTTGTGTTTCTTCAAGGCCCGCTCTGCGATGTCTTGAGTAGTGTAGATGTAGTGTGTAGATGTGTAGTGTAGATGTGTAGTGTAGTGTGTAGATGTGTAGTGTAGTGGTGTGTGTACCTGTGTCCTATGCGCTCCTTGTGTTTCTTCAAGGCCCGCTCTGCGATGTCCTGAGTAGTGTAGATGTAGTGTGTAGATGTGTAGTGTAGATGTGTAGTGTAGTGTGTAGATGTGTAGTGTAGTGTAGTGGTGTGTGTACCTGTGTCCTATGCGCTCCTTGTGTTTCTTCAAGGCTCGCTCTGCGATGTCTTGAGTAGTGTAGATGTAGTGTGTAGATGTGTAGTGTAGATGTGTAGTGTGTAGTGTAGTGTGTAGAGGTGTGTGTACCTGTGTCCTATGCGCTCCTTGTGTTTCTTCAAGGCCCGCTCTGCGATGTCCTGAGTAGTGTAGATGTAGTGTGTAGATGTGTAGTGTAGATGTGTAGTGTGTAGTGTAGTGTGTAGATGTGTAGTGTAGTGTAGTGGTGTGTGTACCTGTGTCCTATGCGCTCCTTGTGTTTCTTCAAGGCCCGCTCTGCGATGTCCTGAGTAGCAAACTGAACGAAAGCTTCTCCAGTTCCTCTGCCCTGGTAGTCCATGGGCAGCGTGATGCCATTAGGAACGATCTCCATGCCTACACACACACACACACACACACACACACACACACACACACACACACACACACACACACACACACACACACACACACACACACACACACACACACACACACACACACACACACACACACACACACACACACACACACACACACACACACACACACACACACACACACACACAGTGTTCCTGGAGACTGCAAGGCACAGGGGTAGGACAGGACGTGAGGTACAGAGACAGGAAGTGACTCACCAGAGAAGAACTGTAGGATCTCCTCCTTGCTGCAGCCGAAGGGCAGCCCTCTGAGCCGGACCAGACCCTCCCCCTCCCCGGGCTCCTCCTCAGGGGGGGGGCACCCTGGACCCGTGTGCTTCAGAACCCACTCCATCTCCACGCTGTTGGACTTAAACACTACACACACACACACACACATTATACATCTCCACGCTGTTGGACTTAAACACTACACACACACACACACACACATTATACATCTCTACGCTGTCGGACTTAATCACCACACACACATTATACATCTCTACGCTGTCTGACTTAAACACTACACACACACACATTATACATCTCTACGCTGTTGGACTTAAACACTACACACACACACACACATTATCCATCTCCACGCTGTTGGACTTAAACACTACACACACACACACACACACATTATACATCTCTACGCTGTCGGACTTAATCACCACACACACATTATACATCTCTACGCTGTTGGACTTAAACACTACACACACACACACACACATTATCCATCTCCACGCTGTTGGACTTAAACACTACACACACACACACATTATACATCTCTACGCTGTCGGACTTAAACACTACACACACATTATACATCTCTACGCTGTCGGACTTAAACACTACACACACACACACATTATACATCTCTACGCTGTCGGACTTAAACACTACACACACACACACATTATACATCTCTACGCTGTCGGACTTAAACACTACACACACACACATTATACATCTCTACGCTGTCGGACTTAAACACTACACACACACACACACACATACATCTCTACGCTGTCGGACTTAAACACTACACACACACACATTATACATCTCTACGCTGTTGGACTTAAACACTACACACACACACATTATACATCTCTACGCTGTTGGACTTAAACACTACACACACACACACACACATTATACATCTCTACGCTGTCGGACTTAATCACCACACACACATTATACATCTCTACGCTGTCGGACTCAAACACCACACACACACACACACACACATTATACATCTCTACGCTGTTGGACTTAAACACTACACACACACACACATTATACATCTCTACGCTGTCGGACTCAAACACTACACACACACACACACATTATACATCTCTACGCTGTCGGACTTAATCACCACACACACACACACATTATACACCGCTACATGTCTCCCTCTCTGCATGTCTCCCTCTCTGCATGTCTCCCTCTCTGCATGTCTCCCTCTCTGCATGTCTCCCTCTCTACATGTCTCACCCTCTGCATGTCTCCCTCTCTGCATGTCTCCCTCTCTGCATGTCTCCCTCTCTGCATGTCTCACCCTCTGCATGTCTCACTCTCTGCATGTCTCCCTCTCTGCATGTCTCACCCTCTGCATGTCTCACCCTCTGCATGTCTCACCCTCTGCATGTCTCACTCTCTGCATGTCTCACCCTCTGCATGTCTCACTCTCTGCATGTCTCACCCTCTACGTATCTGTGTCCCAGGGTCTCGCGGTCCTTCTTGACGGCTATCTTCAGGTCTTCGTCGCTCTCCAGCTCCACGAAGGCCTCTCCGCTGGGCCGGCCCTCCCTCGTGAAGGTGAAGTGGACGCTGTTGCCGTCGTTGGCTACCTTACAGTCTGTAAAACACACCTTACAGTCTGTAAAACACACCTTACAGTCTGTAAAACACACCTTACAGTCTGCAACACACCTTACAGTCTGTAAAACACACCTTACAGTCTGTAAAACACACCTTACAGTCTGTAAAACACACCTTACAGTCTGTAAAACACACCTTACAGTCTGTAAAACACACCTTACAGTCTGTAAAACACACCTTACAGTCTGTAAAACACACCTTACAGTCTGTAAAACACACACACCAGTCTGTAAAACACACCTTACAGTCTGTAAAACACACACACCTGTCTGTCTGCAACACACCTTACAGTCTGTAAAACACACACACCTGTCTGTCTGCAACACACCTTACAGTCTGTAAAACACACACACCTGTCTGTCTGCAACACACCTTACAGTCTGTAAAACACACACACCTGTCTGTCTGCAACACACCTTACAGTCTGTAAAACACACACACCTGTCTGTCTGCAACACACCTTACAGTCTGTAAAACACACACACCTGTCTGTCTGCAACACACCTTACAGTCTGTAAAACACACACACCTGTCTGTCTGCAACACACCTTACAGTCTGTAAAACACACACACCTGTCTGTCTGCAACACACACAGCTGTCTGGAACACACAAGTCTGTCTGCAACACACACAGCTGTCTGCAACACACACACCTGTCTGGAACACACACACCTGTCTGGAACACACACACCTGTCTGGAACACACACACCTGTCTGCAACACACACACAGCTGTCTGCAACACACACACAGCTGTCTGCAACACACACACAGCTGTCTGCAACACACACACATTGATCTAGTGTCTGTCTGCGTTACCTGAGAAGAAGCGAGACACCTCCTCAACAGAGCAGGACCAGGGAAGACCTCGGATCCGGACCACGTATCCTTCATCTGCCATCTCTTTGAAGCCCCCTAAAGACACACAGGGAAACACCCAAAACACATTAACACAAAGAACTTTTCCCACAGAAAAATAAAGAAACGCCCATGCCATTGACAGGAAAAGCAGCTTCATGAAAATACCTTTAGTCCAACTTCCTCCTACTGTCAGGGTAGCAAAGTGACGCAAAATGAATCATTGGTGGCATCACAAAATCGGATCACACCAATGATATGGAAAGTTATCTACATTATTTAAAAACTCTCTCCCATCACCCCAACGGTTGGCCCAATGTGACTCAGTGAAGTGTCCCTTCACCACACTCACCAATAACTCACATCAGCAACATCATCTTCCGTTAGAAAGACTCCAAACATGGCGGGAGTCTGAACACTGAAGAAGGGCCGAGTGCGGCCATGTTTGGCGTTCTGAACACTAATCATGGATGTAAACAACCACGGATAAAGCCCAGAAGCGGCGCAAGAAGTGGACTTCAACGTTTGTTCTGCAGCAAAAGATATCTGGGCGTTTTTCTGGGTTATTCCATGCATACAATATCACATTGGAAAGTTGTTGAGACCGCAGCAGTTCTGTCCTTCTATGGCATCGACTCGGGGTCACACGAAGCACATGGGAATAGAAGTAAGGAAACACAAACCTCTCTTAATATAGTATACACTAGCTCACCAGTTCTATATAGAGGTAGTCATTATATCAGGAGAGATCATAACATAATCAATCACAAGACGTATCAATAACTTATATCTGAAGATAGATCGCAACATAAGCCATGTTTCAATAGATATATCCGAAGATAGATCATAACTTTATTCATAAGTTCTATCCGAAGATAGCTCATAACATACTATTTCACAAGATAGATCGTACCATAATCGATATATCAGAAGACATAACTTAATCAATATATCTGAGGATGATCGTAACATAATCAATATATGAGCGGAACAAAGAGCCATGCCTCCTCCGGACACAAAGCCGCGCAGGCCGCGCGCTCACCGCCTCTTCTTCGGAGACCTCCCGGAGACTACGGAGACTACTTCTCCGCTTTCAGACAGAAAAACACCCAAATACACTACACACCTTTACCTTGCCGAGTATTGTGGTGAAGTAGTTACAGCAGCAGTAGTATTCGTCGTCGTATTAGTAGTCGTAGTAGTACTGAGCTTCATTCATTCCACGGTTCCCTGTTCTTTGGACCCCTACGCATGCGCATAACCTGCCGACTAGAGCTTCCGGGTTGTCATGATAATGTGCTGTAATCTTATGTCGCCGCCTGGCGGTTCACTCTTGAAACTTCGCCTCTGGTGTACAATCCTCCCGACCTCCTCAACTGTGCCTAAGCTTTGTCAAATTATTCGTCAAAAACCCATCATATTTGATAATAGTAATATAATAATAACTTGAATTTATATAGCACCTTTCATATGACCCAAGGAAGCTCTACATGCAGCAGTCAAATCCAAATAATACAGGGACAGAAAATAAATAGAGCTGCACTGCAGCAGTAAGCGGTGTCAAGCAAATCTCCCTTACCCCCCCTCACCCTTCATGACCCTCTCCCTTACCCTAACCTTTACCCCCCTTACCCTAACCCTTCATGACCACCCCCTTACCCTAACCCTTACCCTAACCCTTACCCTAACCCTTACCCTAACCCTTACCATTACCCTTACTCTAACCCTTCATGACCATCTCCCTAACCCTTACAATAACCCTTCATGACCATCTCCCTAACCCTTACCATAACCCCTACCCTTACCCTAACCCTTACCCTTACCCTTACTCTAACCCTTCATGACCATCTCCGTAACCCTTACCCTTACCCTAACCCTTACCCTTACCCTAACCCTTCATGATCACCCCCTTACCCTAACCCTTACCCCCCTTACCCTAACCCTAACCCTTCATGATCACCCCCTTACCCTAACCCTTACCCTTACCCTAACCCTTCATGATCACCCCCTTACCCTAACCCTTACCCCCCTTACCCTTACCCTAACCCTTACCCTTACCCTAACCCTTCATGATCACCCCCTTACCCTAACCCTTACCCCCTTACCCTTACCCTAACCCTTACCCTTACCCTAACCCTTCATGATCACCCCCTTACCCTAACCCTTACCCCCCTTACCCTAACCCTAACCCTTCATGATCACCCCCTTACCCTAACCCTTACCCTAACCCTTACCCTTACCCTAACCCTTCATGCTCACCCCCTTACCCTAACCCTTACCCTAACCCTTCATGATCACCCCCTTACCCTAACCCTTACCCCCTTACCCTTACCCTAACCCTTCATGATCACCCCCTTACCCTAACCCTTACCCTAACCCTTACCCCCCTTACCCTTACAATAACCCTTCATGACCATCTCCCTAACCCTTACCCTAACCCTTACCCTTACCCCCCTTACCCGTACCCTAACCCTTCATGATCACCCCCTTACCCTAACCCTTACCCTAACCCTTACCCAAACCCTTACCCCATTACCCTTACCCTAACCCTTCATGATCACCCCCTTACCCTAACCCTTACCCCCTTACCCTTACCCTAAGCCTTCATGATCACCCCCTTACCCTAACCCTTACCCTAACCCTTACCCCCCTTACCCTTACAATAACCCTTCATGACCATCTCCCTAACCCTTACCCTAACCCTTACCCCCCTTACCCTTACCCTAACCCTTCATGATCACCCCCTTACCCTAACCCTTACCCTAACCCTTACCCTAACCCTTACCCCATTACCCTTACCCTAACCCTTCATGATCACCCCCTTACCCTAACCCTAACCCTTACCCTTACCCTAACCCTTACCCTAACCCTTACCCTTACCCTTACCCTTACCCTTACCCTAACCCTTCATGATCACCCCCTTACCCTAACCCTAACCCTTACCCTTACCCTAACCCTTACCCTTACAATAACCCTTCATGATCACCCCCTTACCCTAACCCTTACCCTAACCCTTACCCCATTACCCTTACGCTAACCCTTCATGATCACCCCCTTACCCTAACCCTAACCCTTACCCTTACCCTTAACCCCCTTACCCTTACCCTAACCCTTCATGACCATCTCCGTAACCCTTACCCTAACCCTTCATGACCACTCCCTTACCCTAACCATAATGCTAAATATTACTATAACTTATATTACTATGAGTAATAATATGAGTCAAAGTAATATGAGTAATATTACTATTACTCATATTACTTTGACTCATATTATATTAATATATTAATTAGTAATATTACAGCAGGGTAAAACTGTTCTAACCACGGGAGTTGGTTACTTCCGGGAAGTGACGACATTTCGGCGCTAGATTTGATTGCTGTCCTGCGCGGGAAGAAGAGGTGCGTTGTTACTGTCTTTCCGATAAAACTGGAAAATACGAATTCAACTTTATATGACCACTTAGTGACACTAAAGCACTACTACTAGTAGTAGTACTACTGCTGCAGTACTACTACTGTACTACTGCTGCTGTACCACCGCACCCTGCAGTAAGTACTACTGCTGCAGTACTACTACTACTACCAACACTAAACTTCTAACAATACTGTAGTACTACTTTAGTATTAATGTATGTGTGTAGTATTGGTTGTGTGTGTGGGGTATTCATGTATGTGTGTAGTATTAGTGTGTGTGTGTGTGTGTGTGTGTGTGTGTGTGTGTGTGTGTGTGTGTGTGTGTGTGTGTGTGTGTGTGTGTGTGTGGGGGGGGGGGGGGGGGTATTAATGTATGTGTGTAGTATTAGTGTGTGTGTGTGTGTGTGTGTGTGTGGGGGGGGGTATTAATGTATGTGTGTAGTATTAGTGTGTTTGTGTGTGTGGGGTATTAATGTATGTGTGTAGTATTAGTGTGTGTGTGTGTGTGTGTGTGGGGGGGGGGGTAGTAATGTATGTGTGTAGTATTAGTGTGTTTGTGTGTGTGGGGTAGTAATGTATGTGTGTAGTATTAGTGTGTTTGTGTGTGTGTGTGGGGGGGGGGGGGGGTACTAATGTATGTGTGTAGTATTAGTGTGTGTGTGTGTGTGTGGGGTAGTAATGTATGTGTGTAGTATTAGTGTGTGTTTGTGTGTGGGGTATTAATGTATGTGTGTAGTATTAGTGTGTGTGTGTGTGTGTGTGTGGGGGGGTATTAATGTATGTGTGTAGTATTAGTGTGTGTGTGTGTGTGGGGTAGTAATGTATGTGTGTAGTATTAGTGTGTGTGTGTGTGTGTGTGTGGGGGGGGGTAGTAATGTATGTGTGTAGTATTAGTGTGTGTTTGTGTGTGGGGTATTAATGTATGTGTGTAGTATTAGTTTGTGTGTGTGGGGTATTAATGTATGTGTGTAGTATTAGTGTGTGTTTGTGTGTGTGGGGTATTAATGTATGTGTGTAGTATTAGTGTGTGTGTGTGTGTGTGTGGGGTATTAATGTATGTGTGTAGTATTAGTGTGTGTTTGTGTGTGGGGTATTAATGTATGTGTGTAGTATTAGTGTGTGTTTGTGTGGGGTATTCATGTGTGTGTGTTTGTGTGTCAGGCAGGAGGCGTACATGAATGATGTCCCTATTCTCATCCTGGACGCCAACGAGGACTTTAAAAATGACAGAATCAAACAAGAAGCCATCTTGGACAAGGTCAGTCCTCTTTATTATATCACCCTTATATACAGGGTACCCGTCTCACCCTTATATACAGGGTACCTGTCTCACCCTTATATATACAGGGTACCCGTCTCACCCTTATATACAGGGTACCCGTCTCACCCTTATATACAGGGTACCCGTCTCACCCTTATATACAGGGTACCTGTCTCACCCTTATATATACAGGGTACCCGTCTCACCCTTATATACAGGGTACCCGTCTCACCCTTATATATACAGGGTACCCGTCTCACCCTTATATATACAGGGTACCCGTCTCACCCTTATATACAGGGTACCCGTCTCACCCTTATATACAGGGTACCCGTCTCACCCTTATATACAGGGTACCCGTCTCACCCTTATATACAGGGTGAGACGGGTACCCTGTATATAAGGGTGAGACGGGTACCCTGTATATAGGGGTATTAGCCTATTCCTGGCACTGACCATGAGACCCGATGCTGTGTGCTGAAAAATTGTTTAAGCTGGGGACGATGGTAGCGAGGTCGGCCATGGTAGCGAAGTCGTCCATGGTAGCGAGGTCGTCCATGGTAGCGAGGTCGGCCATGGTAGCGAGGTCGTCCATGGTAGCGAGGTCGGCCATGGTAGCGAGGTCGTCCATGGTAGCGAGGTCGGCCATGGTAGCGAGGTCGGCCATGGTAGCGAGGTCGTCCATGGTAGCGAGGTCGGCCATGGTAGCGAGGTCGTCCATGGTAGCGAGGTCGGCCATGGTAGCGAGGTCGGCCATGGTAGCGAGGTCGGCCATGGTAGCGAGGTCGTCCATGGTAGCGAGGTCGGCCATGGTAGCGAGGTCGGCCATGGTAGCGAGGTCGTTTTGAAGAATCTGAAGTTGTGTTTGTCCTGGCAGGTCCAGGACTTCGTGAGCAGCTTGTAGACCCGGTCCAGGATGAGCTGGAATGGGTCCCAGCCAGAATATATATATTTTTTTCTGTGAATTATTTCTGTGTAGTTTTGTAATGTCAAACGAGAGGGTTTGTCATTACATGTCATTTTGTAAATATGTGTGTAGCAAAGTCCACTACTACACGCCACCTAGGTGACTTTCCTCGGACTCCTCCAAACGAATGGACACAGGGTGGTGATGTTGAACCGGTTTATTACCAAGGTTGAGTATAATGACACAGACAGCTGGTGCTCCATACTGCCATGTAGGAGATCTCTCTGAGTGTGTGTGGTGATGGCTGGTTTAACCTGTGCACACTGATTGGTCAATGTGCAACAGGTGTGCAGCCCCACCCAGCAACAGAGTCCAATCAGTCTGACTCGGGCCAGGTGAGGCTGCTTAAACCAGCCACCATCCACACACACTCCCACAGTGTGAATTTCCCTCTAAAAGGTGTGTGTGTCTTTAGACTGCTACTGACACTGCGATAAGTATTTAAAATAAAAAACATTTCCAACCTCAAAACTGAGTACATTGTTTTATTCATCATGTTTAAGTCTGTGTATGTACATCTATATATGGATGTACATACACACATGTTTATAGGTGGCTGTCTATTTATTTATTTGTTATGAACTAATTACCCTGTCTTGTTCCTGTTCTTTTTTGTTTCCTCTGTAAAGTGTCCTTGGGTTTAAGAAAGGCGCTAAATAAATCCCATCTATTATTCTTATTATTCTTATTATTCTTATTGTTCTTGTTGTTCTTGTTGTTAGGTGTGGGTGGGTAGATGGGGGACAGGGTGGAGACAGTCCAGGTGACTGAGTGACAGGCTCGGTGAATGTGTGACCTGCTTTAGGGCGAGATTAGTGTGTTTACAAGCTGCAGCTACATCTGAGACAAGTTAATAAAAGAAGAAGGTCACAATGCACTTCTATTAACGGTTAACTTGTGTAGGAAACGCCAGTCAGGGATGACCGCGGTCTCGTGAACAGAGGTCATGTGTAGGGTTAGGAGCTAGGGGTTATGGTTATGGTTATGGTTAGGGTTAAGAGCTAGGGGTTTTGGTTATGGTTAGGGTTAAGAGCTAGGGGTTTTGGTTATGGTTAGGGTTAAGAGCTAGGGGTTATGGTTATGGTTAGGGTTAGGAGCTAGGGGTTATGGTTAGGGTTAGGGTTAAGAGCTAGGGGTTATGGTTATGGTTAGGGTTAGGAGCTAGGGGTTATGGTTAGGGTTAGGAGCTAGGGGTTATGGTTAGGGTTAGGAGCTAGGGGTTTGGTTATGGTTAGGGTTAAGAGCTAGGGGTTTTGGTTAGGGTTAGGGTTAGGAGCTAGGGGTTATGGTTATGGTTATGGTTAGGGTTAGGAGCTAGGGGTTTTGGTTATGGTTATGGTTAGGGTTAGGAGCTAGGGGTTATGGTTATGGTTATGGTTAGGGTTAGGAGCTAGGGGTTATGGTTATGGTTAGGGTTAGGAGCTAGGGGTTATGGTTATGGTTAGGGTTAGGAGCTAGGGGTTATGGTTATGGTTATGGTTAGGGTTAGGAGCTAGGGGTTATGGTTATGGTTATGGTTAGGAGCTAGGGGTTATGGTTATGGTTAGGGTTAAGAGCTAGGGGTTATGGTTATGGTTAGGGTTAAGAGCTAGGGGTTATGGTTAGGGTTAGGGTTAAGAGCTAGGGGTTATGGTTAGGGTTAGGAGCTAGGGGTTATGGTTATGGTTAGGGTTAGGAGCTAGGGGTTATGGTTATGGTTAGGAGCTAGGGGTTTTGGTTATGGTTAGGGTTAAGAGCTAGGGGGTTTGGTTATGGTTAGGGTTAAGAGCTAGGGGTTATGGTTATGGTTAGGGTTAAGAGCTAGGGGTTATGGTTATGGTTAGGGTTAGGAGCTAGGGGTTTTGGTTATGGTTAGGGTTAAGAGCTAGGGGTTATGGTTATGGTTAGGGTTAAGAGCTAGGGGTTTTGGTTATGGTTAGGGTTAAGAGCTAGGGGTTATGGTTATGGTTAGGGTTAGGAGCTAGGGGTTATGGTTATGGTTAGGGTTAGGGTTAGGAGCTAGGGGTTATGGTTAGGGTTAGGGTTAAGAGCTAGGGGTTATGGTTATGGTTAGGGTTAGGGTTAGGAGCTAGGGGTTATGGTTATGGTTAGGGTTAGGAGCTAGGGGTTTTGGTTATGGTTAGGAGCTAGGGGTTATGGTTAGGGTTAAGAGCTAGGGGTTTTGGTTATGGTTAGGGTTAAGAGCTAGGGGTTTTGGTTATGGTTAGGGTTAAGAGCTAGGGGTTATGGTTATGGTTAGGAGCTAGGGGTTATGGTTAGGGTTAAGAGCTAGGGGTTTTGGTTATGGTTAGGGTTAAGAGCTAGGGGTTTTGGTTATGCTTAGGGTTAAGAGCTAGGGGTTTTGGTTAGGGTTAAGAGCTAGGAGTTTTGGTTATGGTTAGGGTTAAGAGCTAGGGGTTTTGGTTATGGTTAGGGTTAAGAGCTAGGGGTTTTGGTTATGGTTAGGGTTAAGAGCTAGGGGTTTTGGTTATGGTTAGGGTTAAGAGCTAGGGGTTTTGGTTATGGTTAGGGTTAAGAGCTAGGGGTTATGGTTATGGTTAGGGTTAAGAGCTAGGGGTTTGGTTATGGTTGGGGGTAATGGTTAGGGTTAGGAGCTAGGGTTTTTGGTAATGGTAATGGTTAGGAGCTAGGGATTTGCAAGGTGGACAATGCTAAGCTAATTAAAGGTAATGGGGGTGGGGGTGAAAGTGGTTATACGGTGGGTTAGGGTTAGGAGGTTAGGGTTAGGGTTACGAGGGTGTTATGAAAGTGGTTATACGGTGGGTTAGGGTTAGGAGGTTAGGGTTAGGGTTAGGGTTACGAGGGTGTTATGAAAGTGGTTATACGGTGGGTTTGTGTTCGGGATAAGGGGTTTATTGAAGTTCCCTGGTCGTCTAAATCATTCAAAGTTGTGATTATTGTTTTTACTCCAAAACACATGCAGTTTATAGTTGTTTCCCGGTCCCCTGCAGGGAACAGCTGCTCAACAACACAAACTCAGAACGCACACTTGTTTTTCAGCAGGTCTCCCAGGGGCCCGCTCTGGACTGGGGTCTATGTGTGGAATGTCTTTAGTCCTCAGGAAAGCGCAGCGTGGAAGGATTACAGATGTATTAGTGTCTTAACGTCGCTACAGAAGTCCTTTATAAAGAAACCTTCCATTTCAGAACCTCTTTCATAACCCTTTGAAGAACCTCTTTCATAACCTTAACCCTTTGAAGAACCTCTTTCATAACCTTAACCCTTTGAAGAACCTCTTTCATAACCCTAACCCTTGTCGTGGCAATTCCATTTAGATATTGCATCTAGGACAGACTTCTTAATGCAAAAAATAGTTAGAAAAAAGACATAATTAATGTATGCATGCACCAGTCTCCTCTCTGTCTTTAAACAGTTTCACCCCCTCCCCAGAAAGCAATCCTCTTTACGACAAAGTAAGGAACATACCCTTACCTTACACTAACCTGTAACACATTCCCTTACCTTACACTAACCTGTAACACATTCCCTTACCTTAAACTAACCCGTAACCCTATGATGGAGGGATGATAGAGAAGAGAGAATGATGGATGATAGACATAATGATGGAGGGATGATAGAGAAGTTATAAAGTATTTACAGCATACATCTAATAATTGTTAATACCGTACAAGAGTATTTCAACCTACTTGCATGAAACATGCACCTAGACTGTAGCTCAAAGTCCTTGGTGGGAGGGAGGGGTGGGGAGAGATGGGAGACGTTACTTCAGACGATGCTTGGAGAAGCATTAACAACAACTAATGATTGGTCAGTTACCGCAGGTGAACAAACACTTTGTCTAAAGTCCACCCTACTCGCTCGGAGAGAAAGTGGAGCAATAGGGCAGGTAAACGTTTTAGAAGCATCAGTTCCCAGCCTCGTCAGGACGTTCAGCATCACGACTGGTTACCATCTATCACGACTGGTTACCATCTATCACGACTGGTTACCATCTATCACGACTGGTTACCATCTATCACGACTGGTTAGATGGTTGCTTTCTCCGGCTCTCCAGCAAGGCACCCCCCAGCTCCGGAGAGCAGAGACTTGTCGAAGCAGGTAAAACATTTCATTCATTAGTGCTTCTTCGTTCGGGTTAAAGTACACCTTGTGTTTCGGCTCCTGGGACTTTTATCAGAGCTGCGGGCATTTGCGAAAGTTTTTGTCCTAATCTCGATCCGGATTAACCTCCATAAAACCGACTCAATTTGGTCCTTTCTGAAGTAACTCGTATACTGTGCTCGTGTGTCGATTGTGATGTTGCTTTCTCAACCCTAGTTACACCCTAGTTGAACCCAGTTGAACCCTCCTTTACACCCTAGTTTAACCCCAGGTCAATCCTAGTTGAACCCCAGTTAAACCTTCTGCCTGATCTAGAAACTTGGAAACCTTGAGTTCTGGAATCACCAGGGAAATGGGCTTCGTTGACCTACTGGACCAGGTAAAATAAAACATACTCTTTAATATGTATGTCTATATGTTGTCTCTGTCTGTCTCTGTCTCTGTCTCTGTGTCTCTCTGTCTCTGTCTCTCTGTCTCTGTCTCTGTCTCATATATATCATAGCTATAGAGAGATCGATCGATATATAAAAACAAGGTTTTATATATTAAACAGTATATATATGTGATTCAGTATATATTATGATACATTATATGTATTATATTATGTAGTGAATGTATTATATGATGTAGTGTATATTCTATATGATGCAGTATATACTGTACATGATGTAGTTTATATTCTATATGATATAGTGTATGTATTATAGGATGTAGTGTATATTCTATATTATGCAGTCTATATTGTACATGATGTCGTTTATATTCTATATGATATAGTGTATGTATTATAGGATGTAGTGTATATTCTATATATTCCAGTATATATTGTACATGATGTAGTTTATATTCTATATGATATAGTGTATGTATTATAGGATGTAGTGTATATTCTATATGATGCAGTATATATTGTACATGATGTAGTTTATATTCTATATGATATAGTGTATGTATTATATGATGTAGTGTATATTCTATATGATGCAGTATATACTGTACATGATGTAGTTTATATTCTATATGATATAGTGTATGTATTATAGGATGTAGTGTATATTCTATATATTCCAGTATATATTGTACATGATGTAGTTTATATTCTATATGATATAGTGTATGTATTATAGGATGTAGTGTATATTCTATATGATGCAGTATATATTGTACATGATGTGTGTATATTCTATATGATATAGTGTATGTATTATAGGATGTAGTGTATATTCTATATGATGCAGTATATATTGTACATGATGTAGTTTATATTCTATATGATATAGTGTATGTATTATAGGATGTAGTGTATATTCTATATGATGCAGTATATATTGTACATGATGTGTGTATATTCTATATGATATAGTGTATGTATTATAGGATGTAGTGTATATTCTATATGATGCAGTATATATTGTACATGATGTAGTTTATATTCTATATGATATAGTGTATGTATTATAGGATGTAGTGTATATTCTATATGATGCAGTCTATATTGTACATGATGTAGTTTATATTCTATATGATATAGTGTATGTATTATAGGATGTAGTGTATATTCTATATATTCCAGTATATATTGTACATGATGTAGTTTATATTCTATATGATATAGTGTATGTATTATAGGATGTAGTGTATATTCTATATGATGCAGTATATATTGTACATGATGTGTGTATATTCTATATGATATAGTGTATGTATTATAGGATGTAGTGTATATTCTATATGATGCAGTATATATTGTACATGATGTAGTTTATATTCTATATGATATAGTGTATGTATTATAGGATGTAGTGTATATTCTATATGATGCAGTATATATTGTACATGATGTGTGTATATTCTATATGATATAGTGTATGTATTATAGGATGTAGTGTATATTCTATATGATGCAGTCTATATTGTACATGATGTAGTTTATATTCTATATGATATAGTGTATGTATTATAGGATGTAGTGTATATTCTATATGATGCAGTCTATATTGTACATGATGTAGTTTATATTCTATATGATATAGTGTATGTATTATAGGATGTAGTGTATATTCTATATTATGCAGTCTATATTGTACATGATGTCGTTTATATTCTATATGATATAGTGTATGTATTATATGATGTAGTGTATATTCTATATATTCCAGTATATATTGTACATGATGTAGTTTATATTCTATATGATATAGTGTATGTATTATAGGATGTAGTGTATATTCTATATGATGCAGTATATATTGTACATGATGTAGTTTATATTCTATATGATATAGTGTATGTATTATATGATGTAGTGTATATTCTATATGATGCAGTATATACTGTACATGATGTAGTTTATATTCTATATGATATAGTGTATGTATTATAGGATGTAGTGTATATTCTATATATTCCAGTATATATTGTACATGATGTAGTTTATATTCTATATGATATAGTGTATGTATTATAGGATGTAGTGTATATTCTATATGATGCAGTATATATTGTACATGATGTGTGTATATTCTATATGATATAGTGTATGTATTATAGGATGTAGTGTATATTCTATATGATGCAGTATATATTGTACATGATGTAGTTTATATTCTATATGATGCAGTATATATTGTACATGATGTAGTTTATATTCTATATGATATAGTGTATGTACTATAGGATGTAGTTTATATTCTATATGATATAGTGTATGTATTATAGGATGTAGTGTATATTCTATATGATGCAGTATATATTGTACATGATGTAGTTTATATTCTATATGATATAGTGTATGTATTATAGGATGTAGTGTATATTCTATATGATGCAGTATATATTGTACATGATGTAGTTTATATTCTATATGATATAGTGTATGTGCTCTATTCTAGATAGGAGGGTTTGGCCGGTTTCAGTGGCTTCATGTTACCCTCATTAGTCTTCCTGGGCTGCTGATGGCCAGTCAGAATCTGCTGAATAACTTCACCGCTGGAATGCCTGCCCACCACTGCACTCCATCAGCCAATCACAGCATCCCCTCCCAGTATAACCTGTCTGCTGCCCTGGTCAGTCTGTGTCTGTCTGTCTGTCCACCGTCAGCTTAACAGTTTGGGTGTTGTCTTAACGGAGGACCCTGATTGGTTGTTGTCTTAACGGAGGACCCTGATTGGTTGTTGTCTTAACGGAGGACCCTGATTGGTTGCAGGTGACTGAGAAGCAGCTTCTAAGGGTCTTCATCCCACTGGACGCCTCTGGAACCTCGCTGGACAAATGTAGGAGGTAGGAAGCAAATGTAGGAGGTAGGAAGCAAAGAGGTGAGGGATGTGGGAAGGAATAAGTAAGGAAAGCAACAAAGACAGGAAGCAAATGGCTTTATGTTGTTGTGTGCAGGTTGGTAATAGCAATAGAATAGATAACATACTCAAGGTCGTGGATATTTGATGGTATAGCACAACCTCCATGCCTACAGTACTCTACCTACAGTACTCTACCTACAGTACTTTAATACAGTACTCTACCTACAGTACTTTAATACAGTACTCTACCTACAGTACTTTAATACAGTACTCTACCTACAGTACTTTAATACAGTACTTTAATACAGTACTCTACCTACAGTACTTTAATACAGTACTCTACCTACAGTACTTTAATACAGTACTCTACCTACAGTACTTTAATACAGTACTTTAATACAGTACTCTACCTACAGTGTTTTAATACAGTACTCTACCTACAGTACTTTAATACAGTACTCTACCTACAGTACTTTAATACAGTACTTTAAGACAGTACTCTACCTACAGTACTTTAATACAGTACTCTACCTACAGTACTCTACCTACAGTACTTTAATACAGTACTCTACCTACAGTACTTTAATACAGTACTCTACCTACAGTACTTTAATACAGTACTCTACCTACAGTACTCTACCTACAGTACTTTAATACAGTACTCTACCTACAGTACTTTAATACAGTACTTTAATACAGTACTCTACCTACAGTACTTTAATACAGTACTCTACCTACAGTACTTTAATACAGTACTCTACCTACAGTACTCTACCTACAGTACTTTAATACAGTACTCTACCTACAGTACTTTAATACAGTACTTTAATACAGTACTCTACCTACAGTACTTTAATACAGTACTCTACCTACAGTACTCTACCTACAGTACTTTAATACAGTACTCTACCTACAGTACTTTAATACAGTACTCTACCTACAGTACTTTAATACAGTACTTTAATACAGTACTCTACCTACAGTACTTTAATACAGTACTTTAATACAGTACTCTACCTACAGTACTTTAATACAGTACTTTAATACAGTACTGTACCTACAGTGTTTTAATACAGTACTCTACCTACAGTACTTTAATACAGTACTTTAATACAGTACTCTACCTACAGTACTTTAATACAGTACTTTAATACAGTACTCTACCTACAGTACTCTACCTACAGTACTTTAATACAGTACTCTACCTACAGTACTTTAATACAGTACTCTACCTACAGTACTTTAATACAGTACTTTAATACAGTACTCTACCTACAGTACTTTAATACAGTACTTTAATACAGTACTCTACCTACAGTACTTTAATACAGTACTTTAATACAGTACTGTACCTACAGTACTGTAGTACTGTAATGTAGCAGTACTACAGTGGACTACATTAGGATCTCTCATGTCATGTGATGCAGATATGTTATGTCATGATGTATTTGATGATGTGATGCATTATAATGTAATATATTAGGATCTCTCATGTCATGTGATGCAGGTATGTGATGTCATGATGTATTTGATGATGTGATGCATTATAATGTAATATATGTGGATCTCTCATGTCATGTGATGCAGGTATGTGAGGCCCCAGTGGCACCAGCTGCTGACCAACTCAACAGCGCCTCCTGCTGGCCTCAACTCCTCTCAGGAGACAGAGGCTTGTCTGGATGGATGGACCTTCGACCAATCAGAGTTCACCTCCACCATAGTCACAGAGGTACACAAATACATGATTAGGAGTGGACATAATATACATAATATATATATCTGGTGTCAACATGAACTACCAATGAACTGGAAGCGGCTTTATAATAATAATACTATACATTTTATTATTATAATATTATACTATAATATAAACCAAGTGAGGGGGGGGGGGGTCCATGGTGAGGGGGGTCCATGGTGAGGGGGGGGGGGTCCATGGTGAGGGGGGAGGGGGGTCCATGGTGAGGGGGGGTCCATGGTGAGGGGGGGGTCCATGGTGAGGGGGGGGGGTCCATGGTGAGGGGGGGTCCATGGTGAGGGGGGTCCATGGTGAGGGGGAGAGGGGGGTCCATGGTGAGGGGGGAGGGGGGGTCCATGGTGAGGGGGGGGTCCATGGTGAGGGGGGGAGGGGGGTCCATGGTGAGGGGGGGGGGGTCCATGGTGAGGGGGGGTCCATGGTGAGGGGGGGTCCATGGTGAGGGGGAGAGGGGGGTCCATGGTGAGGGGGGGAGGGGGGTCCATGGTGAGGGGGGGTCCATGGTGAGGGGGGGAGGGGGGTCCATGGTGAGGGGGGGTCCATGGTGAGGGGGGGAGGGGGGTCCATGGTGAGGGGGGGGTCCATGGTGAGGGGGGGTCCATGGTGAGGGGGGGTCCATGGTGAGGGGGAGAGGGGGGTCCATGGTGAGGGGGGAGGGGGGTCCATGGTGAGGGGGGGGTCCATGGTGAGGGGGGGGGGTCCATGGTGAGGGGGGGTCCATGGTGAGGGGGGGAGGGGGGGTCCATGGTGAGGGGGGGTCCATGGTGAGGGGGGGAGGGGGGGTCCATGGTGAGGGGGGGTCCATGGTGAGGGGGGGTCCATGGTGAGGGGGAGAGGGGGGTCCATGGTGAGGGGGGAGGGGGGTCCATGGTGAGGGGGGGGTCCATGGTGAGGGGGGGGGGTCCATGGTGAGGGGGGGTCCATGGTGAGGGGGGAGGGGGGTCCATGGTGAGGGGGGGTCCATGGTGAGGGGGGGAGGGGGGGTCCATGGTGAGGGGGGGTCCATGGTGAGGGGGGGAGGGGGGTCCATGGTGAGGGGGGGTCCATGGTGAGGGGGGGAGGGGGGGTCCATGGTGAGGGGGGGTCCATGGTGAGGGGGGGTCCATGGTGAGGGGGGGAGGGGGGTCCATGGTGGGGGGGGGAGGGGGGTCCATGGCGAGGGGGGGGTCCATGGTGAGGGGGGGTCCATGGTGAGGGGGGGAGGGGGGTCCATGGTGGGGGGGGGAGGGGGGGGTCCATGGTGAGGGGGGGGGTCCATGGTGAGGGGGGGAGGGGGGGTCCATGGTGGGGGGGGGAGGGGGGTTCATGGCGAGGGGGGGTCCATGGTGAGGGGGGGGGGGGGTTCATGGCGAGGGGGGTCCATGGTGAGGGGGGGGGGTCCATGGTGAGGGGGGGGGGTTCATGGCGAGGGGGGGTCCATGGCGAGGGGGGGGGGTCCATGGTGAGGGGGGGTCCATGGTGAGGGGGGGGGGGTCCATGGTGAGGGGGGGGGTTCATGGCGAGGGGGGGTCCATGGCGAGGGGGGTCCATGGTGAGGGGGGGGTCCATGGCGAGGGGGGGTCCATGGCGAGAATTCTGGTTAGGTGGGGCAGGGTGGATGAGGAACATGTAGGGACCCTCTAATCTGCTACCAGCAGGGGTAGGCTACTGCTGGCTTACTGGTCGTTTGAGCCGTAACGAGAGCTTAGGGTCACTCCTAGGATTCCATTTTCTCAGCAGTCAGCTTCCCTGATCACAGGGGGCAGACTATTACACAAATAGCTCAACAAGAGAACGCTTTGTTCCCTGCTGATTTCTTTTTAACTTTTGGAATTGAAAGGTCCCCTCCGCTCCTGAAGACCAGAGGGGCCGAGAAAGACAGTAAATAAAAAGGTCCTTCAGGTAGGATGGTGCTAAACCGTGTAGCATGTTAACGTCGTCATACCTTAAGATCTCAGAACACAGTGTGACGTCTTCAAATTGTGTTGGTGGTTGCTTAGGGCCAGTGATGATCTGCTCTGTGTTCCCTCTGCTAAGCTGCAGGGCCTTTTGGGACGTCCATCTTTTAACTGGATACATTCAACCTTCTGGATCTGGGAGGAGTCCTTTAATCCAATAGGAATGTAGATTTGAGTGTCATCAGCATTACGCTGAAAGCTTATTCTGTAGAGGCTAATATTATCGCCCAGAGGAAGCATGTCGATTGTAAAGAGCAGTGGACCGACCCTTGGGGAAGAACAAAGCTGAGGTTGCAGGGTTTTGATTTTGAGTGTTCACAAAGAACAAATTGTTGTATTTGTGAGGGAAGATGTGAACCATTGAAGAGCAGAACCTTTGATGCCAACGTAGTTGCACCATCAGGAAGCTTGCTGTCCATGGGAAGGAGAAGGTGGTTTCCCACTCTGGTCACAGCAGTTTCAGTGGAGTAGAAAGACCCAGACTGGCAGGGTTCATATCGTCTGTTCATCAGGTTATTAACTCGATAACTCCTTTAGGGTCCAGGCCAGGCTTCTTCAGAAGAGGTTTTACTGGAGCAGTCTTAAAAGGAGAGGGAGCTGTTCCAGGAGACAAGGACAGGTTCATGATGTTGAGCAGGTCCAACCATTTGGAAGAGTTCTTTAACAACCTTTGTAAGGAGAGGATCCAGCATACAGGTCGTGGGTTTAGACGCCTGTTAGTTCAGCTAGTTCATCCAGGGAGGGGGTTAGGGTTAGTAGTGCAGAAGGTTGTGTCAGCGTGAACACGTGGTGACACTTCATAGGATGTTCAAGGTGAAGAGTAGGGGAAGCATCCATTCCTTTACTGATTGATTTGATTTTGTATTCAAAGAAGTTGCTTTCCCAGAGGGATGAGGCCACTTTCTGAAGTAGTGTTTGTGTCAGACCTTTTACAGTGTCGAAGAGAAGCCTAGGCTTTATTTTGTTGAAATAAATGACACTGGAGAAGCAGGCGTTTCTAGAAAGAGGTAATGGGGTTTTGTAGCTGAGCTGGCCATGCAAGACGGTAGACTTCAAGTTTAGTCAAACGCCATTTGTGTTCTAGTTTTCTGTTTTCTAGTTGTTGTTGTTTTTGTTCCTTACGACCTTTTTATGATATTAACAATACTAATAACAACATTATATATTATTCCCCCCCGCAGTGGGACTTGGTATGTTCCTTAAGACCTCTGAAGCAGATGAGCCAGACCATCTACATGGGGGGGGTCCTGGCTGGGGCCATCATCTTTGGAGGACTTTCAGACAGGTCTCACTCACACACACACACACACACACACACACACACACACACACACACACACACACACACACACACACACACACACACACACACACACACACACACACAGAAACACACACACACACACACACACACACACACACACACACACACACACACACAGAAACACACACACACAAACACAAACAAACCCACAAACAGTATGCCTTATCTATAGAACAGTATGACTTATCTGTAGTATGACATCTGTAGTATGAACATTATGACTTGTCTATAGAACATTATTACTTATCTGTAGAACAGTATGACTTGTCTATAGAACAGTATGACTTGTCTATAGAACAGTATGACTTATCTGTAGAACAGTATGACTTGTCTATAGAACAGTATGACTTATCTGTAGAACAGTATGACTTGTCTGTAGAACAGTATGACTTATCTGTAGAACAGTATGACTTGTCTATAGAACAGTATGACTTGTCTGTAGAACAGTATAGTATGAGTTATATTACTATACACTCTCTGACTGTGTGTGTGTAGGTTTGGTAGGAAGGTGATTCTCAGCTGGTCGTACCTCCAACTGGCGTTGCTAGGCAGCAGCACAGCCCTGTCACCCAGCTACTCAGCCTTCTGCACCCTGCGCTTCCTCAGTGGGATGTCTGTGTCTGGCATCATCCTGAACTCTGTCTCCCTCAGTAACTACCTGTCTGTCTCAGTAACTACCTGTCTGTCTGTGTCTGGCATCATCCTGAACTCTGTCACCCTCAGTAACTACCTGTCTGTCTCAGTAACCACCTGTCTGTCTGTCTGTCTCAGTAACTACCTGTCTGTCTGTGTCTGGCATCATCCTGAACTCTGTCTCCCTCAGTAACTACCTGTCTGTCTCAGTAACTACCTGTCTGTCTCAGTAACTACCTGTCTGTCTGTGTCTGGCATCATCCTGAACTCTGTCTCCCTCAGTAACTACCTGTCTGTCTCAGTAACTACCTGTCTGTCTGTCTGTCTCAGTAACTACCTGTCTGTCTGTGTCTGGCATCATCCTGAACTCTGTCTCCCTCAGTAACTACCTGTCTGTCTCAGTAACTACCTGTCTGTCTCAGTAACTACCTGTCTGTCTCCCTCAGTAACTACCTGTCTGTCTCAGTAACTACCTGTCTGTCTGTGTCTGGCATCATCCTGAACTCTGTCTCCCTCAGTAACTACCTGTCTGTCTCAGTAACTACCTGTCTGTCTGTGTCTGGCATCATCCTGAACTCTGTCTCCCTCAGTAACTACCTGTCTGTCTCAGTAACTACCTGTCTGTCTCAGTAACTACCTGTCTGTCTCAGTAACTACCTGTCTGTCTGTGTCTGGCATCATCCTGAACTCTGTCTCCCTCAGTAACTACCTGTCTGTCTCAGTAACTACCTGTCTGTCTCAGTAACTACCTGTCTGTCTGTCTGACTCAGTAACTACCTGTCTGTCTCAGTAACTACCTGTCTGTCTGTCTGACTCAGTAACTACCTGTTTGTCTCTGCATCTCACTCAGTAACTACCTGTCTGTCTGTCACACTCAGTAACTACCTGTCTGTCTGTCTGTCTGTCTGACTCAGTAACTACCTGTCTGTCTCTGGCATCATCCTCAACTCTGTCTCACCCTGTCTCTCTGTCTGTGTGCCTGTCTCACTCAGTAACTGTCTGTCGGTCTGTCTGTCTCAGTAACTACCTGTATATAACTACCCAAATATATTAATGTACAATATACATTTAGTATAAGAATACATAAAAGATTTGAGATATTAAATAAACTAAAGTCCTGCAAAAATGTAGTAATGTTTTTTAGTTAGTATTTTAGTTTAGTTTTTTTAATTAGCTTTAGTTAGTTTTAGTAAGCTTTAGTTAGCTTTAGTAAGCTTTAGTTAGCTTTAGTATGTCTCACTCTGTCTTTCTTTCAATGTTTCTCTCTCTCTGTATGCCTCTCTCTGTCTCTCGCTCAGAGGTGGAGTGGATACCTACCAGTTCCAGGACCTTGGTTGGTACTCTGACATCCTTCTTCTTCACCTTCGGTCAGATGATCTTGGCGGGGTTGTCCTATTGGCTGAGGGAGTGGAGGAAGCTACAGGTTGCCGTGTGTCTTCCCCACTTCCTGTTCTTCCTCTACAGCTGGTCAGTAGTCAATCACATGCCCCGTCTCTCTCTATGTCTCTGTCTCTCTCTCTCTCTGTCTCTGTCTCTCTCTCTGTCTCTGTCTCTGTCTCTGTCTCTCTCTGTCTCTGTCTCTGTCTCTGTCTCTCTCTGTCTCTGTCTCTGTCTCTCTGTCTCTCAATAGAGTGATAGAGAGATACGCTACATTTACAAACTGCTCTTACTATATGACATGTCTGATTGGCTGTGTGTTGTCAGGTGGTTTTCTGAGTCAGCCCGCTGGTTGGTTCTGAACCGGCGGTCTGAGGAGGCTCTGAGGAGCATCCAGCGAGTCGCCCGCATCAACGGGAAGGAAGACGTCAACATCACCCTGGAGGTGCCTGTCTGTCTGCCTGTCTGTCTGCCTGTCTGTCTGAGAACAGTACCCTGGAGGTACCTGTCTGCCTGCCTGTCTGTCTTAGAACAGTACCCTGGAGGTACCTGTCTGTCTGCCTGTCTGAGAACAGTACCCTGGAGGTACCTGTCTGCCTGCCTGTCTGTCTTAGAACAGTACCCTGGAGGTACCTGTCTGTCTGCCTGCCTGTCTGTCTTAGAACAGTACCCTGGAGGTACCTGTCTGCCTGCCTGTCTGAGAACAGTACCCTGGAGGTGCCTGTCTGTCTGCCTGTCTGTCTGCCTGTCTGTCTGAGAACAGTACCCTGGAGGTACCTGTCTGCCTGCCTGTCTGTCTTAGAACAGTACCCTGGAGGTACCTGTCTGTCTGCCTGTCTGTCTTAGAACAGTACCCTGGAGGTACCTGTCTGCCTGTCTGTCTTAGAACAGTACCCTGGAGGTACCTGTCTGTCTGCCTGTCTGAGAACAGTACCCTGGAGGTACCTGTCTGTCTGCCTGCCTGTCTGTCTTAGAACAGTACCCTGGAGGTACCTGTCTGTCTGCCTGTCTGAGAACAGTACCCTGGAGGTACCTGTCTGTCTGCCTGTCTGAGAACAGTACCCTGGAGGTACCTGTCTGTCTGCCTGTCTGTCTGCCTGAGAACATTACCCTGGAGGTACCTGTCTGTCTGCCTGTCTGTCTGAGAACAGTACCATGGAGGTACCTGTCTGTCTGTCTGTCTGTCTGAGAACATTACCCTGGAGGTACCTGTCTGTCTGTCTGTCTGTCTGAGAACAGTACCCTGGAGGTACCTGTCTGCCTGCCTGTCTGTCTTAGAACAGTACCCTGGAGGTACCTGTCTGTCTGCCTGTCTGTCTTAGAACAGTACCCTGGAGGTACCTGTCTGTCTGCCTGTCTGAGAACAGTACCCTGGAGGTACCTGTCTGCCTGCCTGTCTGTCTTAGAACAGTACCCTGGAGGTACCTGTCTGTCTGCCTGTCTGAGAACAGTACCCTGGAGGTACCTGTCTGTCTGCCTGTCTGTCTGCCTGAGAACATTACCCTGGAGGTACCTGTCTGTCTGCCTGTCTGTCTGAGAACAGTACCCTGGAGGTACCTGTCTGTCTGCCTGTCTGAGAACAGTACCCTGGAGGTACCTGTCTGTCTGCCTGTCTGTCTTAGAACAGTACCCTGGAGGTACCTGTCTGTCTGCCTGTCTGTCTGCCTGAGAACATTATCCTGGAGGTACCTGTCTGTCTGCCTGTCTGTCTGCCTGAGAACATTACCCTGGAGGTACCTGTCTGTCTGCCTGTCTGTCTGCCTGAGAACATTACCATGGAGGTACCTGTCTGTCTGCCTGTCTGAGAACATTACCATGGAGGTACCTGTCTGTCTGCCTCTCTGATCACACTGGAGGAGATCTCCTGCCTCCACACTCCTGCATCAATTTACGTCAAAACCAAATCTGTGTTTAATAAGTCTGTGTGTGTGTGTGTGTGTGTGTGTGTGTGTGTGTGTGTGTGTGTGTGTGTGTGTGTGTGTGTGTGTGTGTGTGTGTGTGTGTGTGTGTGTAGGTTCTCCACTCCCACATGAACAAGGAGATTGTCTCTAGTAAGAGCAGCTTCTCAGCCTACGACCTCCTGAGGACCAGAGGAATGAGACGCATCTCTGTCTGTCTGGTGGCCGTCTGGTACGCACTATAATACTACTGTAACACTACTGTAACACTACTGTAATACTACTGTAACACTACTGTAACACTACTGTAATACTACTGTAATACTACTGTAATACTACTGTAACACTACTGTAACACTACTGTAACACTACTGTAATACTACTGTAATACTACTGTAACACTACTGTAACACTACTGTAATACTACTGTAACACTACTGTAACACTACTGTAATACTACTGTAATACTACTGTAATAATACACTAATACTACTGTAATACTACTGTAATAATACACTAATACTACTGTAGTACTACACTAATACTACTGTAATACTACTGTAATAATACACTAATACTACTGTAATACTACTGTAATAATACACTAATACTACTGTAGTACTACACTAATACTACTGTTATACTATGATACTACTATAATACTACACTAATACTATTGTTATACTATGATACTACTGTAATACTACTGTTATACTACACTAATACTACTGTTACACTACACTAATACTACTGTTATACTACACTAATACTACTGTTATACTATGATACTACTATAATACTACCGTAATACTACTGTAATACTACACTAATACTACACTAATACTACTGTTATACTATGATACTACACTAATACTACTGTAATACTACACTACTACTACACTAATACTACTGTAATACTATGATACTACTATAATAATACTATAATATTACTGTAATACTACTGTAATACTACTATAATACTACTGTAATACTACACTAATACTACTGTTATACTATGATACTACTATAATACTACAATATTACTGTAATACTACTGTAATACTACTATAATACTACTGTAATACTACACTAATACTACTGTTATACTATGATACTACTATAATACTACTGTAATACTACACTAATACTACACTAATACTACTGTAATACTACACTAATACTACTGTTATACTATGATACTACTATAATACTACTGTAATACTACTGTACATAATACTACACTATAATACTAATATAATGCTATAATACTATAATACTACTACACTACTACACATTACTACGCTAATACTATAATAACACTATATTACTATAATACTACTACACATTACTACACTATAATACTATTTTAATACTATATTACTTTAATACTACTACACTACTACACATTACTACACTATGATACTATAATAATACTATATTACTATTATACTACTACACTATAATACTATTATAATACTAAAATACTACTACACTATAACACTATTATAATACTATATTACTTTAATACTACTACACTACTACACATTACTACACTATGATACTATAATAATACTATAATACTACTACACTACTACACATTACTACACTAATACTATTATAATAATACTATACTATTATACTATAATAATGCTATATTGCTATAATACTACTACACTACTACACAATACTACACTTTGATACTATTATACCATATTACTATAATACTGCTACACTACTATATGACTACACATATTACTACACTATAATAGTATGACTACTACACATAATACAATGCTACAGTACTATAGAAATACTACACTACTATTACTAGTATATTCCAACACATAATACTGACACACATTCACTACACACATGCACTACACACATTCACTACACACATGCACTACGCACATGCACGCACACACGCACAGTAGTTTGTAGTTATTCATTCTGACTGGTTTCTCTTCCTCAGGTTTTCCACCAGTTTTGCATATTATGGTCTGGCCATGGACCTCCAGAAGTTTGGAGTAAGACCTTCCATTCCTATTGACTGGTATTCTACGACGTCTTCTGATTGGCTGTTTATCTGTCTTACCTTCCTATTGGCTGGCTAGCTGTCCTGTCTTTCTATTGGCTCACTATCTGTCCTGTCTTCCTATTGACTGGTTCTCCAGCTGATTGTGTGTCCTGTCTTCCTATTGGCTGGTTCTCCAGCTGATTGTGTGTCCTGTCTTCCTATTGACTGGTTCTCCAGCTGATTGTGTGTCCTGTCTTCCTATTGGCTGGTTCTCCAGCTGATTGTGTGTCCTGTCTTCCTATTGGCTGGTTCTCCAGGTGAATGTGTGTCCTGTCTTCCTATTGACTGGTTCTCCAGGTGATTGTGTGTCCTGTCTTCCTATTGGCTGGTTCTCCAGGTGAATGTGTGTCCTGTCTCCTTATTGGCTGGTTCTCCAGGTGAATGTGTGTCCTGTCTTCCTATTGGCTGGTTTGTTAGGTGAATGTGTGTCCTGTGTTCCTATTGGCTGGTTCGTTAGGTGATTGTGTGTCCTGTCTTCCTATTGGCTGGTTTGTTAGGTGAATGTGTGTCCTGTCTTCCTATTGGCTGGTTCTCCAGGTGAATATGTGTCCTGTCTTCCTATTGGCTGGTTCGTCAGGTGATTGTGTGTCCTGTCTTCCTATTGGCTGGTTCGTCAGGTGATTGTATGTCCTGTCTTCCTATTGGCTGGTTCTCCAGGTGAATGTGTGTCCTGTCTTCCTATTGGCTGGTTCGTCAGGTGATTGTGTGTCCTGTCTTCCTATTGGCTGGTTCTCCAGGTGAATGTGTGTCCTGTCTTCCTATTGGCTGGTTCGTTAGGTGATTGTGTGTCCTGTCTTCCTATTGGCTGGTTCTCCAGGTGAATGTGTACCTGATGCAGATCATCTTTGGTGCTGTTGATATTCCGGCCAAACTCCTGGCCCTCCTCATGCTGACGTACCTGGGCCGGCGTGTTACCCAGGCAACCTGCCTCTTCCTCTCCGCCCTCGTTATCTTCACTAACATCTTCATCCCCACAGGTTAAACACACACATACACACTCTCTCTGTCTCTCTCACAGACAAATAGACCCTCACACACACACTGCTCTTTGTGTCTCCTCAGAGATGCAGACCGTGAGAACCACTCTGGCTTGTCTGGGGAAAGGTTTCACTTCGTCCTCCTTCACCTGCGTCTACCTCTACACTGGAGAACTGTACCCTACTGTCATCAGGTAGGCCCCTCCCACTGTCATCAGGTAGGCCCCTCCCACTTTCATCAGGTAGGCCCCTCCCACTGTCATCAGGTAGGCTCCTCCCATGGTCATCAGGTAGGCCCCTCCCACTGTCATCAGGTAGGCCCCTCCCACTGTCATCAGGTAGGCCCCTCCCACTGCCATCAGGTAGGCTTCTCCCACTGCCACCAGGTAGGCTCCTCCCACTTTCATCAGGTAGGCTCCTCCCACTGCCAGCAGGTAGGCTCCTCCCACTGCCACCAGGTAGGCTCCTCCCACTGCCACCAGTTAGGCCCCTCCCACGGTCAGCCGGTAGGCTCCTCCCACTGTCAGCCGGTAGGCCCCTCCCCCTGTCAGCAGGTAGGCTCCTCCCACTGAATTTTGATCCATGTGCCTTTTAATACACCAAGTTTGATGATGATTGGCTTAAGTTAACCCCGCCTTTTGGCTCCTTAAATGTCGTCCTCTGCCAGCCGTGTTGTTTGGACTTTATTGTATCTGAGCAATTAGAACCTTCACCCCCAACTATCACACCACGCAAAACCTGATGTCATCTTGTTCAGAATATGGTCCTGAGCAACTTTCATATTGAACTCAAAGTCCTAGAAGTCCATCTTGATGTCCATATAAGCAGTTATGCATGCAACCTTTCCTGTCTTCATTTGCTCCTAGTGGCCAAGTATGTTTCTGTACAGACTCCTCTAATGCTGAGATTGTAGACATTGGTCCATAGATGGTGTGTACCTACCTGGTGGCAATTAATAAACCAAATAATCACTAAATTAACAATCAAATTAAATATAACTGCAAGCACCAATAACTGGCGTCAAGCACACAGCCCGACCTGAATTTGGAAAACTAAGGAAAAGGTGAATTCAGTGAGACAACTGCTGGGGGCCACTTGAAGTTACAGAGCCATAGCTGAGATTTAACCCTTCTGCCAACTTACTTAGTGTGGGGTGGTGCCCCTTATTAAGCCACAGAGCCCCTAATGCTGGAAGTAGTCAACCCTTGACGGTGATTTTGTTTCATGAAATCTCTCAGACTAGACGGCTTCAATGTAGCTCAGCTTCAATGCTAGCCCTAGATGATGTTTAACAGACATGTGATGCTAACCCTAGCTGATGTTTAACAGACATGTGATGCTAGCCCTAACCCTAGCTGATGTTTAACAGACATGTGATGCTAACCCTAGCTGATGTTTAACAGACATGTGATGCTAACCCTAGCTGATGTTTAACAGACATGTGATGCTAGCCCTAGCTGATGTTTAACAGACATGTGATGCTAACCCTAGCTGATGTTTAACAGACATGTGATGCTAACCCTAGCTGATGTTTAACAGACATGTGATGCTAGCCCTAGATGATGTTTAACAGACATGTGATGCTAGCCCTAGCTGATGTTTAACAGACATGTGATGCTAGCCCTAGCTGATGTTTAACAGACATGTGATGCTAACCCTAGCTGATGTTTAACAGACATGTGATGCTAGGCCTAGCTGATGTTTAACAGACATGTGATGCTAACCCTAGCTGATGTTTAACAGACATGTGATGCTAGCCCTAGCCCTAGATGATGTTTAACAGACATGTGATGCTAACCCTAGCTGATGTTTAACAGACATGTGATGCTAACCCTAGCTGATGTTTAACAGACATGTGATGCTAACCCTAGCTGATGTTTAACAGACATGTGATGCTAACCCTAGCTGATGTTTAACAGACATGTGATGCTAGCCCTAGCTGATGTTTAACAGACATGTGATGCTAACCCTAGCTGATGTTTAACAGACATGTGATGCTAGCCCTAGCTGATGTTTAACAGACATGTGATGCTAACCATAGCCCTAGCTGATGTTTAACAGACATGTGATGCTAGCCCTAGCTGATGTTTAACAGACATGTGATGCTAACCCTAGCCCTAGCTGATGTTTAACAGACATGTGATGCTAACCCTAGCCCTAGCTGATGTTTAACAGACATGTGATGCTAGCCCTAGCTGATGTTTAACAGACATATGATGCTAACCCTAGCCCTAGCTGATGTTTAACAGACATGTGATGCTAGCCCTAGCTGATGTTTAACAGACATGTGATGCTAACCCTAGCCCTAGCTGATGTTTAACAGACATGTGATGCTATCACAGACAGACTGGAATGGGCTTTGTCTCCACCATGGCGCGCGTTGGCAGCATGGCTGCTCCTGCTGTACTGATACTGGACGAGGTACCGGCTTCATATCCAACCAACTTACTAGCAACTAACAACCTAACTCACTAACTAATAGCCTAACTAACTAACAACCTGACTCACTAACTCATTGCCTAACTAACAACCTTTTAAACTAAAAACCTGACTCACTAACTAACAGCCTTACTATCTACAAACCTAACAAAATAATAACCTAGCGAGCTAATAACCTAAATAACATCTAAATAACAACCAAATTAACTAATAACCTAACTAATTAAATAACCACCTAATTAACTAATAAACACACTTACTAATAACCTAACTACCTACCTAATAACCATACTAACTAATAACCTCGCTAACTAATAACCAAACTAACTAATAAACCAACTTCTAATCGTACTGACTAACAACCATACTAAATAAGAACCTAACTAACTAATAACTAACCAACCACCACTCACACACCCCAACCAGCTATAAAAGGAGCAGCTATATTAGGAGCACCTATAAAAGGAGCAGCTATATTAGGAGCAGCTATAAGAGGAGCAGCTATAAAAGGAGCAGCTCTAAAGGAGCAGCTCTAAAAGGAGCAGCTATAGTGTTAATAACATGGAGGAGCTATAGCAACAGCAGCTATAGTGTTAATAACATGGAGGAGCTATAGCAACAGCAGCTATAGTGTTAATAACACGGAGGAGCTATAGCAACAGCAGCTATAGTGTTAATAACATGGAGGAGCTATAGCAACAGCAGCTATAGTGTTAATAACATGGAGGAGCTATAGCAACAGCAGCTATAGTGTTAATAACATGGAGGAGCTATAGCAACAGCAGCTATAGTGTTAATAACATGGAGGAGCTATAGCAACAGCAGCTATAGTGTTAATAACATGGAGGAGCTATAGCAACAGCAGCTGTAGTGTTAATAACATGGAGGAGCTATAGCAACAGCAGCTATAGTGTTAATAACATGGAGGAGCTATAGCAACAGCAGCTATAGTGTTAATAACATGGAGGAGCTATAGCAACACCAGCTGTGTGTGTGCAGGTGATTCCTGCCCTACCTAGCATCGTGTACGGAGGAGCAGCTGTGGTCGCAGGGGTGTTCGCCTGCTTCCTGCCGGAGACGCTGGACATCCCGCTGCCCGACACCATCGAAGACGTGGAGGACAAATGGTACGCAGGCGCTAGCTCATTGTTAGCAGCATAGCAATTACATGGTACGCAGGCGCTAGCTCATTGTTAGCAGCATAGCTATTACATGGTGCGCAGGCGCTAGCTCATTGTTAGCAGCATAGCTATTACATGGTGCGCAGGCCCTAGCTCATTGTTAGCAGCATAGCTATTACATGGTGCGCAGGCGCTAGCTCATTGTTAGCAGCATAGCTATTACATGGTGCGCAGGCGCTAGCTCATTGTTAGCAGCATAGCTATTACATGGTGCGCAGGCGCTAGCTCATTGTTAGCAGCATAGCAATTACATGGTGCGCAGGTGCTAGCTCATTGTTAGCAGCATAGCAATTACATGGTACGCAGGCGCTAGCTCATTGTTAGCAGCATAGCTATTACATGGTGCGCAGGCGCTAGCTCATTGTTAGCAGCATAGCAATTACATGGTGCGCAGGCGCTAGCTCATTGTTAGCAGCATAGCTATTACATGGTGCGCAGGCGCTAGCTCATTGTTAGCAGCATAGCAATTACATGGTGCGCAGGCGCTAGCTCATTGTTAGCAGCATAGCTATTACATGGTGCGCAGGCGCTAGCTCATTGTTAGCAGCATAGCAATTACATGGTGCGCAGGCGCTAGCTCATTGTTAGCAGCATAGCTATTACATGGTGCGCAGGCGCTAGCTCATTGTTAGCAGCATAGCTATTACATGGTGCGCAGGCGCTAGCTCATTGTTAGCAGCATAGCTATTACATGGTGCGCAGGCGCTAGCTCATTGTTAGCAGCATAGCTATTACATGGTGCGCAGGCGCTAGCTCATTGTTAGCAGCATAGCAATTACATGGTACGCAGGCGCTAGCTCATTGTTAGCAGCATAGCTATTACATGGTGCGCAGGCGCTAGCTCATTGTTAGCAGCATAGCTATTACATGGTGCGCAGGCGCTAGCTCATTGTTAGCAGCATAGGTATTACATGGTGCGCAGGCGCTAGCTCATTGTTAGCAGCATAGCTATTACATGGTGCGCAGGTGCTAGCTCATTGTTAGCAGCATAGCTATTACATGGTGCGCAGGCGCTAGCTCATTGTTAGCAGCATAGCTATTACATGGTGCGCAGGCGCTAGCTCATTGTTAGCAGCATAGCTATTACATGGTGCGCAGGCGCTAGCTCATTGTTAGCAGCATAGCAACTAGCCCCCTCTTTTCAAATAGAGACTGATTTCATCCCAAGTTTACACTATTTTTATTTTCTTGACTATCTACCTTCTGCATGTCTGTCTGTGTCTGCCTGTCTGTCTGTCTCCCTGTCCATCTATCTTCCTGTGTGTGTGTCTGTCTGTCTGTCTGTCTGTCTGTCTGTCTCCCTGTCCATCTATCTGCCTGTGTGTGTGTCGGTGTGTCTGTCTGTGTCTGTCTGTCTGTCTGTCTGTCTGTCTGTCTCCCTGTCCATCTATCGGCCTGCGTGTCTGTCTGTCTGTCTGTCTGTCTGTCTGTCTCCCTGTCCATCTATCTGCCTGTGTGTGTGTCGGTGTGTCTGTCTGTGTATCGGCCTGCGTGTCTGTCTGTCTGTCTGTCTGTCTGTCTGTCTGTCTGTCTGTCTGTCTGTCTGTCTGTCTATCTGTCCATCTATCTGCCTGTGTGTGTCGGTGTGTCTGTCTGTCTGTCCGTCTATCTGTCTGCAGGCCTGGAAATCGGCGCCCCAAAGAGCAGCAGGTCCAGGCAGAAGAAATGTCCTTGAAGGAAAAGGTGGTCTCTAAAGGGGGCGTGGTCTCTAAAGGGGGCGTGGTCTCTAAAGAGGAAATAGCTTTGAAAGAGATGAAAGAGGGGGAAAGCACAGGGTTAAACGCCCTCTGATCTATCTATGAATCTGGATCTATATATAAATATATGATCTATCTATGAATCTGGATCTATATATAAATATATGATCTATCTATGAATCTAGATCTATAATTAAATATATGATGTATCTATGAATCTAGATCTATATATAAATATATGATGTATCTATGAATCTAGATCTATAATTAAATATATGATGTATCTATGAATCTAGATCTATATATAAATATATGATTTATCTATGAATCTAGATCTATATATAAATATTTGATGTATCTATGAATCTAGATCTATACATACATATATCTATCTATTAAAAAAACTATATATATATACAAATATATGTATATATAAAGATCTCTGTATAGAGAGAGAGATGATAGATATGTAAAATCTTATACTCAAAAACTGTTTTCAAACTTGATTTAAAATTGTATTTAGGGATAGTGACATTGTTTTAATAAATGAAAGTTAATGAATTCACATGAATTAATCACAATCACTTGTCATTATGACATACAGCATCAGGCTCAACAAGTACATGTTCCTCTGCTCGGAGCGCTGATCAGGAGGTGATTATGGCCACTTTTATAATGAAGACCTTTATTAAAAACTGCAATCAACTGGAGTCCAAACTTGAATCATTTTGTTTGTCCCATTTAATTTTCTTGATAACGACTTTTAAGTTTGAACCGTGACCAAATGTTTTCCGTTAATGTGAAAGCTAAGCTTGGGTTAGGGTTAAGGTTAGCCCTGACATGCTACATGTTAAGGCTAAATGTTAGGGGTAACCTTAACCCTAGACCTGACATGCTACATGTCTCTATATGCTGGCTCTACTCTTTCTTGTAGACAACAGTTCCTGTTTGGCCAGGAAGTACATCACAATACAAACGTTCAGATCTGTTTCTGTTAAGTTAGCATGACTTTATCAGCACCCAGCCTGCTCCCAACCCATCAAATCAGGCGCTGGTTCTGTGGACTTTGAAGCACAACGTGTGTCTCTTTAAACGAGGGGGTATCAGTAGTCTGGTGGAGGATGATGGCACTGCTCTAGGATGGGTCTCGGATGACAGGAAGTGATGTCACTGCTCTAGCATGGGTCTCGGATGACAGGAAGTGATGGCACTGCTCTAGGATGGGTCTCGGATGACAGGAAGTGATGGCACTGCTCTAGGATGGGTCTCGGATGACAGGAAGTGATGTCGCTGCTCTAGGATGGGTTTGGATGACAGGAAGTGATGTCGCTGCTCTAGGATGGGTCTCGGATGACAGGAAGTGATGTCACTGCTCTAGCATGGGTCTCGGATGACAGGAAGTGATGTTACTGCTCTAGCATGGGTCTCGGATGACAGGAAGTGATGGCACTGCTCTAGGATGGGTCTCGGATGACAGGAAGTGATGGCACTGCTCTAGGATGGGTCTCGGATGACAGGAAGTGATGGCACTGCTCTAGGATGGGTCTCGGATGACAGGAAGTGATGTCGCTGCTCTAGGATGGGTCTCGGATGACAGGAAGTGATGTCGCTGCTCTAGGATGGGTTTGGATGACAGGAAGTGATGGCACTGCTCTAGGATGGGTCTCGGATGACAGGAAGTGATGTCGCTGCTCTAGGATGGGTTTGGATGACAGGAAGGGATGTTGCTGCTCTAGGATGGGTTTGGATGACAGGAAGTGATGTCGCTGCTCTAGGATGGGTTTGGATGACAGGAAGTGATGGCACTGCTCTAGGATGGGTTTGGATGACAGGAAGGGATGTTGCTGCTCTAGGATGGGTTTGGATGACAGGAAGGGATGTTGCTGCTCTAGGATGGGTTTGGATGACAGGAAGTGATGTCACTGCTCTAGGATGGGTTTGGATGACAGGAAGGGATGTTGCTGCTCTAGGATGGGTCTCGGATGACAGGAAGTGATGTCACTGCTGGCAGGCGGGAGCGCCTGGTGCGAGCGAGCCAGGGGGTGAAGGCTGAGACCCGGGCATAGACCCCAGGGTGCTGGGGCCGTCCACAGCCCACACCGAACGATGTCACGCCTGAACCACAGAGGAAGAAAGCTCTCGTTAAGACTCCTCTAACGACCGTAACCACCTGGGACACACCGAGCAGTGGGTGTGCCTGTATTGATACTGTGTGTTTGTGAGTATCTGTACCTGTGAGGAGCTAGGCTAGGTGTACCTGTGAGGAGCTAGGCTAGGTGTACCTGTGAGGACCTAGGCTAGGTGTACCTGTGAGGAGCTAGGCTAGGTGTACCTGTGAGGAGCTAAGCTAGGTGTACCTGTGTGGAGCTAGGCTAGGTGTGTATCTGTGAGGAGCTAGGCTAGAAGTGTACCTGTGTGGAGCTAGGCTAGGTGTGTATCTGTGAGGAGCTAGGCTAGGTGTGTATCTGTGAGGAGCTAGGCTAGGTGTGTATCTGTGAGGAGCTAGGCTAGGTGTACCTGTGAGGAGCTAGGCTAGGTGTACCTGTGAGGAGCTAAGCTAGGTGTATCTGTGAGGAGCTAGGCTAGGTGTGTATCTGTGAGGAGCTAGGCTAGGTGTGTATCTGTGAGGAGCTAGGCTAGGTGTGTATCTGTGAGGAGCTAGGCTAGGTGTGTATCTGTGAGGAGCTAGGCTAGGTGTGTATCTGTGAGGAGCTAGGCTAGGTGTGTATCTGTACCCGTTAGGACCCAGTGATTATTTTCTTCACATATGAGCGGCCCTCCAGAGTCCCCCTGGGAACAGAATCAATAAAACAAACAAAATAACTTCAAACATCTTGGAAGTAGCTTAACAAGACCCAACCTAGCCCAATTTTCACCTAAATTACCTGATTTAGCCTAACCTTGTTCACCATACTTTAGTATATATTAACATAACCCAGCGTAGCCTAGCCTAGTTTAGTTTAATCTAGCGTAGTTCAACCTAGTTAGCATAATTTAACTTAGTGTAACCTAGGGCAGTTTAACGTAGTCTAGCCTAGTTTAAATTACCGTAATTGAACCTAGCCTATTTTAGACCAATCTAGTTTAACCTGGCCTAGATTAATGTAGCCTAGGTTCATCTAGTTTGACCTAGCCTATCCTAGTTCAACGTCACCATTCTTAACCTAGTTTAATCTATCCTAGCTTTACCTAGCCAGTTTAGCCTAGCAGGGCTTAGTTCAACCTAGTCTAGCCTATTTTAATTTAACCTAGCCTAGCCCAGTTTAACCTACTCTAGGTTAGGTTAACCTAGTTTAACGCAGCATAGTTTTGACTGAGGGAAGTGAGTTACCTGACAGGAGTCCACCCCCCCTTCAGGAAACCCAGCGCACAGCATGGAGGAAGTGATGTTATACTCAGGAAGTTGCTGCTGGCACTGCTTCCTGTCCACCAGCGGAACCTGGGCCTCCTTCAGAACATCCACAGGAGATCCTGCAGCACCAGAACCAGGTTAGTTTAGACCAGGATGGACTGGTGGGTATATATATGTGTATATCTCTCTCTATATATATATGTATATCTATATATCTCTATATATCTATATATGTATATATTAGTGCAGATAATAAGGAATGATCATCTGTGATGTCACCTTGCTCAGCATCGTGCCCCCACCCAGCGATGAAACACTTCCTTCCTGCTGGGGGGTCCTCCCCCCCTTCTGGGAGACATGCTGGCTGCACCACATCTACACAATATACACACAACATACAACACAACAACACACTTAATGATACACAACGATTATTATGAATGTTCTCCTTGTTGCTGACTAGCAGGAGGTCGGGTTAAGGAGATTGGTCCCTTACTAGTTTACTTAACTGATTTCCTAACTGGTTATGTACTAGTTAGGTTAACTGGAGTCTCTAGGTGCATCATAGCGATGTCGGCCTGCTTGGTCAGTCTGTTGTACTGGTCACTAGTTATATGAACTACTAGTTAGGTTAACTGGTTACGTACTAGTTAGGTTAACTGGAGTCTCTAGGTGCATCATGGCGATGTCGGCCTGCTTGGTCAGTCTGTTGTACTGGTTATTGATGATGATCTGGTCCACTCCTCTGAGCTGTACATCAGGGGAGCTCTGATCTCGCTGGGCGTGAAGGCCCAGCACGGCGCTCCACAACTTCACATGGACATTCTTCCTGGAAGGAGAAATGAAGAGTAGTTCATGTACTATGATGATGGTTACATTACATTATATTCATGATCTTTTATATGTATGCATGGTTTAGCACAGCAATGCTCTGCATTGGTTGGTCCGGTTGGAACCAGAATGAAGTCATCATCCTAGTCTAGAACTTGGGCAGGATTCCTAAAGACTGCCAATAGAAATTCAACTCTTGCTCTGGCATATGCGTCTGGCCCCCCGCCTGTTCAGATTTCCATCAGACCTGTCCCAGACCAACCGTTTATCTAATATTGGGGGAGTTTAATATGTTGACTGTACAGAGGAGTGCCCTATGGGAGCATCCAAGATGGCTGCCACTTATGTGTCACATGTTTCGCTGCTCTGATTGGTTGTAGGTCTATCCAATTGCATCCAGAGGCATTTTGGTCTGCGCCCGTTGATAACGCCCCTCGGAAATCGAAAATGAACTAAGAGGCTCCAGACTAATGTGCATTTGAGAATTGGTCTGCAGATGTCAGGCTAGGGATCAAGAGAAGGTCTAGGGATCAAGAGAAGGTCTAGGGATCAAGGGAAGGTCTAGGGATCAAGAGAAGGTCTAGGGATCAAGAGAAGGTCTAGGGATCAAGAGAAGGTCTAAGGATCAAGTGAAGGTCTAAGGATCAAGTGAAGGTCTAGGGATCATGGGAAGGTCTAGGGATAATGGGAAGGTCTAGGGATCAAGAGAAGGTCTAGGGATCAAGAGAAGGTCTAGGGATCATGGGAAGGTCTAGGGATAATGGGAAGGTCTAGGGATCAAGAGAAGGTCTAGGGATCAAGAGAAGGTCTAGGGATCAAGAGAAGGTCTAGGGATCATGGGAAGGTCTAGGGATCAACAGATAGCCCAAGTGGTTTGCTGGTACCACAACAACAATCTACACCTCAACACATCCAATATCCAATAACTCCTCATAGATTTCAAGTAACTTCAAACGTTATTAACTTTGATCAAACCAGTGGCTACGGTTAGCTAGTGGCTTAGATTAACTGGGGTCTGAGGTTAGCTAAAGCTACGGTTGCCTAGTGGCTAAAGTTAGCAAATGGCTTAGATTAATTTGGGTCTGAGGTTAGCTAGTGGCTATAGTTGCCTAGTGGCTACGGTTAGCTAGTGGTTTAGATTAACTGGGGTCTGAGGTTAGCTAGTGGCTACGGTTAGCTAGTGGTTTAGATTAACTGGGGTCTGAGGTTAGCTAGTGGCTACGGTTAGTTAGTGGTTTAGAGTATTTTGAGTCTGAGGTTAGCTAGTTGCTACGGTAAGCGAGGGCCTAAGATTGGCTAGTTGGTAGGCTGGTTAGTTACCCGTAGACGCAGTGAGCTGCAGTAACCAGCCAATGGGGGTCGATCAAAGTGGCTCCACAGACATGCCGGTACCGCCAATGAAGAGAGACGATCCATGGCCACGCCCCCTTCTCAGCATTTCCCCCTCCCACCACTCTGACACTTGCTAGGAGAGGAACCAAGGAAAGGACACTAGGACAGGACACAAGGAGTGGACACTAGGAGAGGACACTAGGAGTGGACAGAGCAACAAGCAGAGGACACAAGGAGTGGACACTAGGAGAGGACATTAGGAGAGGACAACAACAAGGAGAGGACACTAGGTGAGGACACTAGGAGAGGACAGCAACAAGGAGAGGACACTAGGAGAGGACACTAGGAGAAGACACTAGGAGAGGACAGAGCAACAAGGAGAGGACACTAGGAGAGGACACTAGGAGTGGACAGAGCAACAAGCAGAGGACACAAGGAGAGGACACAAGGAGAGGACACTAGGAGTGGACAGAGCAACAAGCAGAGGACACAAGGAGAGGACACTAGGAGAGGACACTAGGAGAGGACAAAGCAACAAGGAGAGGACACTAGGAGAGGACACTAGGAGAGGACACTAGGAGAGGACAATAGGAGAGGACAGAATAACCTGGGTTCCTGATAGATAATACTATAATATTGTTACATTGTTACCTTGACCGATCCGTTGGTCTGCTGTGTGCTGTGTCTCCAACGCTCTGTCAGGGCTTGTGGTGGATACTAGACGAACACCACAAGCTAAAGACATGGGGCCTATTTAGTTTTCAGAACACTGAAAGTGATTCATGTGAAAAGCGTATGAAATGTAAAAGAGTTCACTTACGTTGGTTTCCACATCTCAGTGAAATGACCTCTTCTCCAACACAGGTTTCACTACATAGCAGCCAGAAATGTATGTTATAAAGTATATTTACACATTAGTTATGGTTAATTTCCTGATGGTTATGTTATAGTCCTGGTGTGAATGGAGAGGCCAGCAGGGGCTGCGACGAGGGGCCCCTAGAGGTTCACCAGGAGGTTCACCAGGAGGTTCACCCTGAGGTTCACCCTGAGGTTCACCCTAAGGTTCACCCTGAGGTTCACCAGGAGGTTCACCAGGAGGTTCACCCTGAGGTTCACCCTGAGGTTCACCAGGAGGTTCACCAGGAGGTTCACCCTGAGGTTCACCAGGAGGTTCACCCTGAGGTTCACCAGGAGGTTCACCCTGAGGTTCACCAGGAGGTTCACCCTGAGGTTCACCCTGAGGTTCACCAGGAGGTTCACCAGGAGGTTCACCCTGAGGTTCACCCTAAGGTTCACCCTAAGGTTCACCCTGAGGTTCACCAGGAGGTTCACCCTGAGGTTCACCCTGAGGTTCACCCTGAGGTTCACCAGGAGGTTCACCCTGAGGTTCACCAGGAGGTTCACCCTGAGGTTCACCAGGAGGTTCACCCTGAGGTTCACCCTGAGGTTCACCAGGAGGTTCACCCTGAGGTTCACCCTAAGGTTCACCCTAAGGTTCACCCTGAGGTTCACCCTGAGGTTCACCCTGAGGTTCACCCTGAGGTTCACCCTGAGGTTCACCCTGAGGTTCACCAGGAGGTTCACCCTGAGGTTCACCCTAAGGTTCACCCTGAGGTTCACCCTAAGGTTCACCCTGAGGTTCACCCTGAGGTTCACCCTAAGGTTCACCCTGAGGTTCACCCTAAGGTTCACCCTGAGGTTCACCCTGAGGTTCAGCAGGAGGTTCACCCTGAGGTTCACCCTAAGGTTCACCCTGAGGTTCACCCTAAGGTTCACCCTGAGGTTCACCCTGAGGTTCACCAGGAGGTTCACCCTGAGGTTCACCCTAAGGTTCACCCTGAGGTTAGGGTTAGGGTTAGGGCTCACCAGGAGAACTCTTTGGGGGGGGGGGGGGGGGTATTTTTTATTGTTCAAACGTGGTTTAAAAATAAATATATGTATATAAATAATCATTTTGAATATTTTATCCGACCACATTCAGCTCACTTTCAAGGTGGTGGGATCCAATCCTACCCCCGCTATGACCGCCGGGCTATTTAAAGCTGCCATTGTATCATCCCTGCAACTACTGCAGCCATGGCAGATAAGTTACTTGACTTGCTCCTATCTCTAGAGGCTCCGTGGATACTCAATGAGGACTTCAAGACAACCCTATCTGCAGCCATCGTCTTTGCTGCTCCTTATTGTTAAAAAGCTAACTACAAAAAGAACAGCACCATTGTTCAATGAAGACACTCTCAAATGAGGCTGCAGAAAACTAGAACACAAATGGCGTTTGACTAAACTTGAAGTCTACCGTCTTGCATGGCCAGCTCAGCTACAAAACCCCATTACCTCTTTCTAGAAACTCCTGCTTCTCCAGTGTCATTTATTTCAACAAAATAAAGCCTAGGCTTCTCTTCGACACTGTAAAAGGTCTGACACAAACACTACTTCAGAAAGTGGGCTCATCCTCTGGGAAAGCAACTTCTTTGAATACAAAATCAAATCAATCAGCAAAGGAATTGATGCTTCCCCTACTCTTCACCTTTACTCTTTACACTTAGCAGAGGGAACACAGAGCAGATCATCACTGGCCCTAAGCAACCACCAACACAATTTGAAGACGTCACACTGTGTTCTGAGATCTTAAGGTATGACGACGTTAACATGCTACACGGTTTAGCACCATCCTACCTGAAGGACCTTTTTATTTACTGTCTTTCTCGGCCCCCCTGGTCTTCAGGAGCGGAGGGGAACTTTCAATTCCAAAGGTTAAAAAGAAATCAGCAGGGAACAAAGCGTTCTCTTGTTGAGCTATTTGTGTAATAGTCTGCCCCCTGTGATCAGGGAAGCTGACTGCTGAGAAAATGGAATCCTAGGAGTGACCCTAAGCTCTCATTACGGCTCAAACGACCAGTAAGCCAGCAGTAGCCTACCCCTGCTGGTACCAGATTAGAGGGTCCCTACATGTTCCTCATCCACCCTGCCCCACCTAACCAGAATTCTGTCTCTGTTTTACTGTGATGCTGTGATCCTGATTGGATGCTGGCCGCCGTGATCGTGATTGGACGCCTAGCTGCCGTGATTGTGATTGGACGCTGGCCGCCGCGATCATGATTGGACGCCTAGCTGCCGCGATCATGATTGGACGCCTAGCTGCCGTGATTGTGATTGGACGCTGGCCGCCCCTGACGGCTACCAGCCTGCTGACACGCCAGCCATATAGTTAGTATAAAATAAGGCTAAAAAAGTAAATGTTACATTTTACTTAAGTGTGTGGGAATTGTTATATTATATTAATGGTTGTTATATTAATATATGGTTATATTATAGCTATGTTAATGTTATTGTGTTATGTGATGGTTAATGTTATGGTTACGGTTAATCATGTGGTTAATTATATGGTTATGGTTAATGTTATCATGTTATGTGATGGTTAATGTAATTGTTATTGTTAATGATATGGTTATGCTATGGTTAGCGCTATGATTTTGGTTATGATATGGTTGAAGTCATGGTCAATGTTATGGTTATGGCTATGTTATGTTATGATTAGTGTTTTTTATGTTAGGTTATGGTTGATTTTATGTTTATGTTATGATTATGGTTGTGGTTATGGTTTATGCCATGTTATGGTTATGTTATTGTTCATGTGAACCTCATGTTAAGCTCCAGTGTTTTGTTGGGCTTGATGTTGATGCTGACAAACGGGGAATCCTGTCTCACTGCTGGTACCGAGACTGCTTTACCCGACCTGCAAACACAATCAGTCCGTTATTAAGTCCTCTATCCTCTATCTGTTGTCCAGGTGAGTGCTCCTACCTGTTGTCCAGGTGAGTGCTCCTACCTGTTGTCCAGGTGAGTGTTCCTACCTGTTGTCCAGGTGAGTGAGGTGTTCCTACCTGTTGTCCAGGTGAGTGTTCCTACCTGTTGTCCAGGTGAGTGCTCCTACCTGTTGTCCAGGTGAGTGTTCCTACCTGTTGTCCAGGTGAGTGTTCCTACCTGTTGTCCAGGTGAGTGTTCCTACCTGTTGTCCAGGTGAGTGTTCCTACCTGTTGTCCAGGTGAGTGTTCCTACCTGTTGTCCAGGTGAGTGTTCCTACCTGTTGTCCAGGTGAGTGTTCCTACCTGTTGTCCAGGTGAGTGCTCCTACCTGTTGTCCAGGTGAGTGTTCCTACCTGTTGTCCAGGTGAGTGTTCCTACCTGTTGTCCAGGTGAGTGCTCCTACCTGTTGTCCAGGTGAGTGAGGTGTTCCTACCTGTTGTCCAGCTGAGTGTTCCTACCTGTGTCCAGATGAGTGTTCCTACCTGTTGTCCAGGTGAGTGTTCCTACCTGTTGTCCAGCTGAGTGTTCCTACCTGTTGTCCAGGTGAGTGTTCCTACCTGTTGTCCAGGTGAGTGTTCCTACCTGTTGTCCAGCTGAGTGTTCCTACCTGTTGTCCAGGTGAGTGTTCCTACCTGTTGTCCAGGTGAGTGTTCCTACCTGTTGTCCAGGTGAGTGCTCCTACCTGTTGTCCAGGTGAGTGAGGTGTTCCTACCTGTTGTCCAGCTGAGTGCTCCTACCTGTTGTCCAGGTGAGTGAGGTGTTCCTACCTGTGTCCAGATGAGTGTTCCTACCTGTGTCCCAAGTAGGTGCAGGTGAAGTCTGACAGGTGTTGGCTCCAGTCCCGAGAGCAGACGGTGTAGTTGATGTCCTGGTCCTGGATTTGAAGACGCCTTGTTGTGTTAAACACTGGCATGTGCACTAGAAAAATACAAGTACAACCAGGATTAGATGAGATTAACAATAATAATCAAAATATATTAGATAGCTAGCTACTGATGGCTGGATATGTTTTATCTCCTATATTTGTACATCTTGGTTCTTGTACTTATATAATCTAGAATCCTTATCAAATCCAGAATAAATTCTAATGTAGAATCTTATTTTATATAGAAAATGTTCTCACCACAGTCTCCTTCATCAGATGCATCAGGGCAGTCGACTGCACCATCACAAAGAGCATTACCATGGACACAGTCTCCTCGGAGACACTGGTACTGGCCTTCTTCACATGGCTCTGAGAACAAAGAACCAGGTAAGACGGATGGACCACTTGTTTAACTAGTTGGGAACTAGTTCTTAACTATGGGAACCTCCTACTTGGATAGCCTGACTTAGTTCATGTTCACATTTTTTAATAAATAAATTAACCGGTAGTTGTTAACTAGTGGAACTTCTAACCTGGAGAGCCGATGTTCAACCCAGAGGTTAACTAGTAACAGGTTGTTTAACTAGTTGTTTAACTAGTTGTTTAACTAGGTACACTACTTGTTAACTAGTGGAACTTCTAACCTGGAGAGATGATGTTCAACCCAGAGGTTAACTAGTAACAGGTTGGTTAACTAGTTGTTTAACTAGTTGTTTAACTAGGTACACTACTTGTTAACTAGTGTAACTTCTAACCTGGACAGCCGATGTTCAACCCAGAGGTTAACTAGTAACAGGTTGGTTAACTAGTTGTTTAACTAGTTGTTTAACTAGGTACACTACTTGTTAACTAGTGTAAATTCTAACCTGGAGAGCCGATGTTCAACCCAGAGGTGAAGTGGGCTTGGAACCCTCCAGCCGCTCCACTGCTGTCTGTCAAGAACCTCACTGTCACCTGATTGGCTGTGGAGACCAGGTCGGGGGAGGGTCTGTCTGTGCCTGTGAAGACTCCTGAGAGGACAACCAGTGCTGCTCTTAATTCCTTTGGATTTACTTTTTCATTTGTTTGCTAAGAGATTTGGAGAAATTTCAAGCATTAATAAAGTAGTAGTAAATAGTGAATTCATAGTGAATTCAGTAACACGAAAACTCATTATTAAGCAATTCCTAATCACTTATACATTGTTAATAAGATAATGAGAAATGCTTTATAATGAATTGATTATTTATCAAACATAAATTGATGATTTACAAACTATTTACAATGTGTTAACAATGCTTTATCAACACCTAAAAATACTGCAATTCATACTAGTTCAGGTACTGATGAACCATTAGTTAAGTATTTTTTGTGAGCTCATCTAAAGGTAGGACTATACATGCCTAACTGCTTATAACTTTGTACTGCTGCAATTGTACTTGGCTAATGCTTTTTAACGACCTGAATGATCAATCCAGCCTTTACATATCATTTTTAAAAGCTAAGTAAGACACAGATAGTCCTCACTTTAGACAAGCTCACACAAAATACTTACTAACTACATTAACCAATCATGAATTGCAGCATTATTAAGTGTTTATAAAGCAAAGTTAACTTATTGTAAATAGTTTTTAAATCATTAACTTGTGCATTATAAATTATCTTATAAATCACAATCTTATTAATATATTATAACTGATTATAAATAGCTTACTAATGAGTATTTCTGTATGAACAATGCTTCATAAATGAGGAATTCACTATTAACTACTGTTTTATTAATGCTTCAAAGTTGTCATTGTGAATCATTGTTGTTTTAGAAGACAAGTTTGCCAAACTAAATCGTTTGCTGTAACCAGGGCACTATTAATGTAATATTATTATTAAATATATTCTAAATATATTGTATGCATAATATAATTAGAATTAGATTAAATTGGTAAATCAGTAATATTATTGTTAGTGTAATGGTAGCATAAATAGCTCGGTGGGGGTACTAGCAACAATAATACTAATACTAATATTGCTACTAATATAAGTACAGCTGAGGTTCACATGGTCAGCATATTCTTAGAGGTCAGGGTTAAGGCCCTGACCTCTAACCTCTCGGGGTTAGGGTTAAGGCCCTGACCCCTAACCTCTCTGGGTTAGGGTTAAGGCCCTGACCTCTAACCTCTCGGAGTTAGGGTTAAGGCCCTGACCACTAACCTCTCTGGGTTAGGGTTAAGGCCCTGACCCCTAACCTCTCAGGGTTAGGGTAAAGGCCCTGACCTCTAACCTCTCTGGGTTAGGGTTTAGGGATCGGGTTTAGGGATAGGGTCTAGGTGTAAGGGTCTAGGGGTTAGGGTTTAGGGATAGGTTCAATGGGCTAGGATCTATGGCTTAGGGTCTGTGGGTCTAGAGGTTAGGGTTTAGGGGTAGGGTCTAGGGTCTAGGGGTTAGGGTCTAGGGGTTAAGGTATATGGTTGAGGGTCTATGGATATATGGGTTGTAGTCTAGGGGTTAGGGTTTAGGGGTAGGGTCTAGGGGTTAGGAGTAAGCCTGACCTAGGAGCCTAGAGTCTGGCCCCGAACCATCTCGGACCTCTACCAGGTCAAAGGTGGCCTCCACATCAAAATATAGGAAATGGAGTTGGATGTTCCATCCTTCTCTGGCATGGAGCGTCCACAGGCCTGCAGAAAAGCAACATAGGAATTAGTGCTTAATAGGACTATTTTATACTAATATTATCCACTTCACTTTGACATAAATAAGCGTTGTTTCCATGTACTTTACATGCAATTAGCTATGTTTCTGTAGTTTTAACACACAGTTAGCTATGTTTCTGTAGATGTTATGTACAGTTAGCTATGTTTCTGTAGTTTTAACACACACTTAGCTATGTTTCTGTAGATTTTATGTACAGTTAGCTATGTTGCAGTAGTTTCAACATAGTTAGCTATGTTTCTGTAGTTTTCATGTACAGTTAGTTATGTTGCAGTAGTTTTAACATAGTTAGCTATGTTTCTGTAGTTTTCATGTACAGTTAGTTATGTTGCAGTAGTTTTCATGTACAGTTAGCTATGTTACAGTAGTTTTAACATAGTTAGCTATGTTTCTGTAGATTTTATGTACAGTTAGCTATGTTTCTGTAGTTTTCATGTACAGTTAGTTATGTTGCAGTAGTTTTCATGTACAGTTAGCTATGTTGCGGTAGTTTTAACACACAGTTAGCTATGTTGCAGTAGTTTTTATGTACAGTTAGCTATGTTGCAGTAGTTTTAACGCACAGTTAGCTATGTTGCAGTAGTTTTAACATAGTTAGCTATGTTTCTGTAGATTTTATGTACAGTTAGCTATGTTACAGTAGTTTTAACACACAGTTAGCTATGTTGCAGTAGTTTTATGTACAGTTAGCTATGTTGCAGTAGTTTTAACATAGTTAGCTATGTTTCTGTAGTTTTCATGTACAGTTAGTTATGTTGCAGTAGTTTTAACATAGTTAGCTATGTTGCAGTAGTTTTTATGTACAGTTAGCTATGTTGCGGTAGTTTTAACACACAGTTAGCTATGTTGCAGTAGTTTTAACATAGTTAGCTATGTTGCAGTAGTTTTCATGTACAGTTAGCTATGTTGCAGTAGTTTTAACATAGTTAGCTATGTTTCTGTAGTTTTCATGTACAGTTAGTTATGTTGCAGTAGTTTTAACATAGTTAGCTATGTTGCAGTAGTTTTCATGTACAGTTAGCTATGTTGCAGTAGTTTTAACATAGTTAGCTATGTTGCAGTAGTTTTAACATAGTTAGCTATGTTGCAGTAGTTTTTATGTACAGTTAGCTATGTTGCAGTAGTTTTAAAACACAGTTAGCTATGTTGCAGTAGTTTTAACATAGTTAGCTATGTTTCTGTAGATTTTATGTACAGTTAGCTATGTTGCAGTAGTTTTAACACACAGTTAGCTATGTTGCAGTAGTTTCAACACACAGTTAGCTTTGTTTCCGTAGTTCTGAGGAAAGTTCGGAGAGCTGAAGGTGGAGTTGGGCTCCCAGAGGTCAAAGGGTCCTCCGCAGTCAGCTGAGGAAAACAAACAAAGGGTTAAGGTTAGTTACTACTAACCAGTGGTAAGTTAGGGTTAGTGAGTACCAGGGGTGCTGGGTGGTGTAGTAGGTGGAGGGACAGGGGTTGGTTCAGGTGGTGCCTCTCCACAGGGGGCGCTGGTCAGGATGATGTCATCCAGGGCAATGTCATTCTTCATACCCCCTCGCTTCAGCGCCTCAAACACAACCTGACACACAGGAAGTACAGGAAGTCATTCTGTCAGACAGGAAGTCATTCTGTAATTATTAAATAGTTTATTATAAAATATATATAAAAGTTTCAAAGTGAAAGTCTATCTGGTACTAACCATGGTTTCTGTTGTTAGGTTAAGGGTCACCTGACCCAAGTTCCAGTTGTCTCCATAGTTACCGTCTCTTTGGAACACGATAGTGGAAGATGACGTCATGTTTGGTTGAGATGATGGCAGCTCACTGAGTAGCACCCTCAACCTATATACATGTTCACCAAACATGTGGTACCTAGTTGAAACAAATGTGGTAACTAGGTTAAACATTAATATATGTATTATTAATTTTTATCGAAATTTAGAAATCAAAGATTTTACATTTATAGAATAATTTACCAGAATTTGAGGCAGATTGGTTGAGGGGGCGGAGTCAGGGGAAGACTGTGGATGTAATAACTGCTCTCTAATTGGCTGGGGCTCCATGGCGTCACAAGGTAATAACCTGTAATTGGTCAAAACTGAGACTCAGTCATGTGGTTATGGTTAAATCAGTTCAACCCAAAAACAACATGGGAGGGTTGCCCTAGCAACCCAAATCCAAAAGCAACCTGAGCTGTTCCTATTGCAACCTGAGCTGTGGCCCAGGGTGTGGTCTGTGCTGTTCCCATAGTAACCAGAGCTGTTACCTTAGCAACCTGAGCTGTTAACATAGCAACCTCCCGCAGCAACCAGAGCTGTTCCCATAGATACCTGAGCTGTTCTTATAGCAACCTGAGCTGTTCTTATGGCAACCTGGGGTTTTCCTATGGTAACCTGAGGTGTTCCCATAGTTACCTGAGCTCTTCCCATAGTAACCTGATGTGTTCCCATAGTAACCTCAGGTCTTTCCATAATAACCTCAGTGGTTGCCATAGTAACCTGAGCGGTTCCCATAGTAACTTGAGCTGTTGCCATAGTAACCTGAGGTCTTTCATTGTAACCTGAGCGGTTGCCATAGTAACCTGAGTTGTTGCCAAGGGTGTGGTCGGAGCTGGGCCCAGTGAGGGGGGGGAAGGTTTGGCCGCTGGTTCGAGTCCAGGTGTTGCCGTCCGCTGGGTTCTGCCTCCAGAAACACATGCCTTGCTCAAAGGAACAGGTGAGTTTCTGTTCATCTGGAGAAAGCCAAAACACTGATCATTATGGACGTTTAGTGTAGCTGTCCTAACCCCACCGCAACGTGCTCCCAATAATACACTAGTAATGTGGGCTCTCCTCTCAATGAAACACTAGTAATGTGGGCTCTCCTCCCAATGATACACTAGTAATGTGGGCTCAACCCAATGAAACACTAGTAATGTGGGCTCTCCTCCCAATGATACACTAGTAATGTGGGCTCTCCTCCCAATGATACACTAGTAATGTGGGCTCTCCTCCCAATGATACACTAGTAATGTGGGCTCTCCTCTCAATGAAACACTAGTAATGTGGGCTCCTCCCAATGATACACTAGTAATGTGGGCTCCTCCCAATGATACACTAGTAATGTGGGCTCTCCTCCCAATGATACACTAGTAATGTGGGCTCCACCCATTGATACACTAGTAATGTGGGCTCTCCTCTCAATGAAACACTAGTAATGTGGGCTCCTCCCAATGATACACTAGTAATGTGGGCTCTCCTCCCAATGAAACACTAGTAATGTGGGCTCCTCCCAATGATACACTAGTAATGTGGGCTCTCCTCTCAATGAAACACTAGTAATGTGGGCTCTCCTCTCAATGATACACTAGTAATGTGGGCTCTCCTCCCAATGAAACACTAGTAATGTGGGCTCCACCCAATGATACACTAGTAATGTGGGCTCTCCTCCCAATGATACACTAGTAATGTGGGCTCCACCCAATGATACACTAGTAATGTGGGCTCTCCTCCCAATGATACACTAGTAATGTGGGCTCTCCTCCCAACACTAGTAATGTGGGCTCTCCTCCCAATGGTACACTAGTAATGTGGGCTCCTCCCAATGATACACTAGTAATGTGGGCTCTCCTCCCAATGATACACTAGTAATGTGGGCTCTCCTCTCAATGAAACACTAGTAATGTGGGCTCCTCCCAATGATACACTAGTAATGTGGGCTCTCCTCCCAATGATACACTAGTAATGTGGGCTCTCCTCCCAATGATACACTAGTAATGTGGGCTCTCCTCTCAATGAAACACTAGTAATGTGGGCTCCTCCCAATGATACACTAGTAATGTGGGCTCTCCTCCCAATGATACACTAGTAATGTGGGCTCCACCCAATGATACACTAGTAATGTGGGCTCTCTTCCCATAGATACACTAGTAATGTGGGCTCTCCTCTCAATGAAACACTAGTAATGTGGGCTCTCCTCCCAATGATACACTAGTAATGTGGGCTCTCCTCCCAACACTAGTAATGTGGGCTCTCCTCCCAATGATACACTAGTAATGTGGGCTCCACCCAATGATACACTAGTAATGTGGGCTCCTCCCAATGATACACTAATAATGTGGGCTCTCCTCCCAATGATACACTAGTAATGTGGGCTCTCCTCCCAATGATACACTAGTAATGTGGGCTCCTCCCAATGATACACTAGTAATGTGGGCTCTCCTCTCAATGAAACACTAGTAATGTGGGCTCTCCTCTCAATGAAACACTAGTAATGTGGGCTCTCCTCCCAATGATACACTAGTAATGTGGGCTCTCCTCCCAATGATACACTAGTAATGTGGGCTCTCCTCTCAATGAAACACTAGTAATGTGGGCTCCTCCCAATGATACACTAGTAATGTGGGCTCTCCTCCCAATGATACACTAGTAATGTGGGCTCTCCTCTCAATGAAACACTAGTAATGTGGGCTCCTCCCAATGATACACTAGTAATGTGGGCTCTCCTCCCAATGAAACACTAGTAATGTGGGCTCTCCTCCCAATGATACACTAGTAATGTGGGCTCTCCTCCCAATGATACACTAGTAATGTGGGGTCTCCTCCCAATGATACACTAGTAATGTGGGCTCCACCCAATGATACACTAGTAATGTGGGCTCTCCTCTCAATGAAACACTAGTAATGTGGGCTCCTCCCAATGATACACTAGTAATGTGGGCTCTCCTCCCAATGATACACTAGTAATGTGGGCTCTCCTCCCAATGATACACTAGTAATGTGGGCTCTCCTCCCAATGATACACTAGTAATGTGGGCTCCTCTCAATGATACACTAGTAATGTGGGCTCCTCTCAATGAAACACTAGTAATGTGGGCTCTCCTCCCAACACTAGTAATGTGGGCTCTCCTCCCAGTGATACACTAGTAATGTGGGCTCTCCTCTCAATGATACACTAGTAATGTGGGCTCCTCCCAATGATACACTAGTAATGTGGGCTCCTCTCAATGATACACTAGTAATGTGGGCTCTCCTCCCAATGATACACTAGTAATGTGGGCTCTCCTCCCAATGATACACTAGTAATGTGGGCTCCTCTCAATGATACACTAGTAATGTGGGCTCCTCTCAATGAAACACTAGTAATGTGGGCTCTCCTCCCAACACTAGTAATGTGGGCTCTCCTCCCAGTGATACACTAGTAATGTGGGCTCTCCTCCCAATGATACACTAGTAATGTGGGCTCTCCTCTCAATGATACACTAGTAATGTGGGCTCTCCTCCCAATGATACACTAGTAATGTGGGCTCTCCTCCCAATGATACACTAGTAATGTGGGCTCCTCTCAATGATACACTAGTAATGTGGGCTCTCCTCCCAATGATACACTAGTAATGTGGGCTCTCCTCTCAATGATACACTAGTAATGTGGGCTCTCCTCCCAATGATACACTAGTAATGTGGGCTCTCCTCCCAATGATACACTAGTAATGTGGGCTCCTCCCAATGATACACTAGTAATGTGGGCTCTCCTCCCAATGATACACTAGTAATGTGGGCTCCTCCCAATGATACACTAGTAATGTGGGCTCCACCCAATGATACACTAGTAATGTGGGCTCTCCTCCCAATGATACACTAGTAATGTGGGCTCTCCTCTCAATGATACACTAGTAATGTGGGCTCTCCTCTCAATGATACACTAGTAATGTGGGCTCTCCTCCCAATGATACACTAGTAATGTGGGCTCTCCTCTCAATGATACACTAGTAATGTGGGCTCTCCTCCCAATGATACACTAGTAATGTGGGCTCTCCTCCCAATGAAACACTAGTAATGTGGGCTCTCCTCCCAATGATACACTAGTAATGTGGGCTCTCCTCCCAACACTAGTAATGTGGGCTCTCCTCCCAACACTAGTAATGTGGGCTCTCCTCCCAACACTAGTAATGTGGGCTCTCCTCCCAATGATACACTAGTAATGTGGGCTCCACCCAATGATACACTAGTAATGTGGGCTCTCCTCCCAATGATACACTAGTAATGTGGGCTCTCCTCCCAATGATACACTAGTAATGTGGGCTCCACCCAATGAAACACTAGTAATGTGGGCTCTCCTCCCAATGATACACTAGTAATGTGGGCTCTCCTCTCAATGATACACTAGTAATGTGGGCTCTCCTCCCAATGATACACTAGTAATGTGGGCTCTCCTCCCAATGATACACTAGTAATGTGGGCTCCTCCCAATGATACACTAGTAATGTGGGCTCTCCTCCCAATGATACACTAGTAATGTGGGCTCTCCTCCCAATGATACACTAGTAATGTGGGCTCTCCTCCCAATGATACACTAGTAATGTGGGCTCTCCTCCCAACACTAGTAATGTGGGCTCTCCTCCCAATGATACACTAGTAATGTGGGCTCCACCCAATGATACACTAGTAATGTGGGCTCTCCTCCCAATGATACACTAGTAATGTGGGCTCCTCTCAATGATACACTAGTAATGTGGGCTCTCCTCCCAATGATACACTAGTAATGTGGGCTCTCCTCCCAATGATACACTAGTAATGTGGGCTCTCCTAGGGTAGGTTAAATGAGGTGAGGTTACCGGTGAGGTTCGAGGTGTTGGCAGCCTTGTATATGGCTCTGAAGCCCGGCAGGTTGTTGTACTCATCAGAAATGAACCAAACAGTTGATTGGTCCAGAAGAAGCCACACACTTCCTGGGGGGGTGGAGCCTGACAGCACAGCTGGGAGTGACAATAAGTAACAATCATCAGTGGGCCATATGCTCAAACACCATTGTGTTACCCCATTTGGCGATAGTGAATTAACAGACATGTATTTACATTAAAATCTTCCAGATTATCTATGAAACAAAATAAGTAGAGTGAAAAGCTGAGGAAGTAGACGTAGAGACAGTAGAACATAGAAAGTGGACTATAGGTAGACTGTAGACACTAGAAATGAGAGATCTTAGTGTAATTCAATGCATACGTGAAAATACTCTGTGAATGTACTTACATACAAGATGCTTTTCTGTCCCAACGCCCTCATAGAGACTCAGTGTATCGGTTTCCTCTTCAGTCTCAAACCTCTGGAAGCTGATCTCTATGGACAAGCCCTTCTCCACTCTAAACACAGCAGCAGAGGTACCAATGCTGAAGGACATTCTCCTGCTATTACACACCAACACACAGTAGAAACACACAGACAGTAGAGATGATAGAGATAGTAGAGAGACAGTAGATGGTGGAGGCTCAGTAGAGATGGTAGATACAGGAGAGGCAATAGAGAGAGAGTAGAGAGGCAGAAGAGAGACAGTAGAGAGGCAGTAGAGAGACAGTAGAGGCAGTAGAGAGCAGTAGAGAGGCAGTAGAGAGACAGTAGAGAGACAGTAGAGGCAGTAGAGAGCAGTAGAGAGCAATAGAGAGACAGTAGAGAGCAGTAGAGCGCAGTAGGGATATTAGAGGCAGTAGAGAGACAGTAGAGAGACAGTAGAGAGCAGTAGAGAGACAGTAGAGAGCATTAGAGAAACAGTAGAGCGCAGTAGGGAGATTAGAGACAGTATAGAGACAGTAGAGAGCAGTAGAGAGACAGTAGAGACAGTAGAGAGACAGTAGAGAGGCAGTAGAGAGCAGTAGAGAGCAGTAAGGGAGCAGTAGAGAGACATTAGAGAGGCAGTAGAGACAGTATAGAGACAATAGACAGCAGTAGAGAATAGTAGAGAGACAGTAGAGAGCAGTAGAGAGACAGTAGAGCGCAGTAGGGAGATTAGAGGCAGTAGAGAGCAGTAGAGAGACAGTAGAGAGCAGTAGAGAGACAGTAGAGTGCAGTAGGGAGATTAGAGGCAGTAGAGAGACAGTAGGTACCCTATAACCCAGCGGCACTGAGTATTGCTATTGTACGGCTCTGAGTGGAATGATCCAGTTGGTCCCGTCAGGAGAAACTGTCCATCACATGCTGTGGCTGCGGAGACAAGTAGCTATCATGTGATTTCTTCTTTATGCTAATCCCTAAACCTAAAGTGGTGATGACATGATCAGCTTTCAGTCTCCATTTTGTCCATGTTTTTCTATTGAGTTGAGCATTGAAGCTAACCTTGCGTTGACAATAGATCAATGCTATATTAACCTAACCCTAACCCTAAATCGGCTATACTAACCTAACCCAAACCCTACATTGGCTATATGAATCTAACCCTAACCCTAACACAACCCCTTAACGCCCTAACATAACACAACCCCCTAACCCTAACACAACCCCCTAACCCCAAATCCTAACACAATCCCCTAACCCTAACCCAACCCCCTAACCCTAACCCAACCCCCTAACACAACCCCCTAACCCTAACACAACCCCCTAACCCTAAAACAACCCCCTAACCCTAAAACAACCCCCTAACCCTAACACAACCCTCTAACCCTTTTACCACAGAGTTCTTGGTCTTCATCAAAGCCATTGGGACAGTTCTGAAGTCCATCACAGAAAACGACATCTGGGACACAGAGGGACAGATGTCCACAGGACCGCTGGGCTGGGGGGCACCATGCTGAGAAAACATCGCCCCCATCAGGTTCTTCATGTGAATTACATGCTTTATGTTATGTATATGTTCCTCCACGTTGTTATATATATTTTATATGTTACTTAATGTGGAGTTACATATAGTTATATATACTTATATGTTATAGATTTATGCTATTTCATGAGGTAATGATATATTATAGGCTATATATCTGCTATCTCACCAGCCGTTGTAGAACCACTTCCTGGTGTAGGCAGAGCTGTGGTCTCCTCTTCTCTCTCTGAGGACAACAGGTGTGTTACCCTTAACCATTCTGTTATCATCAGCAACCTTTAACTAACCCTTAACCTTATCCTCTCTGTTATCATCAGCACCCTAAACTAACCCTTAACCTTAACCCCTCTGTTATCAGCAGCACCCTAAACTAACCCTTAACCTTAACCCCTCTGTTATCATCAGCACCCTAAACTAACCCTTACCCTTAACCCCTCTGTTATCATCAGCAACCTTTAACTAACCCTTAACCTTAACCCCTCTGTTATCATCAGCACCCTAAACTAACCCTTAACCTTAACCTTAACCCCTCTGTTATCATCAGCACCCTAAACTAACCCTTACCCTTAACCCCTCTGTTATCAGCAGCACCCTAAACTAACCCTTACCCTTAACCCCTCTGTTATCATCAGCACCCTAAACTAACCCTTAACCTTATCCTCTCTGTTATCATCAGCACCCTAAACTAACCCTTACCCTTAACCCCTCTGTTATCAGCAGCACCCTAAACTAACCCTTACCCTTAACCTTAACCCATCTGTTATCAGCAGCACCCTAAACTAACCCTTAACCTTAACCCATCTGTTATCAGCAGCACCCTAAACTAACCCTTAACCTTAACCCCTCTGTTATCATCAGCACCCTAAACTAACCCTTACCCTTAACCCCTCTGTTATCATCAGCACCCTAAACTAACCCTTACCCTTAACCCCTCTGTTATCAGCAGCACCCTAAACTAACCCTTACCCTTAACCTTAACCCATCTGTTATCAGCAGCACCCTAAACTAACCCTTAACCTTAACCCATCTGTTATCAGCAGCACCCTAAACTAACCCTTAACCTTAACCCCTCTGTTATCATCAGCACCCTAAACTAACCCTTAACCTTAACCCCTCTGTTATCAGCAGCACCCTAAACTAACCCTTAACCTTAACCCCTCTGTTATCAGCAGCACCCTAAACTAACCCTTACCCTTAACCCCTCTGTTATCAGCAGCACCCTAAACTAACCCTTAACCTTAACCCCTCTGTTATCAGCAGCACCCTAAACTAACCCTTAACCTTAACCTTAACCCCTCTGTTATCAGCAACACCCTAAACTAACCCTTACCCTTAACCTTAACCCATCTGTTATCAGCAGCACCCTAAACTAACCCTTAACCTTAACCCCTCTGTTATCAGCAGCACCCTAAACTAACCCTTAACCTTAACCCCTCTGTTATCAGCAGCACCCTAAACTAACCCTTACCCTTAACCCCTCTGTTATCAGCAGCACCCTAAACTAACCCTTACCCTTAACCCCTCTGTTATCAGCAGCACCCTAAACTAACCCTTACCATTAACCTTAACCCCTCTGTTATCATCAGCACCCTAAACTAACCCTTACCCTTAACCTTAACCCATCTGTTATCAGCAGCACCCTAAACTAACCCTTACCCTTAACCTTAACCCATCTGTTATCAGCAGCACCCTAAACTAACCCTTAACCTTAACCCCTCTGTTATCATCAGCACCCTAAACTAACCCTTACCCTTAACCCCTCTGTTATCAGCAGCACCCTAAACTAAAACCTTAACTAAACTAAACATGTGAAAATAACAGTGACATTGAACTGCCACCCCCAGATAGTTTGGTTGAACATTCTAGCCTCCACCACAGCATAATACACTTTGTTAATGTAGACACTCTAATATATCTAGATAATAGCATGGCAAACTAATATAATATAATTTAATTTAATAAAATATCAATCACACAGACCTCATCCAGAATACTGTAATGTAGATTGACCTGTTTTTGTTGGCTGCTGGTTTGGCTAATGTGTCTACCTCTAATTTGGATACTGCTGCTGTCAATCACCATAGGTCCAGGGCTCTGAAGCCCCGCCTCCAGCTCCTGCTGCACCTGCTGGGCTGCGACGCGTCGATAGAACCAAAGGTCAAAGGTCACCAAGACACTCCCCCTGCTGGACATCCATGACATCACACACCCTTCTGATACCCTTCATACTGATATTCTACTGATACTGTACATACTGATACCCTACATAATGATACCCTAAGGGTTAGATTAACCCTAGACTAACCATTAGACTAACCCTAACCCTAACTCTACTGATACTAGACTGATGGTCTACTGATACTCTACTGATACTCTACATACTGATACCCTAATGATACCCTACTGATACCCTACATACTGATACCCTAATGATACTCTACTGATACCAGACTGATCCTCTACTGATCCTCTACTGATACCCTACATACTGATACCCTACTGATACTCTACATACTGTAACTCTACTGATACCCTACATACTGATACTCTACATACTGATACCCTAATGATACCCTACTGATACCCTACATAATGATACCCTAATGATACTCTACTGATACTCTACATACTGATACCCTACATACTGTAACTCTACTGATACCCTACATACTGATACTCTACATACTGATACCCTAATGATACCCTACTGATACCCTACATAATGATACCCTAATGATACTCTACAGATACCAGATTGATACTCTACTGATACCCTACTGATACCCTACATACTGATACTCTACTGATACTCTACTGATACTCTACATACTGATACCCTACATACTGATACTCTACACACTGATACCCTAATGATACCCTACTGATACCCTACACAATGATACCCTAATGATACTCTACAGATACCAGATTGATACTCTACTGATACCCTACTGATACCCTACATACTGATACTCTACTGATACTCTACATACTGATACCCTACATACTGATACTCCACACACTGATACCCTAATGATACCCTACTGATACCCTACATAATGATACCCTAATGATACTCTACTGATACCAGACTGATGCTCTACTTATATTCCTGATGTATGTATTCTGTAGTTAATAGTATAATAGTTATGTTATAATTATGATATATGTATTCTGTAGTTAATGATATTATAATAATGATATTATAATAATGATTTTATAATAAGATATTATAATAATGATGTTATAATAATGATGTTATAATAAGATATTATAATAATGATGTTATAATAATGATATTATTATAATGATATTATAATAATGATATTATTATAATGATATTATTATAATGATATTATAATAATGATATTATTATAATGATATTATTATAATGATATTATTATAATGATATTATAATAAGATATTATAATAATGATGTTATAATAAGATGTTATAATAATGAGGTTATATCAGGTGTAAACAGGAAGCTGACCTGAAGGCCCTGACCTGGCAGGATGTGTAGTCTCTGTTGCTCCTCAAGGCTTCTGACACCTGCAGGTTCACAGGTCACTGGGATCAGAGGTCTGGCTGGGACCTACCATGATGGATCCTATACCCTTGCTACCTCTCTACAATTTTGCTCTGATATAACCTTGAAACCTCCATGATCCTTCCTATAACCTTGATACCTTCATGATCATTCCTCTAACCTTGACACCTCTAGGATCCTTCCTAGAACCTTGATAGCTCCAGGATCCTTCCTATAACATTGATACCTCTAGGATACTTCCTATAACCTTGATACCTTCATGATCATTCCTCTAACCTTGATACCTCTAGGATCCTTCCTATAACCTTGATACCTCTAGGATCCTTCTTATAACCTTGATACCTTCATGATCATTCCTCTAACTTTGATACCTCCAGGATCCTTCCTATAACCTTGATACAGCTAGGATCCTTCCTATAACCTTGATACCTCCATGATCCTTCCTATAACCTTGATACCTTCATGATCCTTCCTATAACCTTGATACCTGCAGGATCCTTCCTATAACCTTGATACCTGCAGGATCCTTCCTATAACCTTCATACCTATTTAGTTAATGTTGCATACATTCTGACAGCCTTTAAGTGTGATCCCCTGCTAACTTCGTTCTTGTTTTGTGGTACTTAATAAGGAGGGTGTTATGTGAACTGTATTTCGCATAAGAGAGAAAACTGCTCCAGCAGAGTTTATACTTCAGTCCTAGTCATGTTGAGCTTGATACTGGAGTCTGAGACAGCAGACCTTCTATGGGTATGAGGTGTTTGAGCTTATGTGTTTTTGAGTGTATGTCTTGTAGTGCAGGTGTTCTTCAACGTTTTCACCTTAGGACCCAAAAGACAATCTCAGTGTGCTCGTGGAACCCAACCACCACCAAGGATTAGTGACCCTTCGGGTAACTACAGATAAACTACAGACGAAGTGGTGCTACACTGAGGCGTGTAGCATGTTGGAGTGTTGTTACCAGGAGCTGCATGTCGAAAGCCAGGGCTTTAAACTGAAGACTAGAGGAGTTCTTCAAGTCGTCAGTGAAGACGACTCCTTCAGTGATCATCAAGCGACCCTCCAACACCGATCTATCTGAGGACCACCGGGAAAAACCTTCATCATCACCATCATCATCATCAGGGCCCAGTTCCATTTTGTTAAGGTTAGGTCTATTTAGTTGTAGATGAGTAATATATACGAATTATACTTATTTGTATTAATTAGAAGTTATATTTAGTTGTATTATATGAGTCATACTTGTATAATATGAGTTATATTTAGTTGTATTCTGAGTTATATTTAGTTGTATTATATATGAGTTATATTTAGTTGTATTATATATGAGTTATATTTAGTTGTATTATGAGTTATACTTAGTTGTATTAATTAGGAGTTATATTTAGTTGTATTAATTAGGAGTTATATTTAGTTGTATTATATATGAGTTATATTTAGTTGTATTAATTTGGAGTTATATTTAGTTGTATTATATATGAGTTATCCTTAGTTGTATTATGAGTTATATTTAGTTGTATTAATTAGGAGTTATATTTAGTTGTATTATATATGAGTTCTATTTAGTTGTATTAATTTGGAGTTATATTTAGTTGTATTATATATGAGTTATATTTAGTTGTATTATGAGTTATATTTAGTTGTATTAATTAGGAGTTATATTTAGTTGTATTATATTTGTTATATGTTGTTATATTATATCTGACTTACATTTAGTTGTACTATATAGGAGTTACATTTATTTATATTATCTTAGTTCTATTTGGTTTTGAGTTATATTTAGTTCTGTTGTCTGATCTTATATTTGGTTCTATCTGAGTTCTATTTGGTTAATTATATGAGTTCTAGTTGGATTTATCTGAGTTCTGTTTGGTTAATTATATTAGTTCTATTTGGTTCTATTGAGTTAATTACACGAGTTCTATTTGGTTCTATCTGAGTTCTATTTGGTTCTATCTGAGTTCTATTGAGTTAATTACATGAGTTCTATTTGGTTCTATCTGAGTTCTATTGAGTTAATTACATGAGTTCTATTTGGTTCTATCTGAGTTCTATTTAGTGATTTAAATGGTTATTTGCTCCTACCATCTGGTCGAAGGCTGAGCCAGGACACAACCAGGAGTCCAACGCTCAGGAGGAGGAGAAGAAAACACAAGACGAAAAGAAGAGCTTCTGACGAAGATCGCCTCCTCATGGTGCTTCCCTAAGCCCAGGATAGAACGTTAGTATACCACCTAACCCCAGCATTTACACTACTATAACCACCTAACACCAGCATTTACATTACTATAACCACCTAACCCCAGCATTTACACTACTATAACCACCTAACCCCAGCATTTACACTACTATAACCACCTAACCCCAGCATTTACACTACTATAACCACCTAACCCCAGCATTTACACTACTATAACCACCTAACCCCAGCATTTACACTACTATAACCATCTAACCCCAGCATTTACACTACTATAACCACCTAACCCCAGCATTTACATTACTATAACCACCTAACCCCAGCATTTACACTACTATAACCACCTAACCCCAGCATTTATATTACTATAACCACCTAACCCCAGCATTTACACTACTATAACCACCTAACCCCAGCATTTACACTACTATAACCACCTAACCCCAGCATTTACACTACTATAACCACCTAACCCCAGCATTTACATTACTATAACCACCTAACCCCAGCATTTACACTACTATAACCACCTAACCCCAGCATTTACACTACTATAACCACCTAACCCCAGCATTTACACTACTATAACCACCTAACCCCAGCATTTACACTACTATAACCACCTAACCCCAGCATTTACATTACTATAACCACATAACTCCAGCATTTACACTACTATAACCACCTAACCCCAGCATTTACATTACTATAACCACCTAACCCCAGCATTTACACTACTATAACCACCTAACCCCAGCATTTACACTACTATAACCACCTAACCCCAGCATTTACACTACTTTAACCACCTAACCCCAGCATTTACACTACCATAACCACCTAACCCCAGCATTTACATTACTATAACCACCTAACCCCAGCATTTACACTACTATAACCACCTAACCCCAGCATTTACATTACTATAACCACCTAACCCCAGCATTTACACTACTATAACCACCTAACCCCAGCATTTACACTACTATAACCACCTAACCCCAGCATTTACACTACTATAACCACCTAACCCCAGCATTTACACTACTATAACCACCTAACCCCAGCATTTACACTACTATAACCACCTAACCCCAGCATTTACATTACTATAACCACCTAACTCCAGCATTTACACTACTATAACCACCTAACCCCAGCATTTACATTACTATAACCACCTAACCCCAGCATTTACACTACTATAACCACCTAACCCCAGCATTTACACTACTATAACCACCTAACCCCAGCATTTACACTACCATAACCACCTAACCCCAGCATTTACATTACTATAACCACCTAACCCCAGCATTTACACTACTATAACCACCTAACCCCAGCATTTACATTACTATAACCACCTAACCCCAGCATTTACACTACTATTACCACCTAACCCCAGCATTTACACTACTATAACCACCTAACCCCAGCATTTACACTACTATAACCACCTAACCCCAGCATTTACATTACTATAACCACCTAACCCCAGCATTTACATTACTATAACCACCTAACCCCAGCATTTACATTACTATAACCACCTAACCCCAGCATTTACACTACTATAACCACCTAACCCCAGCATTTACACTACTATAACCACCTAACCCCAGCATTTACATTACTATAACCACCTAACCCCAGCATTTACACTACTATAACCACCTAACCCCAGCATTTACATTACTATAACCACCTAACCCCAGCATTTACACTACTATAACCACCTAACCCCAGCATTTACATTACTATAACCACCTAACCCCAGCATTTACACTACTATAACCACCTAACCCCAGCATTTACACTACTATAACCACCTAACCCCAGCATTTACACTACTATAACCACCTAACCCCAGCATTTACATTACTATAACCACCTAACCCCAGCATTTACACTACTATAACCACCTAACCCCAGCATTTACACTACTATAACCACCTAACCCCAGCATTTACATTACTATAACCACCTAACTCCAGCATTTACACTACTATAACAACCTAACCCCAGCATTTACATTACTATAACCACCTAACCCCAGCATTTACACTACTATAACCACCTAACCCCAGCATTTACACTACTATAACCACCTAACCCCAGCATTTACACTACTATAACCACCTAACCCCAGCATTTACACTACTATAACCACCTAACCCCAGCATTTACACTACTATAACCACCTAACCCCAGCATTTACACTACTATAACCACCTAACCCCAGCATTTACATTACTATAACCACCTAACCCCAGCATTTACACTACGATAACCACCTAACCCCAGCATTTACACTACTATAACCACCTAACCCCAGGATAGAACATTACTACAACCACCACTAGCCTATAAAAGGATAACTATTATATTATTCATTACGTTTGTTAAATGAATATAAAGCCTTTAATTACTCACGGAGGAATATATAAAGTATGATCCTTCAGCTCCTTGGATGTTTTCTCACACCTTGTCTTGATATGTTTACGGTTCTCTGTGGTCTACAGGACATTCAGGTGTAATGGTGGACCGTTTCCTTAAGACTTGGAGAGATAAAACAGCTAATGACCCACCCTTATGTGACTATTAGGCGTTAATCTACGTCTCAAGTCCAAAACAGAAGAGATATGTTTTACTCTATAGCTCAAAGGTCACCAGGTTTAACCTGTAACATTACAGCCTACTGACTACCCTACTCTAGAACCAGTACGTCCATACTGACACTGTGCGATACTACCCTACACCCAGTACTGATACTACCCTACACCCAGTACTGATACTACCCTACACCCAGTACTGATACTACTCTACACCCAGTACTGATACTACCCTACACCCAGTACTGATACTACTCTATACCCAGTACTGATACTACCCTACACCCAGTACTGATACTACCCTACACCCAGTACTGATACTACCCTACACCCAGTACTGATACTACTCTACACCCAGTACTGATACTACCCTAGTCCCAGTACTGATACTACCCTACACCCAGTACTGATACTACCCTAGTCCCAGTACTGATACTACCCTAGTCCCAGTACTGACACTGTACCCTGTACTTTAGACCCACAAGGTCTAGTACTGATTTTAAATGTTGAATGACTACTTGGCAACATTATTTTATAATTTCAATAAAATGAATGGTTTTATTAGTATTCATATTTAAAACACACAAAGCTATAGCTAGGCCCCACCCACAACCCTACACAGTAAGAGTTAGGCCTCGCCTACAACCCTACACAGTAAGAGTTAGGCCCCGCCTACAACCCTACACAGTAAGAGTTAGGCCCCGCCTACAACCCTACACAGTAAGAGTTAGGCCCCGCCTACAACCCTACATGGTAAGAGTTGCTTTTTATCTCACATTTCCGATTCTTTAAAATCAATTAAAGTAAATTAATTATCAGTTAATTGGTGAAAATTACAATTTTACATAACGTTCTCGTAATTATTTGAATACATAATCACATAATAATACATAACATCCAAATAAAAAACAATTGAAATAATCAGGCAGAATAATGCAGAATGTTACCAACATAATAAAGAGTACATTTTAGTAGTAGTATACTATATTGTATAAAAGAAAAAACTACACTATATGCAATATGTAACTGTATTTATACTGTAGTATAGTCTACTATATTATATACAATACTATATTATAAATATATAGTGTATACAATGTCTCTCTCAGCAGACATGGCAATATTGTATGTATAAAATAGTATTTATTATATACTATATTATGTATTATACATAATACATTATATTAACAGACATGGTAATATAGTATATATAGTATTCAATATAATGTACTATATATTATGTAATTTATAGTATACTATAAAATGTACTATATTATGTTATATATAATATATTAACATTAATGTGTTAATATATATAACATGTAGCAGAGGAACACATTCATATATAATATATTCATATCATATTAGTGGTACACGTTGTTCATTATCTTCATCCTCACAAGAGGCTCCGCCTCCTCAACGATGTCTAGGAGAGGAAACAAGGAGATGACATTAGGAGAGGACACTACAAGAGGACCATTATTAGCAATATATAAATTATTATTATTATTGTGTTATTCCATTACCTTGGTGAGGGCCGTCTTCAGTCTCTGATTTGGGCCTTTGGTCTGCTGTCCCAACACTCTAAGGGACATATTAGAGTTTAAGTGTTCAGGTCTGAACGCTAAGGGACACAACACTCTGCTGTCTGTTCAGGTCTGAACGCTAAGGGACATATTAGAGTTAAGTGTTCAGGTCTGAACGCTAAGGGACATATTAGAGTTAAGTGCTCAGGTCTGAACGCTAAGGGACATATTAGAGTTCAAGTGTTCAGGTCTGAACGCTAAGGGACATATTAGAGTTAAGTGTTCAGGTCTGAACGCTAAGGGACATATTAGAGTTAAGTGTTCAGGTCTGAACGCTAAGGGACATATTAGAGTTCAAGTGTTCAGGTCTGAACACTAAGGGACATATTAGAGTTAAGTGTTCAGGTCTGAACGCTAAGGGACATATTAGAGTTCAAGTGTTCAGGTCTGAACACTAAGGGACATATTAGAGTTAAGTGTTCAGGTATGAACGCTAAGGGACACAACATGAGTTAAGTGTTCAGGTCTGAACGCTAAGGGACACAACATGAGTTAAGTGTTCAGGTCTGAACGCTAAGGGACACAACATGAGTTAAGTGTTCAGGTCTGAACGCTAAGGGACACAACATGAGTTAAGTGTTGTTATCTGCATGACTAATCCTATTGGTCTTCTCTCTTACCGGGTCATTTTGTTGTGTCACTGCCTCATTGGTGGAGAGGAGATTCTTAATTAACTGGCCAATCACAGTGAATGTTGGTCTGTGGGTGGGCTCTAAATTCCAACAGCCAATCATCAGCTGGTATCTGGAGAGTAAAGAGGAGGTGAAGAGGATGAGCTGCAACTCACTGGTTAAATCCAGACCGGTGATACCTCTTCAGAGGAACATATAGATTATTGGTTCTTCTGCAGATGAACAGATCTATAATTATTATTCATAATTAATTACACAATATTAGAATAATAAGTTCTTTACATCTCTGCAGGGGCAAAGTCTGGCCGGGGCATATGGCGGCCGGCTTTGATCATTTTGTAGAAGTTAGCATCCACCACGACGTTGGGGTATGGACTTAGACCTGCAGGGACGGAGACACAGGTGAGTAGATAAAGATATCAGGTTCTCCAGTTATGAGGTTCTAGATAAAGATATCAGGTTCTCGAGTTATGAGGTTCTAGATAAAGATATCAGGTTCTCGAGTCATGAGGTTCTTGAGTTATGAGGTTCTAGATAAAGATATCAGGTTCTCCAGTTATGAGGTTCTAGATAAAGATATCAGGTTCTCGAGTCATGAGGTTCTCGAGTTATGAGGTTCTAGATAAAGATATCAGGTTCTCGAGTTATGAGGTTCTCGAGTTATGATGTTCTAGATAAAGATATCAGGTTCTCGAGTCATGAGGTTCTAGATAAAGATATCAGGTTCTCGAGTTATGAGGTTCTAGATAAAGATATCAGGTTCTCGAGTCATGAGGTTCTTGAGTTATGAGGTTCTAGATAAAGATATCAGGTTCTCCAGTTATGAGGTTCTAGATAAAGATATCAGGTTCTCGAGTCATGAGGTTCTCGAGTTATGAGGTTCTAGATAAAGATATCAGGTTCTCGAGTTATGAGGTTCTCGAGTTATGATGTTCTAGATAAAGATATCAGGTTCTCGAGTCATGAGGTTCTAGATAAAGATATCAGGTTCTCGAGTTATGAACTTCTAGATAAAGATATCAGGTTCTCGAGTCATGAGGTTCTCGAGTTATGAGGTTCTAGATAAAGATATCAGGTTCTCGAGTTATGAGGTTCTCGAGTTATGATGTTCTAGATAAAGATATCAGGTTCTCGAGTTATGAGGTTCTAGATAAAGATATCAGGTTCTCGAGTCATGAGGTTCTCGAGTTATGAGGTTCTAGATAAAGATATCAGGTTCTCGAGTTATGAGGTTCTCGAGTTATGATGTTCTAGATAAAGATATCAGGTTCTCGAGTCATGAGGTTCTAGATAAAGATATCAGGTTCTCGAGTTATGAGGTTCTCGAGTCATAAGGTTCTAGATAAAGATATCAGGTTCTAAAGATATGAGGTTATATATAAAGATATGAGGTTATAGAGACATGAGGCTATAGATAAAGATATGAGGTTATAGAGATATGAAGTTAAAGAGATATGAGGTTATAGATAAATATATGATGTTATAGAGATATTAAGTTATAGAGATATGAGGTTATAGATAAATATATGATGTTATAGAGATATGAAGTTATAGAGATATGAGGTTATAGAGAAATTAGGTTATGGAGATATGATGTTATAGAGGTATGATTTTATAGAGATATGAGTTTATAGATAGAGACATGAGGTTATGGATAAAGATGTGAGGTTATAGATAAATATGTGAGGTTATAGATAAAGAGGTTATGCTACAGCACAAGTATATACTATATATTATATAAACAATGTTACTAGTAGTACCCAGAGTATACAAGTATACTGTAGGACTAGTATGTATAGTACTACTATATAATACTGTATATAGTAGTACTAGTATACACTATATATTATATAAACAATGTTACTAGTAGTACCCAGAGTATACAAGTATACTGTAGGACTAGTATGTATAGTACTACTAAATACTACTGTACATAGTAGTACTAGTATATACTATATATTATATAAACAATGTTACTAGTAGTACCCAGAGTATACAAGTATACTGTAGGACTAGTATGTATATACACTAGTATTACTAAATACTACTGTACATAGTAGTACTAGTATATACTATATATTATATAAACAATGTTACTAGTAGTACCCAGAGTTTAGATATAGAAATGAGTTGGTTAGATAGATGGATATAAACATGTGTAGTACTATATACTACAGTATATAGTAGTACTAGTATATACTACAGTACTAGTAGTTGAGTACCCAGAGAGAAGATCTCCCACAGCAGAACTCCGTAGGACCAGACGTCACTCTGGGGCGTGTAAACACACTGGAAGATGCTCTCTGGAGACATCCACTTCACTGGCAGCCGAGCCTGAAAGAAGCATGCTGTCACACCTCACTGCTACTTTAATTTGTTGAAAGAGCTAATGAAACAATGTGTAGTCACAGAGTCACTAGATTAGATTAGATGGGATTACACTAGACAGTAGATTAAATGGGATTACACTAGACAGTAGATTAGATGGGATTACACTAGACAAGGGTAAATTAGATTAGAAATTAGATGGGATTATATAAGAGACATATCTAGACAGAATACAATTAGAGATTAGATTAGATGGTGTGAGATTAGATATTAGATAATATATTCAATTATTCGTTTATATTAGATCAAAGATTGGATAAAATGTTATTAGATTAAAGATTATATTAGATTAGATGGGATTCGATTAGTTTAGATACTAAATGAGGATGAGTTAGATTAGGTGATATTCTATTAGAGATTAGAGGTTTGGAATGAGAGATGAGAGTGGATGTGTATTTAACGCACATTTCCCTTGATGATGTAATTGTCGTCATTTGCTATGTCGCGAGCCAGACCGAAGTCACAGATCTTGGCGACGCGGAATTCAGTCAGTAACACGTTCCTGGCAGCAACGTCCCTGTGGATACACTACACACACACAGACACACACACACACACACACACACCGGTGGACAGACAGCAGGTCAGATGGAAAGAAAGGTGTGTGTGTGTGGATACACTACACACACACCGGTGGACAGACAGCAGGTCAGATGGAAAGAAAGGTGTGTGTGTGTGGATACACTACACACACACACCGGTGGACAGACAGCAGGTCAGATGGAAAGAAAGGTGTGTGTGTGTCTGCGTGAGTGTGGGTGTGCGTGTGTGTGAGAGTGTGTGTGTGTGTGTGTGAGTGTGTGTGTGTGGGTGTGATTGTGTGTGTGCGTGCGTGTGTGGTTGTGTGAGTGTGTGTGGGTGTGTGTGTGTGTGTGCGTGCGTGTGTGGTTGTGTGAGTGTGTGGGTGGTTGTGTGTGTGTGTGTGCGTGCGTGCGTGCGTGTGTGTGTGTGTGTGTGTGTGTGTGAGTGGTTGTGTGAGTGTGGGTGCGTGCGTGCGTGTGTGGGTGGTTGTGTGAGTGTGTGGGTGCGTGCATGGTTGTGTGTGTGTGTGTGTGTGTGTGTGTGAGTGTGTCGGTGGTTGTGTGTGTGTGTGTGTGTGTAGTTGTGTGAGTGTGGGTGCGTGCGTGTGTGCGTGCGTGGATGTGTGAGTGTGTGTGTGTGTGTGTGGTTGTGTGTGTGTGTGTGTGTGCGTGCGTGGTTGTGTGAGTGTGTGTGTGTGTCTTACATTCCTCGATGACAGGAAGTCCATCCCCTGGGCCACCTGGTGGGAGAACTGTAAGAGATCCCAGAGACAGATGCTACCTAGCTCCCCACCTGACAGGTAAGAGGTACATGCTGTTACATGCTGTTACATGTTGTTACATGCTGTTACATGCTGTTACATTTTGTTACATGCTGGTACATGGTGTTACATGTTACATGTTGTTACACGTTGTTACATGTTGTTACATGTTGTTACATGCTGTTACATGTTGTTACATGTTGTTATATGGCTGTTACATGCTGGTACATGCTGTTACATGCTGGTACATGTTGTTACATGTTGTTACATGCTGGTACATGCTGGTACATGTTGTTACATGCTGGTACATGCTGGTACATGCTGGTACATGTTGGTACATGCTGGTACATGTTGTTACATGCTGGTACATGCTGTTACATGTTGTTACATGCTGGTACATGCTGGTACATGCTGGTACATGCTGGTACATGCTGGTACATGGTACATGCTGGTACATGTTGTTACATGTTACATGCTGGAACATGTTGTTACATGCTGGTACATGTTGTTACATGCTGGTACATGCTGGTACATGCTGGTACATGCTGTTACATGTTGTTAAATGTTGTTGCATGTTACATGCTGGTACATGTTGTTACATGTTGTTACATGTTGGTTTCTTACACCCACTTGCGTAACTACACTTTAAATGTACAAACCTCTGCAACTACACTAACAATACATTAGTTAACACGAACACCATAGCAAACGATAACTAGACCATTAGTTAACTTCTAATGAAATTACTATTAGTGCTTTAACTAATGTTAATGAATGGCTATTTAATGTCTCCTTATTGTAAAGTCTTCGCCTACACTGTAGCAGTACTTAATTGTGTAACTACACTATGAAAGTACTTACTTGTATAACTACACTGTGAAAGTACTTACTTGTATAACTACACTGTGAAAGTACTTACTTGTATAACTACACTATGAAAGTACTTACTTGTATAACTACACTGTGAAAGTACTGTGTGTGTCACCTTGGTGTGCGTGTGTGTGTGTGTGTGTGTGTGTGTGTGTGTGTGTGCGTATGTTTGTTATACCTTGGAGTGTGTGTGGGTTGTGAGGGTGGGTAACTGGCTGCATTTCCTGGTATTCAGAACATGAGATTCCACTGTCACTGTTAAACACACACACACACACACACACACACACACACACACACACACACACACACACACACACACACACACGTTAGGGTAGGGGTAGAGGTAGGGGGTAGGGGGTAGGGGGTAGGGGGTAGAGGTAGGGGGTAGAGGTAGGGGGTAGGGGGTAGGGGGTAGAGGTAGGGGGTAGGGGGTAGGGGGTAGAGGTAGGGGGTAGGGGGTAGGGGGTAGAGGGTAGAGGTAGGGGGTAGGGGGTAGGGGGTAGATGGTAGGGGGTAGAGGTAGGGGGTAGGGGGTAGAGGTAGGGGGTAGGGGGTAGAGGTAGGGGGTAGGGGGTAGGGGGTAGAGGTAGGGGGTAGAGGTAGGGGGTAGGGGTAGGGGGTAGGGGGTAGGGGGTAGAGGTAGGGGGTAGGGGGTAGAGGTAGGGGGTAGGGGGTAGAGTAAGGGGGTAGAGGATAGAGGATAGAGGTAGGGGGTAGGGGGTAGAGGGTAGAGGTAGGGGGTAGGGGGTAGGGGGTAGAGGTAGGGGGTAGAGGTAGGGGGTAGGGGGTAGGGGGTAGAGGTAGGGGGTAGGGGGTAGAGGGTAGAGGGTAGGGGGTAGGGGGTAGAGGTAGGGGGTAGGGGGTAGGGGGTAGAGGTAGGGGGTAGAGGTAGGGGGTAGGGGTAGAGGGTAGAGGTAGGGGGTAGAGTAAGGGGGTAGAGGATAGAGGATAGAGGTAGGGGGTAGGGGGTAGGGGGTAGAGGTAGGGGGTAGGGGGTAGAGGGTAGAGGTAGGGGGTAGAGGTAGGGGGTAGGGGGTAGAGGGTAGAGGGTAGGGGGTAGGGGGTAGAGGTAGGGGGTAGGGGGTAGGGGGTAGAGGTAGGGGGTAGAGTAAGGGGGTAGAGGATAGAGGATAGAGGTAGGGGGTAGGGGGTAGAGGGTAGAGGGTAGGGGGTAGAGGGTAGAGGTAGGGGGTAGAGGTAGGGGGTAGAGTAAGGGGGTAGAGGTAGGGGGTAGGGGGTAGAGGTAGGGGGTAGAGGTAGGGGGTAGAGGTAGGGGGTAGGGGGTAGATTTAGGGGGTAGAGGTAGGGGGTAGGGGGTAGGGGGTAGAGGTAGGGGGTAGAGGTAGGGGGTAGGGGGTAGAGGGTAGAGGTAGGGGGTAGAGGTAGGGGGTAGGGGGTAGGGGGTAGAGGTAGGGGGTAGGGGGTAGAGGTAGGGGGTAGGGGGTAGAGGTAGGGGGTAGAGGGTAGAGGTAGGGGGTAGAGGTAGGGGGTAGGGGTAGGGGGGTAGAGGGTAGAGGTAGGGGGTAGGGGGTAGAGGTAGGGGGTAGGGGGTAGAGGTAGGGGGTAGGGGGTAGAGGTAGGGGGTAGAGGGTAGAGGTAGGGGGTAGAGGTAGGGGGTAGGGGTAGGGGGTAGAGGGTAGAGGTAGGGGGTAGAGGTAGAGGGTAGAGGTAGGGGGTAGGGGGTAGAGGTAGGGGGTAGGGGGTAGAGGTAGGGGGTAGGGGGTAGAGGTAGGGGGTAGAGTAAGGGGGTAGAGGATAGAGGATAGAGGTAGGGGGTAGGGGGTAGGGGGTAGAGGTAGGGGGTAGGGGGTAGAGGTAGGGGGTAGGGGTAGGGGGTAGGGGGTAGAGGTAGGGGGTAGAGGGTAGAGGTAGGGGGTAGGGGGTAGAGGTAGGGGGTAGGGGGTAGAGGTAGGGGGTAGAGTAAGGGGGTAGAGGATAGAGGATAGAGGTAGGGGGTAGGGGGTAGGGGGTAGAGGTAGGGGGTAGAGGTAGGGGGTAGGGGTAGGGGGTAGGGGGTAGAGGTAGGGGGTAGAGGGTAGAGGTAGGGGGTAGAGGTAGGGGGTAGGGGTAGGGGGTAGAGGTAGGGGGTAGAGTAAGGGGGTAGAGGATAGAGGATAGAGGTAGGGGGTAGGGGGTAGGGGGTAGAGGTAGGGGGTAGAGGTAGGGGGTAGGGGGTAGAGGTAGGGGGTAGAGGTAGGGGGTAGAGTAAGGGGGTAGAGGATAGAGGATAGAGGTAGGGGGTAGGGGGTAGGGGGTAGAGGTAGGGGGTAGAGGTAGGGGGTAGGGGGTAGGGGGTAGAGGTAGGGGGTAGAGGGTAGAGGTAGGGGGTAGAGGTAGGGGGTAGAGGTAGGGGGTAGAGGGTAGAGGGTAGAGGTAGGGGATAGAGGTAGGGGGTAGGGGGTAGAGGTAGGGGGTAGGGGGTAGGGGGTAGAGGTAGGGGGTAGAGGGTAGAGGTAGGGGGTAGAGGTAGGGGGTAGAGGTAGGGGGTAGGGGTAGGGGGTAGGGGGTAGGGGGTAGAGGTAGGGGGTAGAGGGTAGAGGTAGGGGGTAGGGGGTAGAGGTAGGGGGTAGGGGTAGGGGGTAGAGTAAGGGGGTAGAGGTAGGGGGTAGAGGTAGAGGTAGGGGGTAGGGGGTAGAGGTAGGGGGTAGAGGTAGGGGGTAGAGGTAGGGGGTAGGGGGTAGGGGGTAGAGGTAGGGGGTAGAGGGTAGAGGTAGGGGGTAGAGGTAGGGGGTAGAGGTAGGGGGTAGGGGTAGGGGGTAGGGGGTAGGGGGTAGAGGTAGGGGGTAGAGGGTAGAGGTAGGGGGTAGGGGTAGGGGGTAGAGTAAGGGGGTAGAGGTAGGGGGTAGAGGTAGAGGTAGGGGGTAGGGGGTAGAGGTAGGGGGTAGAGGTAGGGGGTAGGGGGCAGAGTTAGGGGGTAGCGGCTGGAGTTACCTCCTGAAGCGACTTCTGTCCTCTATGTTTTTATACCCAGTGCTCCCCTCCTCGGCATCTAAGATGGACGCCCGCCCACGTAAAAAGTTGAGGAGGTCACCGTGGTAACAGTACTCTGTGATCATCAGCATGGGACCTACAGGAGGTAGGATACAGGAGGAAGGATACAGGAGACAGGATACAGGAGGTAGGATACAGGAGGAAGGATATGTGTGTAGTTCCATATATACACTATATTGCCAAAGGTTTTGGGACGCCTGCCTTTACATGCACATGAAGGTTAATGACATCCCATCTTAATCCGTGGGGTTTAATATGGAGTCTGCCCACCCTTTGCAGCTATAACAGCTTCAACTCTTCTGGGAAGGCTTTCCACAAGGTTGAGGAGTGTGTTTATGGGAATTTTTGACCATTCTTCTTGAAGCGCATTTGTGAGGTCAGGCACAGATGTTGGACGAGAAGGCCTGGCTCGCAGTCTCCGCTCTAATTCATCCCAAAGGTGTTCTATCGGGTTGAGGTCAGGACTCTGTGCAGGCCAATCAAGTTCCTCCACACCAAACTCGCTCATCCATGTCTTTATGGACCTTGCTTTGTGCACTGGTGCGCAGTCATGTTGGAACAGGAAGGGGCCATCCCCAAACTGTTCCCACAAAGTTGGGAGCATGAAATTGTCCAAAATGTCTTGGTATGCTGAAGCATTAAAAGTTCCTTTCACTGGAACTAAGGGACCAAGCCCAACCACTGAAAAACAACCCCACACCATAATCCCCCCCTCTACCAAACTTTACACTTGGCACAATGCAGTCAGGCAAGTACCGTTCTCCTGGCAACCGCCAAACCCAGACTCGTCCATCGGATTGCCAGACAGAGAAGCGTGATTCGTCACTCCAGAGAACACGTCTCCACTGCTCTAGTGTCCAGTGGCGGTGTGCTTTACACCACTGCATCCAACGCTTTGCATTGCACTTGGTGATGTAAGGCTTGGATGCAGCTGCTCGACCATGGAAACCCATTCCATGAAGCTCTCTACGCACTGTTCTTGAGCTAAGCTGAAGGCCACACGAAGTTTGGAGGTCTGTAGCTGTTGACTCTGCAGAAAGCTGGCGACTTCTGCGCACTGTGCGCCTCAGCATGCGTTGACCACGCTCTGTGATTTTACGTGGCCTACCACTTCCTGGCTGAGTTTCTGTTGTTCCCAATTGCTTCCACTTTGTTATAATACCACTAACAGTTGACTGTGGAATATTTAGTATTGAGGAAATGTCACGAATGGACTTATTGCACAGGTGGCAACCTATCACGGTACCACGCTAGAATTCACTGAGCCCCTGAGAGCGACCCATTCTTTCACAAATGTTTGTAGAAGCAGTCTGCATGCCTAGGGTTACTGGACTGTACTGGATTTTATACACCTGTGGCCATGGAAGTGTTTGGAACATCTGAATTCAATGATTTAGAGGGGTGTCCCAATACTTTTGGCAATATAGTGTACGTATGTATGATGTCATATATATGTATGATGTCATATATATGTATGATGTCATATATATGTATGATGTCATATATATGTATTTTGGAATGTTACCTCCGCGGGTGCAGGCGCCCAGCAGGTTGACGATGTTGTCATGGTAACCGAGGTGACTCAGAATCTTCAACTCTGACATCAGAGCCTCACGTTCCTCTGAATGAGCGCTGGCTGTTCCACACACACAAACAACACACATTTTACACACACACACACACACACACAAACACATTTAATACACACAAACACAAACCCCCACATTATATACACAAAAACACAAACCCCCACATTATATACACACAAACACACACGTACATTATATACACACACATTATATATTTACACACACACACACACACGTACATTATATACACACACATTATATATTTACACACACACACACACACACATTATATATACAGCAAGAGAGAGAGGGAGAGATAAAGAGAGACTAACATTTCAGCATCTTGACTGCTACTCTCATGATGCTGTCCTCCTCTCCCAGTCCATAGGCTGTGGCCTCCACCACCTTTCCAAACGCTCCAGCCCCCACCACCAGGCCTGCTCACACACACATATCCAGATCTATACATATAACAGACATATGTATACATCTAGATGTTTCTATACATGTTCTATGTAGCTCTGTTGATGTGAAGAGGTACCAGGTGTTGTATGTAGCGGTACCAGGTGTTGTGTGAAGCTCTATTGATGTGAAGAGGTACCAGGTGTTGTATGAAGCTCTATTGATGTGAAGAGGTACCAGGTGTTGTATGAAGCTCTATTGATGTGAAGAGGTACCAGGTGTTGTATGAAGCTCTATTGATGTGAAGAGGTACCAGGTGTTGTATGTAGCGGTACCAGGTGTTGTATGAAGCTCTATTGATGTGAAGAGGTACCAGGTGTTGTATGAAGCTCTATTGATGTGAAGAGGTACCAGGTGTTGTATGAAGCTCTATTGATGTAAAGAGGTACCAGGTGTTGTATGTAGAGGTACCAGGTGTTGTATGAAGCTCTATTGATGTAAAGAGGTACCAGGTGTTGTATGTAGAGGTACCAGGTGTTGTATGAAGCTCTATTGATGTAAAGAGGTACCAGGTGTTGTATGTAGAGGTACCAGGTGTTGTATGAAGCTCTATTGATGTGAAGAGGTACCAGGTGTTGTATGTAGCGGTACCAGGTGTTGTATGAAGCTCTATTGATGTGAAGAGGTACCAGGTGTTGTATGAAGCTCTATTGATGTGAAGAGGTACCAGGTGTTGTATGAAGCTCTATTGATGTGAAGAGGTACCAGGTGTTGTATGTAGCGGTACCAGGTGTTGTATGAAGCTCTATTGATGTGAAGAGGTACCAGGTGTTGTATGTAGCGGTACCAGGTGTTGTATGAAGCTCTATTGATGTGAAGAGGTACCCAGGTGAAGCTGCTCTCTGGGGAACTCCCACTTCAGGTCATTGTAGGGCAGTTGAGTCGGGTCAATGAAGCTGTAGTGGTTGCCTGGGTTACCATCGATGATCTTCCAGCGGATCTCATATCGGGGTTTCTGGGCAAGAGAACCATGAGGGGTCAAAGTGTTTGTTGGGTCATGGGGGAGAGTGAGGTCAGAGGGCGTAACACTGCAGGTATTCCTTCACCTGTTTGTACTTGTAGAGGACAACCAATAGGAGGAGGAGGAGGAGCAAAGCAGTGCTGGATGAGCCAATCAGAATAGAGGTGAAGAAGACTGGTCTTGGAGGACGGGTCACAGCTGTGTGAAAGGAAACCCTATTTTATATCTCATCTAAATATCTCTTATATCTTATATATGCAACGTCAATAGGCTGAAAAATAAAACAATTCCTCACTTACCAAGAGAACTGGGCTTGCAAGGTTTGGACCATGCATTAGCCTAGATTGTGACCCTGTGCCCTATGACCCCTAGCCATATGACCCTATGACCCTGATGGGCTCAGGGTCAAATGGCTCTGATCCATATGACCCTGAGTCATATGACCTGTGTTACTGTATACAGTAGTATTATAGTTACTGTGTACAGTAGTATTATAGTTACTGTGTACAGTAGTATTATAGAGTTACTGTGTACAGTAGTATTATAGTTACTGTATACAGTAGTATTATAGTTAATGTGTATAGTAGTATTACGGTTACTGTGTACAGTAGTATTATAGTTACTGTGTACAGTAGTATAGTTACTGTATACAGTAGTATTATATAGTTACTGTGTACAGTAGTATTATAGAGTTACTGTGTACAGTAGTATTATAGTTACTGTATACAGTAGTATTATAGTTACTGTGTACAGTAGTATTATAGAGTTACTGTGTACAGTAGTAATATAGTTAGTGTATACAGTAGTATTATAGTTAATGTGTATAGTAGTATTACGGTTACTGTGTACAGTAGTATTATAGTTACTGTGTACAGTAGTATAGTTACTGTATACAGTAGTATTATATAGTTACTGTGTACAGTAGTATAGTTACTGTATACAGTAGTATTATATAGCTACTGTATACAGTAGTATTATAGTTACTGTGTACAGTAGTATAGTTACTGTACACAGTAGTATTATAGTTACTGTGTACAGTAGTATAGTTACTGTGTACAGTAGTATAGTTACTGTATACAGTAGTATTATTGTTACTGTATACAGTAGTATTATAGTTAATGTGTATAGTAGTATTATAGTTAATGTGTATAGTAGTATTATAGTTACTGTATACAGTAGTATTATAGTTAATGTGTATAGTAGTATTATAGTTAATGTGTATAGTAGTATTATAGTTAATGTGTATAGTAGTATTATAGTTACTGTATACAGTAGTATTATAGTTACTGTATACAGTAGTATTATAGTTACTGTGTACAGTAGTATTATAGTTACTATAAACAGTAGTATTATAGAGTTACTGTATACAGTAGTATTATAGAGTTACTGTATACAGTAGTATTATAGTTACTGTGTACAGTAGTATTATATAGTTACTGTATACAGTAGTATTATAGTTACTGTGTACAGTAGTATTATATAATTACTGTATACAGTAGTATTATAGAGTTACTGTGTACAGTAGTATAGAGTTACTGTATACAGTAGTATTATAGTTACTGTATATAGTAGTATTATAGTTAATGTGTTTAGTAGTATTAGAGTTACTGTGTACAGTAGTATAGAGTTACTGTATACAGTAGGGCATTTTCTAGAGCCTTACTAGAGACGTAGTAGTCGCGAGACATGCCCATTTGGCTTCTGGCCACGCACTCCACTGTGCCATCATCAATGCTGGGCGACAAGGCCAGCTCCCTGTAAACTTCCTCATTCAGCTCCTGGGTCTCCCCTGATTGGTCTGCCTCTGACAGCTGATAGGTGGGCTTTTCCCCACAGCTTCCATGCAACAAGATCACATTATTATTATCATTCATTAAAATAAAATGATTATCAACCGCTAACATAATGAATATAAAGAATGAATAAACAAACAACAAGATCCTCACTTTATACAACATTTATGATATTATTATTAAGTCAAATGAAATTATTAACAACAGGTACCAGAAAACATGTCTACTGTTCGACTAAACCACGTGGTAAGTAAGGGTTAGCTTGTCTAAACCAAGTGGTAAGTAAGGGTTAGCTTGTCTAATTCAAGTGGTAAGTAAGGGTTAGCTTGTCTAAACCAAGTGGTAAGTAAGGGTTAGCTTGTCTAAATCAAGTGGTAAGTAAAGGTTAGCTTGTCTAAATCAAGTGGTAATTAAGGGTTAGCTTGTCACTGTGGAATTAGTGGTAACTATACATACGTGTCCGATATCCCAGGACATTTGTACCAGTGGATTGTGGGCCGTGGGTATCCTGAGCTGGAGCAGGTGAGCGTTTGGTTCCCAGTCAGTTTGATCATCGCATTCGGAGATCCTGAAACAAACCATCCAATAACTATCATGATGTCATTTTTCAAGCCTCATCATGATGAAAAGCAGACCTGGTGTGGCCAGAGGGGGCGCTCTTACTGTAAACTCGGAGATCGATAGTATGGGAGCCACTGAAAACCAGAGAAGAGAAGAAGAATGTGTAGTTCCCCCTGTCCTCAAACCTGACGCTTCTCAGAAGCAGCTCCGAGACCAACCTACAGTAAAACACCCAAAACAAACATTATCACTATCTAGCATATCACTATCTGACTAAACAGTATCACTATCTAACATTATCACTATTTGACTAAACATCATTATCTAACTATCTAACATTATCACTATCTGACTAAACAGTATCACTATCTAACTATCTAGCATATCACTATCTGACTAAACAGTATCACTATCTAACTATCTAGCATATCACTATCTGACTAAACAGTATCACTATCTAACTATCTAACATTATCACTATTTGACTAAACATCATTATCTAACTATCTAACATTATCACTATCTGACTAAACAGTATCACTATCTAACTATCTAGCATATCACTATCTGACTAAACCTCATTATCTAACTATCCAACACTATCACTATCTCTATCTCACTAAACATTATTATTATCTAACTATCTAACATTATCACTATCTGACTAAACATTATCACTAACTATCTAACACTATCACTATCTGACTAAACATTATCACTAACTATCTAACATTATCACTATCTAACTTAACATTATCACTAACTAACGATATCACTATCTAACTAAACATTATCACTACCTAACTAAGTTAACAACAGGAAATACCTAAACCTCAACATTATCTAACTAACAACTCCTTGATAACGTCATCAAACATTATCTTAAAATAATTCTGACTTAGCATACATATATGTTTTCAACCTGGAACCTTCTGTAATGGCAACAGTACAGGAGATACTGTGTTCTGGTTGGGATGCTGACCAGATCAACAGTGCTGTAGTAGGAGATGCTGACCAGATCAACAGTGCTGTAGTAGGAGATGCTGACCAGATCAACAGTGCTGTAGTAGGAGATGCTGTGTTCTGGTTGGGATGCTGACGTAGGAGATGCTGTGTTGTAGGTAGTTGCTCTCACCTGTCCTGCTGGCTGAAGGAGCTCTCCTGATGTGAGGCCTTGCTTAGCCATGGTGTGTCCCACTGGTGGTGTCGTAGTGGAGGGTACGCTTCCGTCAGGAAAGACAGTATCACGTCTCGCCCCTCCCACACCTCCACCACGCTAGCCTCCGCTACTGCGCTACCGTTAGCCCCGCCAGAGCTAAAGGTTCTGTTAGTGCTAGCATCCACCACTAGCTTCTTAGTCATCTGCACGGTGCTAACGTTAGCCTGCTGAACTGGCTGGCGGTAGACCCTCAGGTAAGGAGCATCTGGGAGGAACATTAGATGATATTTATATTAAAGATGACATATATAATATAATATATATATATAAAGTAATTATTATCTCACCGACTACAGTCAGCCTGGCGGTTGCCGTGGCGATGCCAGCCTGGTTGGTGGCTATACAGATGAACTGACCGCTGTGCCACATCTGGACCGAAGGGAGTGTGACGGTGATGTTTTTGTGGAGCTGATTGTCCTTATACTGCTGTCTCACCGTCACATTCAGACCCTGTACACACATATCAGCTGATCACCTCCTTCCGTACCTAGAGGTGTGTGTGTGTCTACATGGAGGTGTGTGTGTGTGTCTACCTGGAGGTGTGTGTGTGTCCAGGTGTGTGTCTACCTGTAGGTGTGTGTGTCTACCTGGAGGTGTGTGTGTGTCTACCTGGAGGTGTGTGTGTGTCTACCTGGAGGTGTGTGTGTGTGTGTGTAGGTGTGTGTCTACCTGTAGGTGTGTGTGTGTCTACCTGGAGGTGTGTGTGTGTCCAGGTGTGTGTCTACCTGTAGGTGTGTGTGTGTCTACCTGTAGGTGTGTGTGTGTCCAGGTAACATTGAAGCTGTGGTTGGGGTTGGTTGTGCGACAGGTTATCTCCAAACTCTCTCCCACGACGCGAATAAAAAACACCTGACCTATGGAGATGTCAGGAGGACGACGCAACCCTAGGAGAGAGAGAGAGAGAGAGAGAGAGAGAGAGAGAGAGAGAGAGAGAGAGAGAGAGAGAGAGAGAGAGAGAGAGAGAGAGAGAGAGAGAGAGAGGCAGAAACAGAGAGAGAGAGAGGTAGAGACAGAGAGGTAGAGACAGAGAGGTAGAGACAGAGAGGTAGAGACAGAGAGGTAGAGACAGAGAGAGAGAGAGAGAGTAATGAATGTGCTGATACTTGTAGTGGATAGATGGATTATTAAGTAGTGGTATTAGTTGGTCTTAATAAGTAGGAATGCTTACTGGCGACCACCAGCAGGTGACCAGGCTTGGAGGTGAATTCTTTGCCGTCTTTCTGAGCAGAGCAGACGTAGGTTCCCGCGAAGGCGAGGCTTACGTTCCGGATCAGAGCCCCTCGCTGGGGGTCAAGGGTCACCGTCATGCCTGGGGGCAGCTCGCCCGCCTCTCGCCGGAGCGCCAGCTTGCTGACAGACAGGTCGGTCACCAAGCACTCGAACAGGAAGTCCTGCCCCTCCTCCAGTGTAGGAATTCGTTTGGGAATCACGAACACACTGGAAGGATCGGCTGAGTCTGAGAGAAACAGACAGACAGACAGACAGGTAGGTAGGCAGACAGACAGACAGACAGGTAGGTAGGCAGACAGACAGACAGACAGACAGGTAGGTAGGCAGACATACAGACAGACAGACAGACAGGTAGGTAGGCAGGCAGGTAGGCAGACAGACAGGTAGGTAGGCAGACATACAGACAGACAGACAGACAGACAGGTAGGCAGACAGACAGACAGACAGACAGACAGGCTGGCAGACAGACAGACAGACAGGTGGGTAGGTAGGTAGGCAGACAGACAGACAGACAGGCTGGCAGGCTGGCAGACAGACAGACAGACAGACAGACAGACAGACAGACAGACAGACAGACAGACAGACAGACAGACAGGTAGGTAGGTAGGTAGGTAGGTAGGCAGGCAGACAGACAGGTAGGCAGGTAGGCAGACAGACAGGCTGGCAGACAGACAGACAGACAGGCTGGCAGGCTGGCAGACAGACAGACAGACAGACAGACAGACAGACAGACAGACAGACAGACAGGTAGGTAGACAGACAGACAGGCTGGCAGGCTGGCAGGCTGGCAGGCTGGCAGGCTGGCAGACAGACAGGCTGGCAGGCTGGCAGACAGACAGACAGACAGGTAGGTAGGTAGGTAGGTAGGTAGGTAGGTAGGTAGGTAGGCAGGCAGACAGGCTGGCAGGCTGGCAGACAGACAGACAGACAGACAGACAGACAGACAGACAGACAGACAGACAGACAGGTAGGTAGGTAGGTAGGCAGGCAGACAGACAGGCTGGCAGACAGACAAACAGGCTGGCAGGCTGGCAGACAGACAGACTATCAGTATATCCTGCTGATTGGTATTGTGTGTGTATTTATGGGGTTTCCCTCATACAGCCAATCCCACAAGCGCTGCATTTGATCCGGTGTACCCAGCCTGTTGCATGGGATGCCCTTCTTGGCTGGGATTGGATGATATCCGTCGTGGAAACACTGCAGTCTTCCTTCTACTTTGTGCCTGCAGTGGTTTGAGTTTGAAGCTGACCAAGTAGTCCTTTTGGTTTTTGATTCACAGGTAAGGTTAGGGTACCACTAACCCTAGGGTACCACTAACCCTAGGGTACCACTAACCCTAGGGTACCACTAACCCTAGGGTACCACTAACCCTAGGGTACCACTAACCCTACCCCTGTGATGACCTGGTGGTCATCACAGAGGTAGGGTACCACTACACTAATCATTGTGGTGTAGGTTGTCCATGGTGGTGTAGAGGTTAACCATGGTGGTGTAGGTTGTCCATGGTGGTGTAGGTTGTCCATGGTGGTGTAGGTTGTCCATGGTGGTGTAGAGGTTAACCATGGTGGTGTAGAGGTTAACCATGGTGGTGTAGGTTGCCCATGGTGGTGTAGAGGTTAACCATGGTGGTGTAGGTTGTCCATGGTGGTGTAGGTTGTCCATGGTGGTGTAGGTTGTCCATGGTGGTGTAGAGGTTAACCATGGTGGTGTAGGTTGTCCATGGTGGTGTAGAGGTTAACCATGGTGGTGTAGGTTGCCCATGGTGGTGTAGAGGTTAACCATGGTGGTGTAGAGGTTACCCATGGTGGTGTAGAGGTTAACCATGGTGGTGTAGAGGTTAACCATGGTGGTGTAGAGGTTAACCATGGTGGTGTAGGTTGCCCATGGTGGTGTAGAGGTTAACCATGGTGGTGTAGAGGTTACCCATGGTGGTGTAGAGGTTACCCATGGTGGTGTAGGTTGCCCATGGTGGTGTAGAGGTTAACCATGGTGGTGTAGAGGTTAACCATGGTGGTGTAGAGGTTAACCATGGTGGTGTAGAGGTTAACCATGGTGGTGTAGAGGTTAACCATGGTGGTGTAGAGGTTACCCATGGTGGTGTAGAGGTTAACCATGGTGGTGTAGAGGTTAACCATGGTGGTGTAGGTTGCCCATGGGGGTGTAGAGGTTGCCCATGTCGATAGAGAAGATGAACTCTACCAGTGTGTTTCTGGATCCAAGTCAAACGTGTCCTTGATGTAGCCGCCATGTTTGGTGGAGAGTGGGCGCCACCCTGTAGCTCTTGTTGCCATGGCAGTCCTCCAGACAGTACCGACCAGCTGGATCTGGCTTGGTGCATTTTTGGGAGCAGGTGGAAAAGTCTTGCAGGTGGTTCCTCTTGATTCCTTAACGGGTTATTTCAGGTTTCTGGCCACTTCTTTGTCGATCGGTTCAGTGATCCCCGTGCATATCCGGTACCAGGAAGCATTAGCGTGCTGACTCAATTTCCAGGTGTCAGAGCAGAAGCTCCGCAGCTAACTACACCTTTCCGATAATGCAAACATAAAGCTATTGACGTGTGTATGTTTGAAAAAACTATTAAAAAAAGGCAAATTCCAAAAACGAGAATTAAACTAATTGAACAAGCAGTTACAACAGCAGTATTTCGTTCCGTTCAGTTGTGTTGTTATTGTTGGTGCTAACTGGGGCTAACGCTACACACAGCCCAGCGAGGAAGAAATGGTTATTCAAAACAAAATAGTGCTGTTAGTAGGTGTAGGGTTAGTAGGTTAAGGTTAGTAGGTTAGGGTTAGTAGGTTTAGGGTTAGGGTCTGACCTCTGATGTAGAGGTTAAGGTTAGTAGGTTTAGGGTTAGGGTCTGACCTCTGATGTAGAGGTTAAGGTTAGGGTTAGTAGGTTTAGCGTTAGGGTCTGACCTCTGATGTAGAGGTTACGGTTAGGGTTAGTAGGTTTAGGGTTAGGGTCTGACCTCTGATGTAGAGGTTAAGGTTAGGGTTAGTAGGTTTAGCGTTAGGGTCTGATCTCTGATGTAGAGGTTAAGGTTAGGGTTAGTAGGTTTAGGGTTAGGGTCTGACCTTTGATGTAGAGGTGGATCCAGGTGCTGCGGTCTCCACAGTGGTAGGTCCCTGTGTGTCGTGGATTTGAGCGTGACACCTCCAGTTTTTTTCCCAAGGTGTTTTGGAAACGAAGCAGGAAGGCGGAGGTGGACCAGCCAGCTGAGGAACCGTTACCATTACAACACAGGGTGAAGGCAGAACCAGCTGCCAACTCGACCTCCGACCCAGTCGGGTGAAACTCTGAGTTCAGAGTCATAGAGGGGGTTTCTGTGGAAAAAACAAGACTCCATGTCTAATGTCCCTTGAGAGACATGTAAGTCCATCTCTAATGTCCCTTCAGAGTCCTGTAGATCGACTCTAATGTCCCGTTCAGAGACATGTAGGTCCAGCTCTGATGTCCCCTTCAGACACATTTAGGTCTTCGGGCCATTACCAATCTTTGCACCACATTTGGTAGCATTACGTTTGTCTGTTCATAAGCTATGTGCATTTTTGTGATAGGCCACACCCACTGCAGCACTGCTAGTCACCAATTAGTGTGAAAGTCACTCTCTTGTGTCTCCAGCTCTGTGGTTCACAAACGGACACACAAATACACACAATTGCCTTTCTGCAGATTGATATGAAGAGTTAAAGATATCCTAATAGGCTTTTAATACTTTTTACCTTTCTCCCTAGCTACCTCTTCATCCCGAAATGACCCAAATCCGGGCTAAGTCCCCCAATTGCAAAGACGTTTTAAGGAATTTAAAGACATGGAAAAGAAGTAATGTGACACAACCCTAGAAAGATTAGGCTCAACTTGAAGTCTATCATAACCATTTTTAGCTAAACAAAAGACAATTCCAACCCCAACCAAAATAAGAAGCATGTAACAAAAAGAGTTATGTATTTCATAACTGTGCACATGCAGAGGAACAGCAATCTTTTTCACATTCAAGTTGTGTTTGATCTCATAAAACCAACATAAACGGATTATCCACTTTCTGGGCACCATTTTGCATCTAAACATGGTGTTTACAATCAATGTCTAGTAACCAAGAGAGGGTTTCAGAGGAAATAAGTAAATTGCCATCTGGTGACCTTCCATTTGCGTTTGTTTGGTGTCATTCAAGTCTATTCGCCCTGACATTTCAATAGAGAGGTCAAGTGTCAAAATGATCTGCTGTGTTCTAGCTTTATTCGCTCTAACCAAGTAGTATCCACATTGATTATTTCACTTGCACAATAATCTCACAGGTTTTATATTTATTTTAGTGCCAAGATTAGATATTCTAGCTCTTGCATTGTGGAGATATACTCTATTTATTTTGGGTATGTTATTTTTAGAAAAAATAAACTCAGAAATAGGCGAAGTGATGAAGACGTCAAGAAATCCTGTTAGACTGCAATCCTGTTAGACTTGCAGTACTTATTAGGGTAGCCTGTTAGACTTGCAGTACTTATTAGGGTAGCCTGTTAGACTTGCAGTACTTATTAGGGTAGCCTGTTAGACTTGCAGTACTTATTAGGGTAGCCTGTTAGACTTGCAGTACTTATTAGGGTAGCCTGTTAGACTTGCAGTACTTCTTTTTAGCTACTGTAATATTGATTGTATCTTTGATTGTTTGCAGCATCACGTGTACGTCTGAGACCTTAGACAGAAAACAGATCTTCTGTCTAAACAGGCGGGAACTGTTATGCAAGAGATGAATGAAGGAATGAAGGAAAAACCTTTCCGTATTTGAAATGGATTCGTTTTTCTACATCAAAAACTGGGCATGTCAACTGAAACCAGCTGATGGCTCAGCTCATGACGACGTTGTCCTTCAACAAATGTTTAACTCGTCGGCCAAGACTTCCGTTCACAAACCTAGTGACTCCGCCCAATAGGCTCACAACGTACATGCCCAGCTGTCAACCAATCAGTAACCAACAAGCTGTCAGCACAGATTACTCTCGAGATCACCAATTAGAATCAAACACACAAAGCAGGGCTCTTTGTCAAGTCCTTCATCTTCATTTGTGCAACATATTAGATTTTAGCTGGATGAGCGTTTTCTAAATGATGTAAATATATTGTACCAGTACAACATAAACAAGGTATGACTCTGAGATAAGGTGTTCCTTTACCCTGGCCCTCACTGCTTTCTTTTACTCTTCAATGTTTAGACAGTACTATTACTATATTTTTCACAAGACAGTTCCCAGGACACGGAACAAGGGTTCTCTCAAAAGGCTGAGTCAGAAAAGTTTCTTTAAACTTTGTGAAGTAATCCTGGAGTACTTCCTCTTTCACTGTGCTTTGGGTTTCTGTTGTGGTCCTATTGGGATGATTCCATTGGGTTCCTATTGGGTAGTTTATATTGGGTTGGTTCTATTGTGTTCAAGACCTCTGAGTTCCAGAATATATAATAATGTAATATTATATTATAATAATATATAATAATATTTTAGCTGATTTTTCAAGTATTGGCTACACAGTAACTTAGGGTAGACCAACTGTTGCTGAAGTTCAGATTGAATTTCATCTCATGGTTTCAATGGGAAGATAGAAAGATAAAGAGATTGGATGTTTTATCAGAAGTAGAAAACAACACCATTGTCTCCATCCTTAACTGACCACAAGATAATAATGAAGAACATTCTACCTGAACTATATCCTCATATAGCACATTCATCTATCAATCAAAATGTGAGGTGAATAAAAATATTGAAATGGTTTATCCTTACCTTGTGCGATGGTGGAAACTGTGAAGAACAACACGTACTGAAGCAATGGTGGCATTTGTTCCTTATGAAGATCTGTTTGTGATGCTACGATGTTGTTCTCTTCTAAACTCTACAAACTGTGTCAGTGCTTCGCTCTCCTTATCACTATCTGCTTCTCCTCAATACTTCCTCTATGTGCAAACCTCGCTCCTTCTTCTGCCTCTCTCTTTCTGTAGATATATGTGTGTGTTTATATATATATGTATGTGTATATATATATGTATATAAGTATATATACTATATATATATGTATATATGTGTGTATATCTATTTATATGTGTGTATATAAGTATATAAGTATATTTGTATATATACATATATATGCTATATAAATATGTAAATATATATGTATATATACATGTATACATGTATACGTTTATATAAATGTGTGTGTATGTATCAGACAGTGTTTTGATTGAATGTTTATTTAAATTTTAAGTCAACAAGAAAAACAAACAGCATGCTAACATAATTATCATTAACCCCAACCTTATATCATAATTTATAGACAGATTTCAGCTAACCCTAATATGTATTATCATATGTAGATAGCTATAGATATCATATTATCTAACATAACTAATGTTATTATTCTTAAGCTCAGAACATATTACTACATAGCTCATACAATTATTATAAAACTCAAAACATTATTATAAAGCACATGACTTTATAACATAACAACGATGATAATTAGCATAATAATAATGACAATGATGGTCATTTATGAGGACTCTTATCTTGTAGTATATGTTCTTTATTTTGGTTGAGTTGAACTCTTATCTTGAAGTTTATGAGTTATTAACTTGGGGGATCTTTATCTTTAAGTATATGAGTTATTAACTAGGGGGACTCTTATCTTGAAATATAAATTCTTTATTCTGGTTGAGCAGAACACTTATCTTGAAGTTTATGAGTTATTTACCAGGGGGACCCTAATCTTGAAGTATATTAGTTGCTAACTAGGGGTCTCTTATTGAAGTATATGAGTTATTAACTAGGGGGACTCTTATCTTGTAGAGAACTGAGGGTGTGAAGTATCCCGAGCATTCCTGCATCCGTGAGGTCTGATGTCACTTCCACCATTGAGGCATCATGGGATTCTGGAGCGGCCTCCAAAACAGCCAAGCTGAGGATGAATACATGACCCCAGATGAACACATGATCTCAGGTGAACACATGATGGAATGTCTATTGCTCCGAACTTCTATGTGTGATGGCTGTACGAGTCAATGAATTCATGAGAATGTTTAGAAATGTGAATGTTTCTACTCTGCTTTAAGGGTAATGGGTTGTGTAATGAGGTTCTTAATGTGAATGTTTCTACTCTTCTTTAAGGGTAATGGGTTGTGTAATGAGGTTCTTAATGTGAATGTTTCTACTCTGCTTTAAGGGTAATGGGTTGTGTAATGAGGTTCTTAATGTGAATGTTTCTACTCTGCTTTAAGGGTAATGGGTTGTGTAATGAGGTTCTTAATGTGAATGTTTCTACTCTGCTTTAAGGGTAATGGGTTGTGTAATGAGGTTCTTAATGTGACTGTTTCTACTCTGCTTTAAGGGTAATGGGTTGTGTAATGAGGTTCTTAATGTGAATGTTTCCACTCTGCTTTAAGGGAAATGGGTTGTGTAATGAGGTTCTTAATGTGAATGTTTCTTACCGTAACTCTCCTCTTAACACTCACCCTCACTCTAGCTAACTCTGATGTTCATGTTAACTAACTTCTCTAACTCTGATGTTCATGTTAACTAACTTCTCTAACTCTAATGTTCATGTTAACTAACTTCTCTAACTCTGATGTTCATGTTAACTAACTTCTCCAACTCTGATGTTCATGTTAACTAACTTCTCTAACTCTTGTGTTCATGTTCATTAACTTCTCTAACTCTGATGTTCATGTTAACTAACTTCTCTAACTCTTGTGTTCATGTTCACTAACTTCTCTAACTCTTGTGTTCATGTTAACTAACTTCTCTAACTCTAATGTTCATGTTCACTAACTTCTCTAACTCTGATGTTTATGACCACTAACTTTAAGGTTTAAAGTGCTGACAGCACTGATGCTATTCTCTGTTCCTCCTTGGGTCAGGAAGCAGCAGAAGACAGGAAGTGGAGGAGAACAGAAGGAGAAAATACTCCTAACTCCTATTCCTACCCAAACCTACTGACCCTACACTACCCTACTGACTCCAATTACCTAACTACCTATATTTTATATATATATATATATATATATATATATATATATATATATATATATATATAAAATATACTATAATGCTGTATATGTTTTTTCTATCTAGATATAATGATATATTGCTGATATAATGCTGTATATGTTTTTTCTATCTAGATATAATGATATAATGCTGATATAATGCTGTATATGTTTTTTCTATCTAGATATAATGCTGATATAATGCTGTATATGTTTTTCTATCTAGATATAATGCTGATATAATGCTGTATATGTTTTTTCTATCTAGATATAATGCTGATATAATGCTGTATATGTTTTTCTATCTAGATATAATGCTGATATAATGCTGATATAATGCTGATATAATGCTGTATATGTTTTTTCTATCTAGATATAATGCTGATATAATGCTGTATATACTCACAGGGTTTGGAGGTTTTCAGGTCCTGCCTGCACCTGAGCACTGGTTTCCATGGTGACCAGGTAGCTGTGGGAGGAGCCAGCCTCCGGGAGCTCTGTATGTGATTGGTCAACCAAAACCTCAGGGGAGTGGTCTACTGGAGGGTGAGAATGACGGATGGAGGGTGAGAGCGTAACCTTGGTAACCAGGCTGTCTGAATGACAGGGTGAGTGTGTTACCTAGGTTACCAGGCTGTCTTAATGACAGGGTGAGTGTGTTACCTAGGTAATCAGGCTGTCTGAATGATAGGTTTAGAGCGTTACCTAGGTAACCAGGCTGTCTGAATGATAGGTTTAGAGCGTTACCTAGGTCATAAGGCTGTCTGAATGACAGGGCAAGTGTGTTACCTAGGTAACCAGCCTCTCTGAATGACAGGGTAAGTGCGTTTCCTAGGTAAGCAGCCTCTCTGAATGACAGGGTAAGTGCGTTTCCTAGGTAAGCAGCCTCTCTGAATGACAGGGTAAGTGCGTTTCCTAGGTTACCAGGCTGTTTGTCTGTCCTGGCAGCTCTTGATCGGGTTATCGCTGTGTTCTCTCCACTCAGGAAGTTCTGCTTCAGCTGGGAGTATCGCTGACCAAACAACAGAATATACCATAATTTAATATATACCGTAGCACAACAGACACCATGACACCCCACAACATATGATACAGCACAACAAAATACAACACCACACGACACACATCATGAAACACCAAAACAGACACAATATAACAATGCACACTATGAAAAACACACAGCTAGGAGTTAGGATCAACCAAAAGCATTTTAAACCAGTAAGAACCAACCAGAAGCTGTTTGAACCAGTTAGAAACAACCAAAAGTATTTTAAACCAGTAAGAACCAACCAGAAGCTGTTTGAACCAGTTAGAATCAACCAAAAGCATTTTAAACCAGTAAGAACCAACCAGAAGCTGTTTGAACCAGTTAGAATCAACCAAAAGCATTTTAAACCAGTAAGAACCAACCAGAAGATGTTTGAACCAGTTAGAAACAACCAAAAGCATTTTAAACCAGTAAGAACCAACCAGAAGATGTTTGAACCTAATGTCAATGCACTCTGTCTGCACTCTGGAGAAATATTAACATCATATGATCAGTTGTAAATACATGTTGTCCTACAATCAAACATATTTTAGGAGACATAATCACATCATGGAGACCTGTTTGTGGGCGTGGCCCAGCATGTTGCCAGTAGCAACGGTGAGAGAGGTAAAAGACAGTCTGGAGGATGGCTCCATCTTCCAACAGCCAATCATCAGCTGGTATCTGTAGACACACCCACAGCACTCGTTACAATCCCACACACAAACACACACACACACGCACGCACACACACACACACACACACACACACACACACACACACACACACACACACACACACACACACACACACACACACATTATCTCTCTAGAAATATAGGTGGTTGGTGGTTGTAATGATGATGTGGGCCTAGTAACATGGTGGTTGTCATGGTGATGTGGGCCTAATAACATGGTGGTTGTAATGGTGATGTGGGCCTGGTAACATGGTGGTTGTCATGGTGATGTGGGCCTAGTAACATGGTGGTTGTCATGGGGATGTTGACTTAGTAACATGGTGGTTGTCGTGGGGATGTGGGCCTTGTAACATGGTGGTTGTCATGGGGATGTTGACTTAGTAACATGGTGGTTGTCATGGTGATGTGGGCCTAGTAACATGGTGGTTGTCATGGTGATGTGGGCCTAGTAACATGGGGGTTGTCATGGTGATGTGGATGGTGCCTGTTAACACGGTTGTAGTCATGGGGATGTGGGCCTAGTAACATGGGGTTTTCATGGTGATGTGGGCCTAGTAACATGGTGGTTGTCATGGTGATGTGGGGGTTAGGGGGTAAGGGTTGGATGCTTACAGGTCCTGGGAAGCCTGTTGGGGTCTGGACATGCGGTATCCTGTCTTCAGGGCTGAACACAGCCTGTAGGTGGAGCTGAGGTCCGCATATGGAGCATCCCCTTAAAAGGTTCATCCAGTTATACAGCATACATTGTAGAAACATTTGATCTCCTATAAGTACATTTATACATCTATATTACCAGATACGTCTATCAACTTGGATCCAGTATTTCCTCTCCTCTCCTCCATCTACTGTTCTAGATAACATTAGGTGAGGTTACTTTAGTAGTTCTGTATATACTATATACTATATATTATGTAAACAATGTTACTAGTAGTACCCAGAGTATACAAGTATACTGTAGGACTAGTATGTATAGTACTACTAAATACTACTGTACATAGTAGTACTAGTATATACTATATATTATATAAACAATGTTACTAGTAGTACCCAGAGTTTAGATATATAAATGAGTTGGTTAGATAGATGGATATAAACATGTGTAGTACTATATACTACAGTATATAGTAGTACTAGTATATACTACAGTACTAGTAGTTGAGTACCCAGAGAGAAGATCTCCCACAGCAGAACTCCATAGGACCAGACGTCACTCTGGGGCGTGTAAACACACTGGAAGATGCTCTCTGGAGACATCCACTTCACTGGCAGGTAGCACTGCACACACACACACACAATTACACTCACACACATACGCACGCACATGCACGCACACATGCATGCACACATACAATTACACACACACACACACCCAGACTCCACCCCTTTACATGGATACAGATCAGATCAACGGAAGCTTCTGACTCAGGGTTAGCCTAGGGTTAGCCTAGGGTTAGCCTAACCCTAACCCTTTACATGGATACAGATCAGATCAACAGAAGCTTCTGACTCAGGGTTAGCCTAGGGTTAGCCTAGGGTTAGCCTAGGGTTAGCCTAGGGTTAGCCTAGGGTTAGCCTAACCCTAACCCTTTACATGGATACAGATCAGATCAACAGAAGCTTCTGACTCAGGGTTAGCCTAGGGTTAGCCTAGGGTTAGCCTAGGGTTAGCCTAGGGTTAGCCTAGGGTTAGCCTAACCCTAACCCTTTACATGGATACAGATCAGATCAACGGAAGCTTCTGACTCACGTTTCCGCGGGCGACGTAGCTTTGATCCTTGTGGACGTCATGTGACAGACGCCAGTCTCCCACCTTCACCAGCCCCCCCCCACACACCAACACATTCCTGGCTGCTAGGTCCCTATGGACACACTACACACACACACACTCACAGTGATCACTATGTACTAGTATGTGTATCACTGAACAATTCAATAAATAGAAGACAGGAAGAAAATGAGACCAAGAAAAAGCAGAGAGGAACTGAAGGAAGGAGACATGAGAAAGGTCCTAGGATAAGAGAGGAAGGAGACATGAGAAGGATCCTAGGATGAGAGAGGAAGGAGCCATGAGAAGGATCCTAGGATGAGAGAGGAAGGAGCCATGAGAAGGATCCTAGGATGAGAGAGGAAGGAGCCATGAGAAGGATCCTAGGATGAGAGAGGAAGGAGCCATGAGAAGGATCCTAGGATGAGAGAGGAAGGAGCCATGAGAAGGATCCTAGGATGAGAGAGGAAGGAGACATGAGAAGGACCCTACGTTGTTGGAGGACAAGAAGGCCATGGCCTGGGCCACCTGGTGGCTGAAACTGATGAGGTCCTGAAGGCTGAGGACAGAGGAGTAACCACGACGACCAGGGTTAGCATCACCTGTAACCAGATATACACCACATCCAAATATCTATTAGACATAGGTCCATCACCTAGCATCTATTCCTCTATACACCATTTATTTTATTATATGTTGTAGATAACATTAGGCTAGGTTATATAGGTACGGTTCTATAGATATATATATATATGTTATAGATGTGTATTATATGTTGTAGATAACATTAGGCTAGGTTATATAGGTACGGTTCTATAGATATATATATGTTATAGATGTGTATTATATGTTGTAGATAACATAAGGCTAGGTTATATAGGTACGGTTCTATAGATATATATATATATGTTATAGATGTGTATTATATGTTGTAGATAACATTAGGCTAGGTTATATAGGTACGGTTCTATAGATATATATATATGTTATAGATGTGTATTATATGTTGTAGATAACATTAGGCTAGGTTATATAGGTACGGTTCTATATATATATATATATATATATATATATATATATGTTATAGATGTGTATTATATGTTGTAGATAACATTAGGCTAGGTTATATAGGTACGGTTCTATAGATATATATATATATATGTTATAGATGTGTATTATATGTTGTAGATAACATAAGGCTAGGTTATATAGGTACGGTTCTATAGATATATCTATGTTATAGATGTGTATTATATGTTGTAGATAACCTTAGGCTAGGTTATATAGGTACGGTTCTATAGATATATATATATGTTATAGATGTGTATTATATGTTGTAGATAACCTTAGGCTAGGTTATATAGGTACGGTTCTATATATATATATATATGTTATAGATGTGTATTATATGTTGTAGATAACATTAGGCTAGGTTATATAGGTACGGTTCTATAGATATATATATATGTTATAGATGTGTATTATATGTTGTAGATAACATTAGGCTAGGTTATATAGGTACGGTTCTATAGATATATATATATATATGTTATAGATGTGTATTATATGTTGTAGATAACATAAGGCTAGGTTATATAGGTACGGTTCTATAGATATATCTATGTTATAGATGTGTATTATATGTTGTAGATAACCTTAGGCTAGGTTATATAGGTACGGTTCTATAGATATATATATATGTTATAGATGTGTATTATATGTTGTAGATAACATAAGGCCAGGTTATATAGGTACGGTTCTATATATATATATATATATATATATATGTTATAGATGTGTATTATATGTTGTAGATAACATTAGGCTAGGTTATATAGGTACGGTTCTATAGATATATATATATGTTATAGATGTGTATTATATGTTGTAGATAACATAAGGCCAGGTTATATAGGTACGGTTCTATATATATATATATATGTTATAGATGTGTATTATATGTTGTAGATAACATTAGGCTAGGTTATATAGGTACGGTTCTATAGATATATATAGATGTGTTTTATATTTATATATATTAGATATATTACAGTACCACATGGCAGGTCCTCGGGGGTCGGGTTGAGTTCAGGGTGGATTGGATCTCCAAGCGTCTCCATGGCAACACACTGAGCATCTCCCTTCATCATGTCCATATAACCTCCCTCTATGGCCTCACTAGAAAGACAGACAGACAGACAGACCGACAGACCGCCAGACAGACAGACAGACAGACAGACAGACAGACAGACCACCAGACAGACAGACAGACAGACAGACCTCCAGACAGACCTCCAGACAGACAGACAGACAGACAGACAGACAGACAGACAGACACAAAGGCAGTCAGGCAGATAGTCAGGCAGTTGTCTAGGTGATTCTACCTGTTGTCTAGGTGATTCTACCTGTTGTCTAGGTGTTTCTACCTGTTGTCTATGTGATTCTACCTGTTGTCCAGGTGATTCTACCTGTTGTCTAGGTGATTCTACCTGTTGTCCAGGGGATTCTACCTGTTGTCTAGGTGATTCTACCTGTTGTCCAGGTGATTCTACCTGTTGTCTAGGTGATTCTACCTGTTGTCCAGGTACCTGTTGTCCAGGTGATTCTACCTGTTGTCTAGGTGTTTCTACCTGTTGTCTAGATGATTCTACCTGTTGTCCAGGTGATTCTACCTGTTGTCTAGGTGATTCTACCTGTTGTCCAGGTAATTCTACCTGTTGTCTAGGTGATTCTACCTGTTGTCCAGGTAATTCTACCTGTTGTCTAGGTGATTCTACCTGTTGTCCAGGTGTGGGACTTCATCGGTCAGTAAGCTGTGCTTGTGACGGTGCAGGTAGGCAAGCAGGTCACCATGACAACAGAACTCAGTTATCAGGAAGAAAGAACCTACAAATATACAGACAGACAGACAGATAGGTGGATAGACAGACATGCCAGTAAGCATGTAAAGGTACATGCAGATTTGGATCTAGCCCAAACCTGAATGAGGGAGTCCTACACCCCTCCCTCTCCCTACTCTCTCCAAACCCTGATCACCGTCAAAAAGTGAGACATGCTAAAAAGAATGCTCCTTGAGATTCGGCAACACTGATTCAGAGTTAGAGCAGCTAACCTAGATCCCTTAGCCTTAAAGCGTCTACATGACCAAACGTGCACATTTTAAACGTAAAAGTTTAGCATATTGTATTTTGAGAATTGTCAATAACTGGGTTGAGTGTATTCCATGATAAGTCAATTTAAATGATCTAAAGTACCAGGTAATCATGTTTTGTTAAAACGTGTGAGTACACTACACTACTCAGAGCCGTACAGTACTCGCAGAGGTTAGGGTTACTGTGGGATTTATAGTAACTTTTACTATATTTATACTATATTACTAATAGTATACAGTATGGTATATATGATATAGTAACTGATGCTACTAATAGTAATGTCTGATATATAGTAACTATAACTATATTTATACCATAGTACTAATATAGTATGGAATATATGAAGTGTCTGATATAATGTAGAGGTACCTGGGGGGTTGCAGACTCCTAGCAGGTTGGTTATATTCAAATGCGGCCCCAGCACACTGAGAACCTTAGCCTCCGACATCAGAGAAGACTCAGCGCTGCTCCCTGCTGGTCGGACAATATTATTCCATATTTCCCGTTACACATATGACCTAGTACCATGTTACACATATGACCTAGTACCATGTTACACATATGACCTAGTATCATGTTACACAAAGTGTTATATTTCACATGTTACACATATGACCTAGCATCATGTTACACATATGACCTAGCATCATGTTACACATATGACCTAGTACCATGTTACACATATGACCTAGCATCATGTTACACATATGACCTAGTACCATATTACACATATGACCTAGCATCATGTTACACATATGACCTAGTATCATGTTACACAAAGTGTTATATTTCACATGTTACACATACGACCTAGCATCATGTTACACAGTGTTATATGTTGTTATGTAACACATGTTAAGGTGCTGCACGCTGCCTAACAAACACCACCACCCAACTAAAGAGTGTTGGCCATAGTTGGCCACCACCATTTCAACATGTTCGCGAACAAGACAGACAGACAGACAGACAGCTAGACAGACAGACTGCTAGGCCAACAGACAGACAGACAGACAGACAGACAGCCAGCTAGACCAACGGACAGACCGACAGACGGGTAGACCAAAAGACAGACAGACAGACAGACAGCTAGACAGACAGACAGGTAGACCGACAGATAGACAGACATGTAGATCAACAGACTTACAGATAGGCAGACAGACAGACGGGTATTGCACGTACCTTTCAGTATCTTCACGGCCACCTTGGTGCTGCAGTGAGACCAACCGGTTACTGAGGCTTCAACAATCTGACCGAACCCCCCCGCACCCAGCTGAGACCCTGCAGACAGACAGGCAGAACCCAGCTGAGACCCTGCAGACAGACAGGCTGAACCCAGCTGAGACCCTGCAGACAGACAGGCTGAACCCAGCTGAGACCCTGCAGACAGACAGGCCTGTCTGTCAGAATCCCACCTTAACCTTTGCTAGGGTTTAGGGTGAAAGAAAGCAGGGCTTCACCACAACCATGACTAGGGTTTAGGGTTAGGGTTAGCAAGGCTTCACCACAACCATGACTAGGGTTTAGGGTTAGGGTTAGCAAGGCTTCACCACAACCATGACTAGGGTTTAGGGTTAGGGTTAGCAAGGCTTCACCACAACCATGACTAGGGTTTAGGGT